>CM033450.1:7166346-7766346 GCA_019425755.1 Amaranthus cruentus
AAAAAGATTACTCACATACAAAATCATCCGAGCAGTCATTCCGCGGCAGAATCTTCAGTGTTATGAACCTCGCTTTTGATTTCGGGCAGCGTGTCCAAATCAATTCTAGACTCCTTCTCGTCCTGTATAAGCGTGTTAGTATCCGAAGCATCAATAGCGTCCTGTTGAGTGGCGTCTGTATTCTCGTTTGTGTGAGACTCGGAATTTTCATCTGTGTCATCTTTTCCGGTGTCTTCTGATTTCACAACCTCACTTACATCACCAATGGAGTCCTCTTTGGCAGATTCGGTGGCATTTTTACCATTCAAAGCGTCAAAAGAAGATAATGTTGTATTGGTATTTGGTACATTCTCGGTTCTAATGGCTGTTTCTGCAGTTTCCTGTTGATTCTTGTTGTCTGTTGGTTTGAGTTCAACCGAGACATTTTGGGACGAATTGGAATCAAATGCTATTTGGGTTCCATTAGACAGCGAAGTAGAAAGTTCTCCATCAGTAACAGTTGAATTGCTAGAGATTTCAGGCAATGTTACATTCTGAATTGAGCTATCATCCGGCTTTGTTGTGTTGACCTCACCTATCTTCTGTTCGGTAATCGTTGCATTAGAAGCTGCATTGTCAACATCTTTTGTTAGAACCTCTTGAATCAACTCATCACTATTATTAGAGCTTTTTATTTCACTCTCTAATCCGACATTGATTTTCCCATAAATTTCCCGTCCATGACTCATAGTCCCATTCTGGGTTTCCTGATCTACCAACTGAACATTATGAGCAACTTCGCTTGAAGCATCATCTGCCTTATATAGCTCTTCTTGGGCTTGACGGGTGTTTCTTTCTGAATCATGATCCTGATCATCTGAAGTGCCGTCTTGTTCACCGTGATCTTCTTTATCAACATCACCGTTTTCTTCGAGTTCAGTGTGATCTGCCTTATATAGCTCTTCGGGATGACCTTCTTCATGAGCGTCCTCGCTTTCTTTATTTTCTTCATGGTTTTCTACGGTGTCGCTCTCTTTGTCTTCCCTTGCTTTTTCTTCATCTCCCTCTTCCTCTTCCGTCTTTTCTAGTTCATGCTCATCTATCTCATCATCTCCACCTCCTCTTTCATCATCTTTCTCAGTAACTCGAGAAACTTCTTGTTCCAATTCATCTTCTTCGTGTTTATTTTCTTCATCTTCACCATCTTTATCTTCATCATCATCATCATCATGATTTTCACCGCTTTTGGTTATCTCTGTAATCCTAGGGATATCTTTTCTCCCAAATATTTGAATCTCGCTATCGCTTTGCACATTTTTCACAACCTTCTCATCCGCTGACTCGAATTCCTTCCTCTTCTCATGAGAATGTTTGACTTGGTAAAGTAACCAAAAGCAAACAGCCACCAAGACACATATTTGCAAAATGTGCTTCACTTTTATTCCTTTGGATCTATTGTTCCTACTAGGAGGTTGTTTGTACATTGTAATAAACTCGGTCAGAAGGTGCAGCAGCAGGTCTCCTGGAAAACAAATAGGTAGGAGAAAAACTCCGAGTTTAAAAGCAACTTACGACAGAAAAATTAATCAAACATAGCAAAGCCGTTATTCAGCATATGTTTTTGCAATCATACTTCAATAATAAGGCGTTCCTAAGCTCATCATGTGGTTTTTAAAAGAAAAAGTCAGTGAATAAAGAAATGCAAAAGCTCTACAGCTATCAAGGTACAGCATTTCTCTTCACGAGACAAGCTGCAAGTCATATGATTTTTGAACCTCTTGAAGAGTAAAATCAGTGACTTCCAAAATAAACCAAGGTGACGTAATAAAAATTCCCGAGGAAAGCTTTTCCGGCTATCAGAATTCAGAATGATACAGATTATGCTGATTAATGATTTTCAAGTATGTGCTTGACATGAAGCCAAAATGGCGTAAACAACAATATCTTTCAAAATAAGAAGAAATTTTATACATAGAGCAAAAATACGGTATTGGTCACAGTTGCGGTAACAGTAGCGAAACAGAATTCGCGGCTGATGCGGATGATTTTCTGGTCAAGGCGGCCTAAAATCCGGCCGCTAGTAAACTGGAAAACCTCTATGATACGGTCGTGATGCGGTGATTCAGCCTTGCTTTTGTGTTATGATTGGAACATGGAATTTGTGTAAGATAATTTCTCCTTTGATCTCTCACACTAGTTTGGGAGTGCATCTTGAACGGTATATAACATTAGAAAGTATAAATAAATAAAGTTTAAGCAAACTGAAAACAGAGTATATAACATTCCGCCTAGTATTATTGAATCTTATGAAAACATTGACGAATAGCGACCATCGACATAAAAGACAGGGTTCCCTGGCACACATTGAATGTGAAAGAACAACATTATGAATGCCAAAAGCTAATCACAGTTGCCACCACAACCACATCGTACTTAAACCACTCACGGTATAGCATCCAAGATCAGTAAATCAAAATTACAGCTTCTACCATATACCAAGCGACCTGTTATCTTTAATGCCATTTGGAGAAATAGAGAATACTTCTAACATTTTTCAAGTATGTTGCTTACATCAAAGGAATACCCAAAACTTGTACGAATTCTTTGCTTTGGAGGAAAATATAGCCGCATGTAATTAGGGAAAAATTACTAGATTCATGGCATTTACTATTAGAATATAAATTTTGCACAGAGGACCATTATTCAAATTCCAAATGCCTCTAAAAAAAGATTTTGACAAGGGTTCAATTAACAAAAGCACTAACTTATGACCCCTCACATGATGATTGATCCTTCTAAAGAATCCATTGCTAGGTCTAGGTACAAAAACGTGCAACTTTATCGCCTTCTGCATTTTGTGAAGAATCGTTTTTGCACAAAATATGTCAGATAATGAGACTATTTTTGGAAAGTAGTTATATATTTGATACAAAGATTATACCAAATAAAACATAAAGCAAAGACATTCCATTTCCTTAACATATTGAATTCCAAAAGCCGCCCCCCAAAGAAATAATGATATGTTTGGATAGAGAGAAATGTGTAATGCGTGTGGGGTGGGGGTGGGGGGGAGAAGGAAGAAGGAAATGGAGGGATAACAATTCCTTTTATACCAAAACAAGGGAATTGGAGGGAAGAACTCCTTTATATTTTGTACAAAACAAATCCAAAGAAGGGGAGGGAAATGGAGGGATGGCAATTCCTTGTATACTAAAAGGGCAGGGAGGAAAAAGGAGGGACAGGAATTGGAGGGGTGAACTCCTTTTCAATTTTGTACAAAACAAATTCTTCTACTATTGGAAATTTTAGAGGAAAAATATAATTTTTCCTGCCATACTCTCCCTTCCCCTTCCCTTCCCTCTACTCCTTCTCTTTTACTTTATAAAATGTTATTTAAACATAAAACAAATCTTGATTCCACAATTGGCCTCTCGTACATAGAAGCATATACTTTGAAATGTAAGACAGATAAACAATCTAAGTTGTTTAATAAGAAATGATCACATTGAAACATTAAAACCACATACAAATTTAAGAGCTCCATTACTTGAAAGTCCTGAACCACCAGTGACGCTAAAAAAGGAAAGTAACGGTCCATAGTTGGCATAGTACATCAAAGTATCAACTAATTTACAAATTTCAAAGTCAGCAACTTTAACCATGAAAGAACATTTTCCTAACCAAACAAAACACCAATCACAATAATGTAATGAATGATCAAGAAACTTAGCTACAAGTAACTCATACAAGATTTAGTAAAACCCATAATGACAAAAAAAATTGTACCACATAAAAATTATATATATATATATATATATATATATATATATATATATATATATATATATATATATATATATATATTATATATATATTACATACTCTATCATGTCCTCTCACACAAGAGCCTTTGGGCTAGAAGTGTTTTTGCAACACAGTCTTTCTCATACCTGGTAAATATTTCACATTAAATGAGGATTGGTTGAGATTTGAAACCCTGACTTCTTGTCACATTGGCTTCTGATACCACATCAAAGAACCAACTCAACCAAAAGCTTAAGCGGATGGTTGAGGCTCCGGCATATGTTATATTCTCTTAACAACTTTAAGAGTCAAATTAATAAAATTCAACTATCTTCATAGCATGAAACGAAACCCAAAATAGAAATTCTAAGAACAGCCCATATCATAAATCAGAACCATTCAAAAACATTAATGTCGGCAAAAATTAGCACAATATGGAAATCGAAATGAATAATGAGAGACTTTTACATAACAAGAAGCAACCCGAATTGGTTTAGTAAAACCCAGAAACGAAAACCCAACATTAAGACACCAAAACAAGAACAGATAATCAAAAAACCCAATTCACAAACAAGATCAAGAACACTAATTTAACACTCAAATTGACAAATTCAGCTTAATCCACAAAATTAACCAAAACCCACAAAATAAATCCCATTAACAGCACAAATTAGCACAATAAGAAATACATAACAATGGAAAAATCAAAAAGAGAGATTTTACCTACTGCCTACAGGAGAAGCGAAGAGCAGGAATTCAGTTATGCAATTAGTAATAGAAACAATACTAGCAATGGGTTTCGATCAGAATGCAAAAGGGAATGAAGTAAAGAGCGAAATTGATGAAACAATGTGAGGTTTTTTTCACTGTCAAACAGAAAAATGTCATTCAACCAATTCAATCTAATTAGAGAGAGAAAGTAATGAAATTGGAGACAGAAATCGTGGGAGTATAACCTTGCAAAACGTGGAATAATTTAGAAAGAAAAATTAAATAAATGGTAAAATAAATATAGGAGTAATTTTTTTATATGCGAGTATGAGATGAGTGATGATACGAAATTGTCAATTTGATAATTTTGTATGAGGATTTCATTTAGAAATTTAGAAAATTAGTTTAATTTAGAAAAATTTAATTTAAAAATTTGATTTTTTGATTGTTTTCTTTTAAAAATTTCATTTTTGATTATTTTTAAAAAATTTGATATTTTGCCTCTGTTTTCTTTTATAGTAGTACATATCTCTCTAACTTACCTGAACAACCGATTAATTTCGAATTATTAAAAGAAGAGAAGAGGAAAATTTACTTTTAAAAAGCTGACATTTTGTTTGTTCTCTTTTAAAAATCTCACTTTTTGCTTGTTCTCTTCTAAAAATTCGACATTTTGCTTGTTCTCTTTTAAAAAATGATGAACTTTCAAATTTATCCGATCACCGATAAAAATGTTCTATAAATGAAAACGGAGACAAAAGTTTGGATTTTTAAAAAATAATCGAAAGGTGGGATTTTTAAAAGAGAACAAGCAAAAAGTCGGATTTTTAAAAGTAAATTTTCCTTAAATTTATTGTTTAGCAAATTAAAAATTTTCAAATTTGAATTTGGATCAAACACTTTGTTGTTTTAAAGTAGTTAAAGTTAAGAATTTGAGAATAATCACTCAAAATTTGTCATTCTGAAAATCTTCATTTATGATTTCATAATTGAAATACATAATTTGAAATGAAATACTTATTCCCAAACACTACATCATGGGAAAATTTTAAAAGCTAATTTGGTTTTACAATTTTATAAAATTTGTAAGTAGTGATTTTGTTAACATTTAATTTTGAAATTTAATAGTTTTAGTAGTAGTAATTTTGTCAACATTTGATTTTGGAATTTTTAGATTTAGTAGTGATTTTGTTAACATTTGATTTTGGAATTTTTTAAAATTTAGTAGTGATTTTGCCAAGGTGTAATCAAATTTGATATGAGGCGAACAAAATTTTTATATCATATAATCTAAAATTTCACCTGACATTCTTATAATGATTTTGTATATGAAATATAATTATCGACTAAATTGAATGAAACAATTTCTACCAAAGTTAACATCAACATATTACATAAGAGTATATGAATTGCCTATTACAATTTATAATAACATATGTTCTTTTAAATTATTTTTGAATATTATATTTTTGAATTAAAATTCAATTGAAATTTCTTACACTATATTTTCTATTTAATGTTGAAGTATTTGCTAAATAATAAAGTTTCTTCATCAGAATTTCAATTTCTAAAAATATTTCATCAATAAACAAAAGATACATGATAATCAAAAATAATTTTGACAATGACATAAAATTATTATGATAACATTGTAGAAAGATTACCTAAATTTGCCTTGAAGTACAACTACTCTTGTGAGAGGCCGTTTTTTAAAGAGATGGCCTCAAAATAAGAAACACATATTCTTATTTTCTCTTTAATTTGTATTAATTGGGCTATTTAGCCCATATATCTAATGCGTCTCTTAAAGTGACCGTCTCTCACAACATTACGTGTAAAAAGTATGAGATAATTAATATTTTTAACAACGAAATGTTTTTCATTAAAAAGTAGAATGTATTCTAAAATCATCATATATATATATATATATATATATATATATATATATATATATATATATATATATATATATATATATATATATATATATATATATATATATATATATATATATATATATATATATATATATATATAACATATAGGGAAGGATCTGAAAACAACTAAAGTGGTGAAAACTAAAAACAAACAAATATGACCGTCAGATTCAATGAAGGGCTGAGATTGAATGGGATAATTTAGGAGTGTTTTTGGCAGAATCATATTTTCATTTTTATTTTCTCTCTCTAATCTTGCCCTCCTCCTCTCTTAACTCTAACGAAAATTTTGGGGACAAATTGCAAAGATTGATTGTGTTCTTCTGAAATTGGATTATTTGATTGTTGATTCTGAAATAAGGAAATTGCTTCTGAAATTTTTATGAAATTGGGTTCGACTTTTCTGAAATTGGACAAATTGCTTCTGAAATTGCTTCCAAAATTTTCACAGGTATGAAATTTTTGTTCGACTTTTCTTGTTTGAATTGCAAATCTGATACATTTAAATCTGATACTTTTGTTCGACTTGTTAATTTTTCGATTTGTTCATGTCTTATTTTCGATTTTTTGATTTGTTTATATCTTGTTTTCGATTTTGAAGTTCTGTTCTTTAAAAATAGGGTAGTTGTTGTTCTTCAAAAATATGAGGTTGTGATGAGTTTAATATCTTAAGTAATCAATTTCAATTTTGTTTTCTGGGCTATTTTCTTCTAAGTTGTTTAGATTTTTAATCAAATTGAGACATTCATGTTCTGATACATTATCATACTTGAGATTATTGTTCGTTTGAAGATTGTTCGATTTGATGAGATTATTGTTTGATTATTTGATGAGATTATTGTTCGATTTGATGAGATTATTGTTCGATTTTCAAATTGTTCGATTATTGTTCGATTTGATGATCCTAATTCTAATTCCAATTCTGCATACATATTATTTTTAAATTGATTCTATCATATCTAATTCGACTATTATTTTTAATCTACATTTGACTATTATCTTGCTCTTTTTTGAATCTTAATATAGCCATATTATTGTTTTAACTATTTTATAATCTTAACGTAGGGATGGAAGAACTTGGTAATTCAAACATAGTTGAACTTAGAAGTTCAAGTTCAACATTTGTTGAAAATCAAAGTAAATTTCTCATTTAATTTAATTATATTGTTTTACATTTATTTTATACAAATTCACTTATTTGATACAAATTCACTTATTTTCAAATTGCCAGATTTTGATGAACATATTGATTTTCTTGATATGATAGATTTTGATGTCTCAAGTTTTCAAAGTCAAGGTATACTTTATTTATTTATTTCAGTATAAGATACATAGTGTGTTAAATTAGGTGCATATTGTGTTACACAATGACATAGTATGTTAAATTAGTTGCGTATTGTATTAAACTCTGTACCAGTTATTTACCCAACTGTGTACATATTATGTACATAGTTTAAACTCTGTAAATTCGGTGCATATTATGGTACATTGGGTACATATACTAGTAAACTGTATACATATCGGGTACATGTTGGGTACATAGTGTGGTAGAGAAACATTGTACTCAAAATTGTACTCGGTGTTATTTGTATGTAAATTTTAGTAAACTGTGTACATATTATGTACTCGGTGTTATTCAATATGCGAAATTCAACGTCCATCCACGAGCTTCAAATTAGTTCTAGTCCTATCCCGGTGTTACACTCCAAGAGGAAGCAAAGAGTGGATACCTCGTTGTTCAAAACAATACACACCCCATATAGGTATGTGTTTTTCTACATTAGAAGAAGGAGTACAGTTTTATAAAGCATATGCTTCCATGTGTGGGTTTACAGAGAGAATGGGAACACAAAAGAAAAGTAAGGAAACAAATGATATATATTTAAAATATATTTATTGCAATAAACAAGGGTTTAACAATGATCCAACTAGTGCAATAAATCAAAGAAAAAGGTCTTTAAAACGTGCTGAATGTAAGGCTATGATTGGTTTGAGAGCCTGTAAAGAGGGACATTGGGAAGTTTATAAATTTGTAGAAAATCACACATACCATTTCTCATCCCCAAAAAGTATGTATCATTTGACAAATACTAGAGAACTTACATCTGCTCATATGAAGTTTATATTTGATAACTCTAAGGTCAACATAGGACCAAGTAGAAGTTACAACATGATGAAAGAACATGTTGGTAGCTTTGAAAATGTTGGAGCATCAATGGTTGACTTTAAAAATTTTTCAAGGGATATCAAAGCTCATTTAAATGATGCAGATACATCTATTTTTATTAATAATCTGAAGACAAAAGTTCAAAACACACAAAATGGTTTTTTTTTTAAGTTTGATGTAGCACAAGGAGATAAAGGAAACCATTTGACTAGAGTTTTTTAGGCTGACCCTATTTGTAGAAAAAATTATGCTTTGTATGGGGATATGGTATCGTTTGACACTACATTTGACTCAAACAAGTATTGTTTGGTCTTGGGTCTTTTTACCGGTGTTGATCACCATAAAAGGTGTGTTACTTTTGGGGCTACTTTGATTGCACATGAGGACATACAAAGTTTTACTTGGGTGTTTGATAGTTTTTTAGAAGCAATGGGAGGGTGTGAGCCTATATGTATTATTACTGATCAAGATCCTGCAATGCCATCTGCAATACAAAAGGTTTTTAAAAATACAAAACACCGACTCTGCATGTGGCATATCATGAAAAAAGTACCTGAAAAAGTAACACGAACATTGTGGAAAGACACGGATTTTGCTGAAAAATTAAACAATGTAGTATGGGATAGAGATCTTGAACCACATGAGTTTGACTTGAAGTGGAAAGCAGTGATGACTGAGTTTAAATTAGTAGATGATGCTTGGTTTATCCATTTGTTTAACATTAGAGAAATGTGGATACCGTCATACTTTAGGGAGTTGTTCTTAGGTGGCATATTAAGAAGCACTCAAATATCTGAAAGTGAGAATAATTTCTTCACACGGTTCACAAATTCACATTTAACTTTAGTAGAGTTTTATTTAAGATTTGAGTCTTCTTTGGATGTTCAAAGGCATGAACAAAGTAAATTAAATAGTGATTCAAAGAACAACATGCCTACTCTCTTTTCTCCACATTCCTTGGAAAAGAATGCATCTTTGTTTTACTCCCACACAATGTTCTATATATTCCAAAATGAATTCAAATCGGCATGTTTTGGTTGTGGAGTGAATAGTATGGATGTTAGAGATGATGTGGAACATACGGGTAATTGACAACTCTGAGGTAGAGTTTATAATGTCAGTATTTTGAAGTTTCAAGGGATTGTTTGTGTTCTTGTAAAATGTTTGAGTCCTGGGTATGTTGTGTAGTCATGTTATTTTTATATTGAAAGGGAAAAATCTGAAAGAAATTCCTAAGCAATATATGATGAATCGATGGAGCAAAAACGCAATGAAATTGCCAATATTTGGCAACTTTGGGAAATGTTTGAATGAATCAGCAGATAAAGATAAGAAAGTGGAGTTACTTGGTCATTTGTGGAGCAAATTCTTCTTTTCTATTAGTCTTGCTAGGATAGATGATTCAAACAAAAGGGAGTGTATCGGAAAAAAGAAAAAGAGTGCGAGATATTGCAATTGAAACAAAAAATCTCGGACTATGCAACTTGTGAACAATATGGAACACACGATGAGTGAAATTCCCGAAAAGAAAAATCCAGTCAAGGTAATAAGTAAATTTTTGTTTTGATTATGTATAACTTATATATATATATATAATGCATATATACGTTTTGATTATTTTTTGTTTTGGGCTAGATGCAAATGAGACAAAATGAAGATGAAGAGTGAAAATTGAAGAGAGGATTAAGATTAAAGATTGAAGATTGAAGATGAACTTCGGTTATTATGTATTTTGTGGACATACTTTTGCATATTATTTTTATTTTTAGAAAAGGGTTCATACTTTAGAATATTGTGTACATTTTGATATTTTAGTTTCAAATGTATTTTTTAGTTATTGTGTATTTTTATTTTAAGATGAACTCCATTATTATGCTAAACTCTATATATCTATCATTTGAGCTTACACTTGATCAAATTCTGCATCATTCTGCATCAAGAGCTACATTAAGTATCAAATGTATTTTTTACTTATTTCCCCTACTTGAAAAGTGAATTATTTAGTAATAAACATGTCACACTTTACTAAAAACGAGTCATATTAAATTCTACATATTTAGTAATAATCATGGTATGACTTTATTAAATTATTTGAGATAACGTGTTGGGTAATCTTCCAATTTTAAATAATTTAACAATTATTCCTGAGTAAACAGTGTACATATTGTGCTACACTTTATTAAATTTAATTATTTAGAAAAATGGATAAAAACTTTTATACTAGGTTTTTTAGATAACAAATAATTAAAACCCAATTTTACTACGTTAAAATTGTTAGTAACCATCCAATTTTAAATAACGATATTACCGTTAAAAATAATTTGGAGTTAAAATGAGTATTATAAGAAATTTGAACGATATAAACAGTGTACACTCATAGTTAATACACTCAGAGTAAAATGAGTATTATATCAGAGTAAACAGTGCACTCATAGTTCATACACTCATAGTTAAGAGATTTGAATACACTATCTTTTCTTCTTGGAGTTAACAGCAGTTTTACCCTCCAATGCATTGCCTTCTCCATTAAAAACTTCTAATTTAGCAAGAAGTTCATCTCGAATCTCATTTAAATCATCAAGAAGAATGGCAGCACCTATTGATGAACGATATAAACGCCTGCGTAGTGGCTTTTAAAAAACAAGTATAACAATTATATGTTAGTATTTTATCATGTATTGGTTAACACAAAACATTGATAATAATTCATACATCATGTAAGTCGGAATGAAAAACTTTTCCTTCAAATAAGAGCATAGCCATCATCCTAAAAATAGAACAATCAACGTTTGAATTTGTTTTACTCTTGAACGGAATCCTTTCAATATCAAAAGAGGACACATCCTTCGTACATGGATGCTTGAAAAACTTCAAAACTTTACACAAAGATTCCGCCTAAAAAAATAAAAGATATTAGTTGAATATCTTTTAATCAAACAAAACGCAAGAATACATTTTGAACAGTTAATCAATTATCAATGTTGCATTCAAATTAAAAATCAGCTTATTTAAAGAACACTCTGCTGACAGAAAATAACCACAAAAAAATACCAAATTGATCAAACAAAAGAAAAGAAACCAACAAAATTATGATATGTACCTTTAAAAGTCCAATATGTACACAGCTATGCGAAAATTATATTATTTAGTTACTTACCAAGACATTAGCCCACATATCAAACTTCGCTTGACCTCTTTCCGTATAATTTCTATTATCAACAACTTGAATCTTTTCTTGATCCAAGTTTATGACAACTAGATAATAATGTTCATCCATGAGCATTGGCAGAAAAATCTAAAAACAAAACAAAAATAAAAATCAACTCTAACTAAATATTACCATAAATAATATAATAAAAACAATAGGCAAAGATAATATCACCAATTTGTCTCTATTCAAGTACTGTGTACCATCGTGACTTGAAACGTATAATTTCAATGCTTCAACAACGGATTTATCATTAACACCTTCTTTTAATAACTTTACAAAAGAAGGCTGAAAAACAAAAAAAAAAAAGATAATTGTCAAGAAATAAAAATGAAAATAAAATATAAAAAAAGAAAAAAAATACCTTGTATGATAAATCAAAAAAAAATCTCAAGTCATCATCATTCTTTTTCACCAAATGTTCATTCAACAAAGTTGACCAACAATCAACAATTGAATTGGATACAAGATTGTGAGCCTGAAGGGTGAAGAAGTCATTTGTATACACAACATACTTTTTCTTATAAACAAAAAGTCGTTCACTGTCCCAAAAAATCAACATAAAAAAAGCATTAGTTAGTTAAATAAAAACAAACCAAAAAAATACATTTAGTAAATTAAATATGTTTTACCTTTCACTCCTTCTCTTTTGTTTGGAAAAAACAAAATCGATTAGTTGTTGTTGAAGGATGGGCAATTGCTTCATCAAATTTGCGTTCTTCTTCATGTAAGAAGAAATGAAGCTAACTTCAACATCACCGGGCCCACAATCAAAATTAGAAAAATACTACAAAGGTTTTCTTTAATTACAAAAAATCAATTTCTTTCAAAAACCTGGTTCTTAAATCTTCATCAATCTTTAACTCAAGATTTAGCATGGAAAATTCATATCATCAAATGGTTTTTCTTGAATGTCTTCAAAAATTTTATTGACATCTTCTTTTGCATTCAAATCTAAAACAGAAAAAGTGACATTAATAATCTTTAAATAACTAATAAAATTCTCAAAACAAAATACTATGAATTTAGAGTTTACAAAATTAAAATTTATACGTTGAGGTAAATATTCTTCAAAAACAGGCATTGATTGAAGATGTTCTTGCATTGCCTTGAACTGAGCTACAGATTTGTCAATAAATTCCAAATCTGCATCACTAAACTCCATTTGGGACAATGTTGAAGGTCCTTCTGAATCAACATTGCCCCGAGAATTCATTCTTTCTTTTATTTGAGAAAGACGCCAGTTGAATAGCGTAAATAACTGAACATCTCTTAAATAAAAAGTAGAGCCTCTAAATCAACCTACATAATGAAAACATAAATTAAAAATTATATCAATAGCAAATAAAAATATATTAAATAATTACGATGAAAACATCAATTAAAAATTATATTAATAGCAAATAAAAACATAAATACTTACATTGTGAGCTGCTTTGTTTTTGATTTCTTTGTTGGTTTCCAAATGATCAGGAATTTTATAATGAATGAAGTTATCATCAATAGATGAAAGCTCAGAAAACAAGGGAGGAGTAGAAGAAATAGGAGGAGGGACAAAAGGAGATGTAAAAGGAGAAGAATGCATGACACTTATTGGATAAGTGTCACGGTCCATTAAGGCAGAACCAAAACCAGACAAACCTTCATTTTTTAACCTTTGGGATACATTAACATTATCCCAATGTTGAATCAAAGGTAAATCGGTTGGAGACTTAATCCCTTGAAAAACAAATCTATGAAAATACAAAATTTGTAGAAGTAAAACACAACCAGTTACTCTTCCCCTAAGAATAGTACTGCCCTGAACAGAAGTGTTTTTGCAAACACTTATAGCCCGACACAATCGATCTAGAACAAATTTCGACCAATTATATGAGCTAATCATGGAAATGTCTAAAAGAGCATAAGAAATGGAAAAATCAATAGTTTTATTGGCAGTGGGAGAGAGAAAAGTAGAACAAATTTATAATACAAACATTTGTAAAAATTTAGCATCCCCATCAACTAAAGTCATCATTTTTTCCCTAAGACACTTGATTGATACCTCATCATTCTCTAGTCCTAAATGAGACTTCAACAAATTAACAAAATGATAATCATCATGATTTTGGCGTTTACTATTTATAGGAACTGGAATGTTAGATATAGGAAGCATAAACACATCCCTACAGTCTAAAGGTGTCACAACAAACTCCTTGTTGCTATCTACAGAAAAAAGACGTCCGATTGGATCAAATCTTTGGACAAGCCATGGGACAATGGCACGATGAAAAACAGTCATTTTCATCAATGACAAACCGGAAAAGCCAATGTCATTGATTTTTTGAAGATTAAGAGGTTTTAACTCCCTTAATTCATTAAACAAAGAAACGACTTGGCTAGGTTTGCAATATGTTTCAATTGGAAAAGAAGATATCCTGTATTTAAGAAAAAATAAAGAATATCAATGGAAACAACAACAATCATATTATATAATAATGAAATATAATAAAAACACATGGTGTACTACTAATAAAAAACTATGTACTGTCGAAATTCCAAATTCCTATAAACTATATTATTATAAAATTGTAAAACACATGGTGTACTATTGATTCAAAATTATGTACTGGAGAAATCATATTATGTATCCCTAAAGTTAGTATATGAACATAACACCGCATGAGGCATACAAAACTAGAAATACTAGAAAAAATAAACATCAATGTATAAGAGAAGTACATATCAATTGAATATTATAAAATAATCAATGAATAATAAAAAATGTACAAAATTGATTAAAAAAATTATGTACCCTAAAACCAAAAATGTAATGGTAAAAATTAATATTGTTTAATTAACAACTATGTACTATTAATACAAAATTATGTACAGTCAGAATCATATTATGTACCCCTAAACATGAACTAGTAAAGATTGCTCTTTCAACACAGTTTTGAACTTCTTCGACTTTGGTCGAAGTCTAGCTGATGTAGAAGATTCTGGAATGTCTTTAGGTAGTTCGAAGCTTACTTTCTTCAAAACCATATTCTACAAACAAAACCAAAAGAATACAAATCAAAATCAACAACGAAATTGAACATAAACTTCAAATTGAACATAAACTCTCAGGAGACTTTTTGGTTTAAAAAAAAAACTACATTACTATCAATTTCAGTGACAAACACAAAAAAACATTAAAACATGAAGAAAGAAAGCCGCTTGAACGTTAAAAGGAAGCAAAATCACGAAACCCTAATTTGAACATAAACAAAATCGCAAATCGAACATGAAACAAGCAAAATCGCAAAGTTCAAAACAATCGCAAATCGCAAACGATCCATAATTTGAACATAAACAGATTGTTAAATTTGAACATAAAGTAGATTATAAAATAAAATCAAACAAAATCAACATAACCAAAATCAAACAATACAAAAAAAAACAAAAAAAATAAAAGACAAAGAAACTTGCGAATGACATACAAATTTTTAGAATAATAACGAATTTAGATGAAGGAAGAACGAAATGAGAGATTGAAGAACTAAAATCTCAGATCCAAGATTGAAGAAGGACATGAGAGAGAAGGTAAGGAAGAGAATCAAGGTCAGTCCCATCTCCATCCAACACGAAATTAACGCTTTTCGTCACCAATATAATTGGTTTCACCTGATCCAAATCATATATATATATATATATATATATATATATATATATATATATATATATATATATATATATATATAATAATATATATATATATATATAGTTATATTATATATATATATATATAATAATAGCTATATAATATATATATATATATATCTATACTTATATATATATATATATATGATCATATATTGTTATATTAACAACTTTGTAAATAGCACGAGTTTCTTCATAAGTATAGAATATATATTAGGAAAAATTGTTTCTAAAAAGCCAACCTTTTGGCCATCTGCAAATAAAGAGTCAACGTTTCATTTATTCAATGAAAAGACAACCTTTGTCTCATTTTTGCAAATAAAGAGTCAACGCTTTCATTTATTCAATAAATTTAGAGTTGAAAACTTACCTGCTATCCCTTTATTTGCAAAAATGAGACAAAGATTGTCTTTTTATTGAATGAATGAAATGTTAACTCTTTATTTGCAGATAGCCAAAAAGTTGGCTTTTTAGAAACAATTTTTCCTATATATTATGAATGCCTTAGAATTAGAAGCATTAAAAATTGTCTTGGCAATCTCATCAACAACAAACAAATATATTTAATGTTTGAAAAATAGTAGTTTACAATAATATTTAATGTTTCTTAGTAAGAATAATATTTTAAAAATTTTATATATTTTTTCAATATTCCTATTTTTTAGCATATTAAGTATAGAAATTAATTATGAAATAAATTATTACTTGAGACAGTCTCATTATAAAATATATTTTAAAAATCAATTAAATAATTTAATTAAGGAAAAATTGACATTAATAATCCAACTTCACTCATCCGCTATGAATAATCCCACCTTTTGATTATTTTCTAATAATCCAACATTTATAAAAAATTTGTTACTAATAATAGATTATAATAGAATATGCTGCTAGCAAACTAAAATAAAGGTTGGATTATTGACAGTGAATTAAGGGCAAACATTGAATTTTTAAAAAATAATCAAAAGATTGAATTATTCACAGCGGATGAGCAAAAAGTTGGATTATTAATGTCAATTTTTCCTTTAATTTATTAATAAATTATAAAAATAAAACTTGTCTTTTTAATTAAAAGTTGATTTTCCAGGAGAGTCACATTTTTTTTTACTGTTTTATAATAAAGTATACTTCGGGGACTAATTCATGGCCTTCAAGCCCTCCACTAATTATTTGTTATGTTTTTGGACTGGTTCATCTCTGGATTCATCTCGACCCACAATTAAGCATAGAGGTCCCACTTTTAGTGGACACCATCACAAACATGATCTTGCACCATCACTTACACTATTAACCATGGTCGTCGAGTAACAAGGGCTGAACGAATTATCGTTATTCAGGGTCCTAAAGTTTTTAGGGTCTAAAAAATATGCTAATTTTCACAAGGAAGGTTATATTAATTTGAATATAATTTAGGTATAAACTTAGTTTTCGTACCTATTCGTGACCTAAACTTAGTTTTTAGGGTCTAAATAATGTTCATCTTACCCTTAAATATTGTGTTTGATATGATGAACGTTAAACTTAGTTTCCGTACCTATTCGTGACCTAAACATTAGCATGTTAGGTATGTGAAAGCTAACTTCAAAGTTCTTCCCAGAATGCAATATTTGAATCTTAACCCACTAAGAAGGTGTTCTCTTCTACTTATTTTTTTGACTTATTACTTATTCTTATTGGAATCAGATCAGATCAGACCAGATCAGATCAGATCAGATCAGATCAGAACTATTCAGATCAGATCAGAAAGATTCGATCGACGGACTCAGATCGACGGATCGATCGAAGATCGGATCGAACGCACGGATCAGATAAGATCAGATCAGATCAGACCATACCATTATTATTATTATTATTGTTATTATTATTATTATTATTATTATTATTATTATTACTACTACTACTAATTATTATTACTAATATTAATTAATTAATTACTTAATTAATAAAATAATAATAATAAAATTATTTAATTAATTTATTAATTAATAATTTTTTTTAATTAATTAATTAGATAATAATAATATAGATGATTATTTAATAATTATAATAATGTTAATGAAATTATTGTTAATTTATTTTTTAATTAATTAATTATATTAATATTAATAATAATAAAATAATAATAATAACAACAATAATAATAATAATAATAATAATAATAATAATAATAAGAAGAAGAAGAAGAAGAAGAAAAATAATATAATAAAAATAATACAAATAATAAAATAATAATAATAATAACTTTATGAAACCAAATCAGATCAAATCAGATCAAATCGACCGATCGTCGGATCGGACGATCGAAAGATCGAGAAGATTCGGATCGATCGGTGATCGGATCGATCGATCGACGATCGGATCGTGACATCGATCGAAGATTCGGATCGGATCGATCGAATCGGATCGAGATCGTCCGATCGAGTCGAGACGCATCAATAAATTCAGATCTTATCCAATCAGATCAGACGAAGAGAACAGGCCCTAAACGGGCTAAAGTTTGTCTAGTTTCATTGAAATTTTATGATATTTTATCAAGACAATTTTATGTTCTATTTTTTATATTTCTCTTGTATTATCTTGAGTTACTAATGTAAAAATAGATTTCAAAGTGTTTTTTGAAATACATATTTGCAGCTAAGTGTTGACTGCACACCAACTTAATAATGTTCCACCTTAAAATCAATTGATGATAAGAGAAGTATCTCATCAAGCTTAATATCAGTGGAACACCATGGTATTTATGAACCCGCAAGTTGTTTGTGGAAGGCCATGGTATTTTATTTCCAACTGATAAAGAATTGAGGACTTTGATAACATAGTAAATTTGTTAAAAGAGATTGCACGCAAATATGATCTTCTTAGTTAATTTTTCTTTGCACTCCCTCCACATATGAGGTTATTTTCACAATAGATCCTAGCTAAAATATCATTCATTATTGTGTCTCAACAAAAAAGGGTGGAACCCAATTTGTCTAAAATAAATGTATTGTTTAGCTCAACTAGTCACATCATAAATACTTCTATTTTGGTTTCAAAGTCTCAATAGACACAACTACACAAGTACGAATATGAATGCGTTCAAAACTATCCAAATTTTATTGCATTTAAAGCCACCGTAATTTGACAAGAGATCACAGGTTCGAATCTCAATTATTCCTCATTTAAAAGTGGAATATTCAGTGTCAAGTACGAGGGGGAACTGTGTCGCATCCACACTTCTAGCCCAACGGGCTCTCGCGTGAAGGGGCGTGTTAGAGTATAACATATCCCGGAGCCTCAACCATCGGCTTAAACTTTTGATTGAGTTGGTTCCTTGACAGAAATAAAATTTAGGACTCAAGTTCAAATCAAACTTTTCGTTTATATCAAATAAATCAAGTTCAGGTTATACTTATTTATTTAACTTGGAATAGACTTGTTTAATCAAATGAGTTATACAGATTGGTTTTAGTTTAAAATTTGACCTTAATCCAACCCTTTTAATAAACATATCAGATTCGATCGACCTATTTAATTAATAATTCAAATATAATTAGCAGATTGGATCAACTTTTGTCATGCCAAATTGTTCCCAAAACAAAGCTATTAGTAATTCTTTTCCCATAATAGAAGCTCTTATCTTCAATTATATACTCCAATCGAGCTAAAAAATTGGACTTTCTCGTGGGTTGTTGTAGGAGATAGATGATAAAATCTTTCATTTGAATATACTTCTTCCGTTTTGAAATACTCGCTACATATTGGTTATATGTATTATTCATCGTTTAAGCTTATTTTATGTATTGTGGCTAATGAGTAAGTAAAAATATAATCGAGTGAGATCTTGTTTGAATTGTCTAATAACAGAATTTCATAATATTAACTTTTTATAATATTTAATTGTGTATAATTCAACATATAAATGAAAAAAATAACAAATTAAATTGCGTAAAAAGTTAAACGTAACAAGTATAATGGAACAGAGGAAGTATAAAAAGATGAGATTCAATTTTTACAAAGGAGTTGATAGAATAATTTGGGCTAGAGGGAGTAGTTTTACCTTGGAGAAAGAGTTTTTTGGCCTTCAGAAAATCAATTCCCTCTCTTGAGAGACCGTCTATACTATAGACGTCTTTCAAGAGCCCAACCCATATTTCTCTTTTAACTTACAAAATTACCAATTAGTTTATTTTTTATTTATCAATTGGGTTAACCCCAAAACTTGAAACGTCTATTGTATGGACGGTCTCAAGTAAGAATTTACGTTTAAGTTATACATTTTTATGTGTTCTTGTATGAACTATCAAGGAATCATCATGTGAGAAAAGTTCTAACTTTCACTTTCATGTTGGAAAAGAATATAAAGAATATTTTGAAAGAAATTAAGCCAAGTTTTTCAAGTCATTTTTGTGCATGTAACAACTTAATGTCTTTAAGCTCAAATAAATAAGAAAAACAAATTAAATAAGGCTAGTTATTATTTGAAAAAGGTTTGTGTACGACTAAAGCTTGGTATATGAGGGGTGGTCCTTATTTTTATTCCTATCTTAACTATGAATTTGTAAATATGTAAACTAAGTTTATTATTCTTTAAACAATTATCTTTTTTTTTTCTCATTAGAAAAAAACATCAACTTTGTGTTTACTATCATTAGTTTCTTCTTCTTAACCACACTTTTCTCAAAAAACTGTCATATGAAATCCATGTGCTAATGAGTTCTGTTTGGCAATGTTTTTATTTCGGTTTATTTATTTTACTTTGCAATATTTCTATTTTGGGTAATGTTCCCACTATCTTCTATAATTTTAATCCGCACATCTTCTGTCATTCTTTTTTACCTTTATCATATCCACACAATTTAGTTGTCTCCATAATTTTCTTAATTCTTTTGCAATTGCGAAATATTGTTAATTATTTAATGGGGAACAAATCGAACAAATCTAGTAATGAAAAGAAACAAATAATAGTATATAGCTATATACTATTACTTTTTTAATTGAACTAATAAAAAATTAAACAAATAAAAATTACACATATCAAAATTTCTTTTTTAATTGAACTTATAAATTACATGATCTAGCATGTTCTTCTAACATGTTGTGAAAAAAAAAATTTATTTTCATCATTGAACATTCTATACCAAATAAAGTACTCCTTCGATCCTCTGAGAAAAAGCAAATTAGGTTAATCCAAATTGTATATATTTTTGGATTTGATCCCGTTTTCAAGTCGGATCAAAAGAATTATTTTACACTTGTATTTCTTAGAGTATAGGAAACAATTGAAAACAAATACATAAGAGGTTTACCAACACCTCTAATCCGTTAATGGTCATGGTTATCAACTCAGTGTTACAAAGTCAGAGATCTCTTTCCTCTGGACCCTGACTTAGTATGGGACATTGGGTTGATGACTATGACCATGACCATGACCACATGAGAGATATTTGAAACACATCCAACAATTTAATACTTATCCGATTTAAACAGATCTGAAATACCTGATTTGAAATCGATGTAACTATAGATTATCCATGGAAAAGCTGACACCCAATATGTTAGAGGAAATTGCTTTGCTTCCTTTAAAAGATATGTCTTTCTTAAACCCAAAAACCTCTCCAATTTGATTCCTTTCCTCTATGTCATGCAAAACCTATAAATACTAGTCCATTTGTTGATCTACTTTTAACACCACCAATTTTTTTAATTCTTTAAGAAATTATGGCAAAATTTCATTTTATTATCATTGCACTAATATTTATTAATGCAATATATGTCCCAATTTCTGTTGCAAATGTTGTTTCAACAGGAAACTACAATAGTGATTTCTTTATTTCATGGGCCCCTAATCACGTAAACACATCGAATGATGGCAAAATAAGAAGCTTAAAGCTTGATCAACAATCAGGTTTATAATTTTTATTATTCAGATGTTCAAACTAGTTTAGGGTATATTAGCTTTTTTTAATGGTTTGGATATATTAGTTATCGTTGACTTGATTTCAGTTTAATATCTTGAGAATTTGATTTTATTGATTTATATATACTTTTTTAGTTGGGTAATTCTATTATCATCTCAATTTTAGACAACTAGTTATTATGTTATAATAACTTGTCAATTCTTTGTCTAACGAGATCATATGGAATGGAGCAGCAGAGGCCCTTCCTCATTCTTCTAGATACGCGTTTTATTGCATTTCTTGTGTTGTCCACCTTATTAAGATGTTAAATTTGTAGCTAACGTGAATACTAAAAGCCACATACCTTAAATTTCAGAGGCCCTTTTAATCTTTAGTTTATATATATATATATATATATATATATATATATATATATATATATATATATATATATATATATATATATATATATATGTCAGCTGAACAATATAACTTTTGTTAGGTTCTGCTTTTGATTCGAACAATAAGTATTTGTTTGGGCAAATAGACATGCAAATAAAGCTAATACAAGGTTATTCAGCAGGCACTGTCGTTGCATATTATGTAAGATTATTTAATTTGTTTATCCATTCATGTTTTTCTTTAATTTATTATTTTAGTACTTGAAATTATATAATTTAATATCATTAAATGGTCACCTAAGGTGAGGTTGAAAAAAAAGGGTCGTATATATACAATTGCACCCTTCTTAATGATAACTAACAAAAATGTTATTTCCAACGGACTCTTAGTAACAAACGTCATTGTAACTTCACAAAAATAATAAAAATACACATTATTATTTAATAAGTTATTTGCCTATAGTCCATTATATAAGAATATTAAATTATGACCCGTGGGTCAAAATAATCATTATATATATATATACTATTGTAGTAAATATATTATTGTAATCTATTTTTTATAATTATTTATCAAAAAATAATTAATATTGGTTGAAATATATGCAGCTTGCATCTGATTCACCAAATCGAGATGAAATAGATTTGGAATTCCTAGGAAATGTTTCAGGGCAACCATATATTCTTCAAACAAATATATATTGTGACGGGTTTGGTGATAGGGAAGAAAGAATTTATTTGTGGTTTGATCCATCTCAAGATTTTCATACTTATTCAATTCTTTGGAATGTTTTCCAGATTGTGTAAGTTATTGCTATTCTCCTCATGCTATATAGTATCAATGAGAATTTTATTAATAAATCAGGTGCTCTCTTGAGAGACCGTCTTTTGTAAAAACGACTCTCAAAAGTCCAGCCCAAATCTATATTTAGAGTTGTAACAATATATATTTTGAATTGGACTGGGCTTTTGAGAGCCGTCTTTACAAAACACGGTCTCAAGTAAGAATTTGTGTTAATTAAAATTAAAGTATATATAAAAACTAAATAAAAATTTTAGAGATATAGAGATGCAATTACATATAATTATTTGTATAAAATTATAATATTCCGATAATATAGAGAGATGATTTTAGAATATATTGTGCTTTTAATGAAACAAAATTAGTTTGTTAATATTAATGTTCTCATATTTTTTGTTTCTTGATGAAATATTTGAGAAATTAAATTTTGATGAAGATATTTTATTAATTAGCAAATACTTTTATATAAAAAAATGTACATGCATATATTTTAAGAAACTAATTTAATTGGTAATATTATGTAGCTTTTAAATTAAAAAATATTGTATTCCAAGAATATTCAAAAGCGCATATCTTGTTGTGATATACTACTCATTTGTTAAGAAATATATGAATTAAGGTTAACTTCATTTGGTAGGATATATCTAAAATAACATATCATGTTGTGATATGCTATTCAAAAATATTACATGCCACGTAATCTCAACTCAGCCAGTAATTGCGTTCTATATAGAACACTGTTATGAGGATGATTTGCATGATTTTAACGTTTTTATTAAATTGTATGATATATACATGCAGGATCATGGTAGACTGGGTGCCTATTAGGGTTTATAGAAACCATGCAAACAAAGGAGTATCATTCCCAAAATCACAACCAATGAGCATTAAAACGAGCCTATGGAACGGCGACACGTGGGCAACTAGGGGAGGAAAGGACAAGATTGATTGGTCTAAAGCACCCTTTATTGCCTCCTTCAAAAACTACAAAATTAATGCTTGTATTTGGGAAGGAAATCCTAGGTCATGTAGGGTAATTAGCTCAACTAATTGGTGGAATCAACACAAATTTAACACATTAAACTCAATTCAACGAAGATTTTATAAATGGGTTAGAAAATACCATCTTATATATGATTATTGTCAAGATAATCATAGGTTTCAAGGCAATTTTCCTAAGGAATGTTCCCTTCCAAAGTATTGATTCACATGAGTTTTAGAAGATTTCTTTTCTAAAGTTTATACTAGATTACTTGTTATGTATGTATTATATTAATGGTTGAAAATTGTAATCCTCATAATTTATACTCTATCAAAACTATTTAAAATATAAAGTAATAATCTTGCATTGACTTGGTTCAAACTATTTTAATATGTACCAATTTAATAATATGTTTTCTAACTTACGCATCAGGTGTAGGTTTAGACAATAAAATTTATAACTATTTCAAATTTCATTTAGAATATTCTCTATAATAGTATTGGTTTATGATTTACCTATTTTAAAAGATACAATCTATTGAATTCTAAACATATGCACTAGGTCCATAGATTAAAATCAATCTAATAATAGCAAGTATTTTTCAATGATTATACTTATCAAGTAAAAATACTTACTATTTTAATATTTTTTAAAATTAGTACACACTAGAATTAGGGATGGTCATGGGTCTAGGAATCTGTTGGACCCGACCTAGGCCCGCCCCTTTTTTAAGGGTCTGGGACGTATTTTTTGAGACCCATTGGATCCACGTAGGATCTAGATCTAAAAAATAATTGGAGGTTTGGGTCCGGGTCTGAAATCTGGACCCTGGACTCGCCCCTAAAACTCTTACCCGGATCCTTATGAATATTAAATTGTCTATTTCTATTTGTCTTTTGCATATGACTTCTACCCCAACACTTATTTTCTTTTCATATATACCCACACTTATTTACCCACGCTTAAAGCGTGGTAAGATATTTACATTTAGCGAGTAAGGGAACATTATCCTCACAAGTGTGGGGAAATGCATATCTAGACAAATAACTGAAATTTGGTTAAAATAAACTCAAATGTTTACTGATTTAGGTGAAAGAAAAAAATTAGACATGGTAAAACGCTTCATCTCCCTCGCCTATCTTCCCCTATTAACCTCATATACTCAATTCTGCCCTAAAATTGCCTATCTGCCTTAAAATCGTCGTTTCACACCCTCTACACTAAAATTCTTCATCATTTTTCACTTAGCTACCCATATATAATCTCCCAAATCTTTCAATTCCAGGTAATTTTTCTTTACATTATTGTTTTCATTTTTTTAATTTTCGTTTTCTTTGGATATTTGAGTGAATAATACTTTTTTTGTTTTTTGTTTTCATCATTATTTTCGTTTTTAACATTTGGGTGAATAGTATTGTAATTGTGTATTTGAGTAAATACTATTGTTTTTGATTTTAATTGTAAGTTTTCTTGAATAATATCTTCTATCTTCTGTTTTCTTTAATTATTTGAATGAATCGCTAGTGTTGTTTTTTGCTTTTTGTTTTTGTTTCTGCGTAGAAATCGAGTCTATTCTACCTAACCGGAAGGTGGTGTCTTCGAACGTCTGGAAAGTCCGAATATTGGATTGGAGGCAGAGTACCTACAAAACGAACATAGTTACTTGTCCGGGGGCTGCTTTCCGGAAAGCCCCTCCGACGCTCAAGTCAGTGGTCGGTTTAAGAATGAATAGTGAAGACTAACAATGGTAATTTAGAGAGAGAAAGCATGCCATTTATGGTTGTGAATAGAAGTATTTATAGGACACAAAAGTATGATAAGACAGCCCTAGGGGCATTTTAGTAATTTCGCCCCAGGCTGGGTCAACTCTGGTGTTGACTGAAATAGTTGGGCCTTTTGACTTGACCCATAAACTTTGGGGCCAGTTGACCCAATAACAGTTTTCATCATTACTTTCGTTTTCTTTGAATATTTGAGTGGATAGTATTGTAATTGTGTATTTGAGTGAATAGTATGGTTTTTGATTTTGACTGTTAAGTTTTCATTCAATAATAACTTCCCATACTAATTGTTTTAGTATCTTCATTGCTTAGTTACAATATTTTCTTAATTTCAATGGAGTATCTTGTCTTAAGAGGCCAACTAAACAAAACCACCAAAAAGATTGATGTGGGTATTTGAGTGAATAGTATTGCTTTGAATGCTTTACATATAGCAATCCTTTTTCTGCTTTTTATTATTGTCCCTTTTCAGAATAGGTTTAGTTTTGTAGCCACCTGTTTGGACACAAGTTCTTAATTTGCATTTGTTACTGCTTGCTTCAATACATGTTAATCCCTTTTTTGCCTTGTATTGTTCTGTTCTATTTGCTTAGGTTAGATAGTGTGGGTGCTTGTGTACACCCTTTTTATTATTTAGAAAATTTCTTTGTGTTTAGTTCTCTTTATACTTGCTATTGAGAAATGTCGCGATTTTAATGGTCTTGGGAATTAAGATGAAAGTTTATGGATTATTTTAACATCTGTTTATCAATTTTTTTTTGTATATTTTTTTTTATTTAGGCCGCGAGAGAAATAGGTAGGAGGATGTTCCGGTAAAAAATCGGAAGCTTATCAAATAAACGAGTACCTTCGGGTGTATGCGGTGGTCAAACGGAGCTTGATCGGAAAACCTTGAATACCTGAAAATAAACACCAACAACCCCGGGTGGTCCCCAAGGGCGGTGCCTCCGACGCCCAAGTTAATACCCATGTATAAGCTATCTCATGTAGAGTAATGTTTTAGAGAGATAAAGTGTTCTAGTAAGATTAATGAAAATCACCCTCCTCCCAATTGTTTGGGAATAAAATATAGGCCCACTTTGTTATGGGTCAAACCCACTACTAAAATAAGCCCATTAGAGCCTCTATATATATACCTCAGGAGGTAAGTGAGTGAGATTTTAAAGGCAATGATGCTTTAGATTAGTTTAATGTTTTTACTGTGCTAACTCCTCTACAAAATGTTTGAGTTTTAAGGTAGATGTTGCTGGAATTTTCACTCACCTCCTTAAAGTTAATCTTTAACGTTTATCAAAATTCTTTTTCTTTTCTTTTATGTAACACCCGGATTTCCTCCCGTCCTTTGCGGTTTTGGTTTCGTATAAGGGGGTCGGAAATTCAGTGGTGGTACTTTCGATTTTTTACCGGAACATAGGATAAAAGTTTATGCCACGGAGAAAAATCCTAATGCAATAGTTACTCTTCATGTAAGTATTATCAACTTGATCAAGCTTGTGACAATGTTTTAACCAATTGTTTGCAGCATTGTCTTATATTCTAGGCATAACATTAAACTGATATTAGACTTTGATTTTGAATACTGGAGAAAGGTTACCTTGGTTATGATAGATCTCATCATGCTTTCTACTGCTGTTAGTGTACTATGTTTTTGACTGTTGTTCTATACTAGTTGCTTAGTTACTAGTTAGTAATTAGTTAATACTCTTGTGGTATTATAATTTCTAAGTTGATAAGTTTATACTAGTTGCTTACTTGCTTAGTTAAGATCTGTACAAATTGGAAGTTGCTTAGTTGATGCTAGTTCTTCTAAGTTGCTAAGTTAATACTAGTTGTTCTAAGTTACTTTGTTTGCATTTATGATTCTTTGTAACTAAATAAAAAAAATTAAATTATTACTTTTTTGTGTTTAGGTGGCCAACAAGGAATAAATACGACAATCACAAGTATCAAATACAAGCATCCGAAAGCAGTTGTAAAGATGTTTAATTTTGATTTTTAGCTTTGTATTGTAATATCATAACAGTCATAAATTATTTTTTTTTAATATTATGAGATTTTTTATTTTTTATGATTGGCATAAGTTCTGAAATTATTGTAGTAACTGAAGACAACATATATATTTATGTTTTGAAATAAAATGCATCATTTTATTTTTACTCTGTTATATAATAATTACTATAATAGAAAAAAATTAATAAAAAATAGTAGTATAAAATTTTTCTCGTTGAAATTAGTTTAAAAAGTGGTTATCATCTAAAATACCCACGCTTATAAGTGTGAAAAACAGGTTATAAATCAATAGGAATGTATTTAACTTCCCCACGCATATAAGTGAGGATAATATCCCCACGCTTATAAGTGAGGCTGAAAGTGCCTTTCCCCACGCTTATAAGCGTGGTTGAATATTCATTTCCCCACGCTTGTTAAGCGTGGGCAAAATTTCCCAACAGAATTTTTCCTCACACTTATTTAAGCGTGGGGAATTACTTTAGCCTCACATATAAGCGTGGGCAACAACATTTTTAAGCGTGCGAGGAAGCAACTTTTTTTGTAGTATATTACCACCTAATATCACCATGGTAATTAAACTTTGATCAAAAAATGTTTTTTTGTTTATAAATTTTTATTACCACCTAATATCACCTCTTCCAATGGTAATGCATTGGAATGAAATTTTTGAAGAAAATGAGATTATTGAAGTTGGACAAGCTTAACCATCGAGGTAGCAAGAGATTTTTCAACCAAAATTACACTAGTTTTCATTTCCATTATCATCGTTTATTATCATATACCAAACGAGCCGTAAAAGTAATTACATAGGTCCTAAGAGTGAACACATAGGCTTTAAAAGTAATTACTTTTATTTGTCAAAGTGATCACACATACTTTGAAAGTGATCACATAAGTCTTAAAAATGATCACATCTGTTTTAAAGTAATCACATGAGTTTTAAAAGTGATCATGCAGTAAATTAAAGGAAGATCACATAGACCTTAAAAGTGAACACATAGATCTTAAAAGTAATCTTATACACCTTAAAAATGATCACATAGGATTTAAAAGTAATCACTTATAATAGTAAAAAATGATAATATGTGCTTCAAAACTGATCACGTAAGCCTTAAAAAGTGATCACAAATATATGATCACATAAGCCTTAAAACTGATCACATATGTGTGTGTGCTTGTCCTAATTCTAGGAGGGCCGCAATTGAAATTTCCCCAAAAAAATGTTCATTACTTCTAATTGTTTAAGGTTGATTATTTTCAAATCAATATTAAATTTTGCTATAATCTATTTCTAATATTATTCAAAAAAAATACAAGTTATCTCTAACAATTTAATTAATACGACTAATCGACTAATAATAGCTACTAACATACGATTAATAATTCACTTATATGACTAATAATTTACTAATGAAACTAATAGTATAATAGTATCATACTATTAACTAAAAGAACCGGAAAATTCCATGTGGCATGCTCACAATGATTTGCCACATGGAATAATCTTTGGATTCTTGGTATATATTTATTAATAATATGATTAATTAATTGCTATATTTATTAAACTAAATAAGGTAAAGTTGATTTTATTTTATTAAACTAAAACAAATCCACCAATCATACTATTAACTATGATTTTCAAACATTAATGTCCCACATTCAAATATTGATATCCAATCAAAAAATTCCTTGAATAATTACCATATTTAAGCAATGATATCCAATCAAATAATTCCACGTGACATGGGAGTTAAAATGAATACATGTGTCATTTTACATTCTTTCAGACTTCTAGTATATATTCTGATATGATTATGATTATGATGCTCAACTTCTCTTTTATCAAATGCTATCTAGAATTAATCTGTAAAAAAAAATTGAAATGATGCATAAAATGTAGAATCAATATCATTTACAATAATATTTTTCTTGATAACTTTCCAAAAAGAATAATATGTGAGAATACAATGAAAATTGCGTTGAAAAGATGGCATAATTCACAAGAATCATACTACTTTTTGACATTTATGAAATTAATTACGTATTTTTTAATGTTAGCACAACTTCACATTTAAATTGACCAACCTAACAAACCAATAAAAGTCTTCTATAGACTTTGGTGAATTGCTTAGACTAAATTCATATTGTTTTAGCGTGTATCAATTTGATTATAATAAGCATTTTTCAATGATTCTACTTGATTATGCTTGTCAAGTAAAAAATACTTACTATTTAATAGACGTATCTTTTAACATTGGTGACACTAAAATAATATGGACCAAATTTATATAAGACTTTTTCAGTAAAGTGCTAATTTTCTAAATGTCTTAAAAAGGGGCGGTAGTTTCTAAATTAAACTTAAACTAATATTATGTGTTTAATAATAGGTTTAGAAGTTTCCAAACACTTTTGTCTATATTCAATACATCTTTAAAAAAGCATATATGATGAAGTATATTGGTTGGTTTGAATAGTCAAACAAATTAATCTTATTATTTTCTAAACATAGAATTTTTTTTTGTGTGTTATATGGCAGGTTACTATACCCGTATCTTCTATTCATCGTTTGTTGGCGGGGTCTTATCCACGTCTTAGATTACTAAGCTTATATTTTTTACATTGAAAACGATGACGTATTAGAGATGAAATAATGTGTTTCAATCCCTAATATCACCAAGATCGAAAGTGCGAAGTCTTGCGTGAAACAAATTACGCTTACAATAAATCGATGTTTGTAGGAAATAAAAAATGCAATAAAATGACAAAAAATATTTAACGAGGTTCACCCAATTATATTAAAACTTAATGATGCAAATACAAATTACAGATGGAAATTTGTATTTGTCCCTTTGTTGATGATAAAAAATAAACTTACAAATAACAACACTAAATTAACTTGAAGATTGTTTTGTAACGACAATCTTTATCCGGAAGCTTGATACTTGTTGTAGGCGTGTGATCATTTTCCTTTTGTGATATTTCCCCCACAAAGGTAATTGGGTTTGATGTTTGGAAATTTACAAAGAGATTCAAACAACACAACACACCCTTAGTACTTATGGTATGTCACTTAACAACAATGTGTTTAGAAAACTATAAGAGATTTGGAAGTTCTAAACAAGAGTTAATTACAAGCAAATGAGAATAAGAGAGGAAGAAATAAGAGTGGAATTAGTATTGGAATCCTATGCAATCAATTTAAGGATTAAGAAACAACCTAATGGTCACTTCAACAGCAAAATATTTCTTTGTAACCTCTGAATTAAGAGTGGAATTAGTATTGGAATCCTATGCAATCAATTTAAGGATTAAGAAACAATCCAACGGTCACTTCAGCAGCAACCGCCGAGTCGGTGGTCAAACCCCACCAAGGAAAACCGACTCAGCTTTTTCTTCTGGACAAAACTCATTTTCCAGAACCTAAAGCCGAGTCGACTTTAGGCCCAGACCAAGGAAAGTCGAGTCAGCTTTTTGTGCTGACTTGGTTTTCCTTATTTTCATTTTGTCCTATCCTTTGAACTCCTTTTGGACCTAGTATTATAATACATATTGTCCCACTACTTTTAGTAGTACTTAGGATTATTAGACACTAAATGTTCAATAAATTAAGGTTACGTCCTCCGGTGGGTAGTACTCTTATATTATCACAAATGTAGAATTACAATTTGAGAATATATTATGGGCTAGTGTTTGGCTTGAATTATTTTGTGGATGTGTTTGGATGATCACTCTTGCTCACTATTTATAATGCTAAATACTCTAGGAGTTACATATGATTCAATATAGCTAGTAAACTGCATAATAAACAACATTAAGAGAATTAATCAGCTGGTATTCAATGTGTTGTAACACCTCCATGCACTTGAACCATTGAAAAACAACATCCTATGCTGTCAGAGGATCCGCTTGACCAGTTCGAGCGAAGACCAGTTCGAGCGAAGCAGGTGGTCGAGCGGAGAAACAGAAGCTACTAGATACATTCTGACTTGTTGCTCGACCAAACAGAACATTCCGCTCGGGTCGAGCGGGGGTCGAGCGACCATCAGACTCCTCCTGGACAGTTTTTGCTCGACTTGCATAGTAGAGCATCTTGCATTAAACCTTTACACTTCTTCATTAAGTTCCATTAATTCATGCTTTAACCATCACATTCAACACAATATTAAGCTACCAACTTAAATCAGCAATTAACAACCTCATAGGATTCCATCCTAAGAGTTCACTCACGAATGCACTTTTTAATTTGTGCACTCAAGTCACACTCAATCACAACATTTACCCATCGTCTGTTGTCGTTCCTTGCCTTTATTTATTGCTTTTTACCTTCTTCTTTACTTTTATCTTTTTAGTATTTATACGTATTCTTTAATTATATTCTATGTGTAAGTTGCAGGTTCCACTCTCTTTGAAGATCTTCTCGAGCCGAGGGACTCTTTGATCACACTCTCCTTTATGGGTACGAGTTGTCGTCCTTCTTCCCTTTTTAGACTCTGACCATAGTTTTCTATGAGTAAGATACACTAGGTATGATAATGATATGATAGGTTAAAAGGGGATAGTAAGAATCGAGATCAGGTATTCATTATGTCTCTTTTATTAGTAGCACTTTCTCCAATTTTAAGATCCATAAAACTAGAAAAAGTTATTAAGATGTGAAATCAACTTGCGTTTAAGGTGGGTTATTACTTTTGTGGTAGGTTGGGAAGCATTTTATTGTTCCTCTCATTCACATAGTAGAAAAAAAAAGCAAGAATTTAAATCTTTTATTATTTGAAAGCGCTACTCTTGTGAGAGACCGTCTCTTAAAAAGACAACTTTAAAATTAAAAGTCTAGATTTTTATTTTTTTCTTTGATTTGTAATAATTTTTAAAACAAAAATTAGAGAGTAAGATTCGAACCCTTAAACTCTAGTTCAAAACCCATAGTCTTGACCACTAGGTGAAAAAGAACAACGTTATACTTTTGTATAATGACCCGATAATTTTCAAGTGGATTGGCCCTTTCGACCTTCACCAACATCTGCGACTGCTAAGTTTATTTGTTTGCACATTTGTTTTGTTGTCATTTTCTAGCAAATATAGAAAATGAAAATTCTCACGAAGTGTGAAAACTTAATTACTTAAATGGGCGTCGATATTTCTAAATTCTTCTATAAATTGTAAAAAATTTCAGCATTCTACCAAATAATAACAAAAAACGTTTGAGTCATCTAAAAGTTTGAATTATCCATTAACTTAAAAATACCCTCAATTATTATAATTTACAAATCTTCCAAATAAAACAACATCTCCTAAAAGTTCAAACAAGGAAAGTAACTTATAAGAAATAAAATTTCCCATGGAAATTTACCTTCCACTAAACCAAACAAAATGTAATCATGCCAAATTTTCAAGGACAAAGAAATCAATGCACAATTAAAAAAATGCACATATTCTTCTATAAATGCTCAACCCATACACCTTAACTTTTCCAACTACTCCCCTTATCTTTCCTCAACCAAAAATGGGTCAATCCCTTAACCTCTTATACACGATTTTAGCCCTAACATTTCTCACTACCCATGCCCAAAACAACCAAACACAATTCCTAGACATTCATAACGCCATACGTGCACAAGTTGGTGTACCGCCCCTAACATGGAACTACACACTAGCCTCGTACGCCCAAGCATTCGCCGACAAAGTCAAGCAAACGTGCGACAACACGGCCCAATCGTACGGGCCCTATGGCGAGAACACCGCCTCGGGATATGGGGCGTTTACGATCGATGACGCCGTGAATCAATGGGTTGAGGAAAAACCAAATTATGATCATTATTTGAATGAGTGTAGAAATGGGACGGATTGTTCACATTATACACAAGTTGTATGGAAAGAAAGTTTGTTTCTTGGTTGTGCTAATATACTTTGTGGTGCTGGTTGGCCTTTTGTTGTGTGTGAGTATTATCCTCCCGGAAATGTTCAAGGAAAATGGCCCTATTAATTCGGTGTATCTATTAAACTGGCGTGAAAATACACAATAATATTTTATGATGTACTTCCTCCATCTTATAATACTTGCTACATTTCAATAGTAGCACTATTCAACTTTAATCTTGTTTCGGTAATTTCGACTCATGCATAACAAATAATTTAGTAATATGAGATCATGTTTTATTTATCTTTGAATCTAGTTTTTTAATATGTAATTTTTATAATTTAGTAAAGATATTTAATAGGAGTATCAAATTAAAATATACATTGAATTACATACCAAAAGAAATGTAAAAAGTATTGGGCAAGAGAGGAAGTATTTTATGCAAAAATTTAAAAATTAGACTAATTTGAACTATATAATTTGTATTTGAGACGACTTTATTTAAGGTTATTTGTTATTGAACTTTTTTTTTGAGAACCATTTGTTATTGAACTTTGATACACTTTGGTATTTGTGGTGATTTATAATCGAATATCGTTATCTTTTGACTTTTATGTATAAAGTGTACTATGGTAATAGAAGCTCTACAAAATTATCTTATTTAAGTTAATTTTCCCTTTATAAAATAACTTTAAATAAAATAGAATCAATTATCAACTACAATCTTAAATTTTACTTAATTCAATAAACAGCCTCGAATTTTTTTCCACCAACAACAGCATTCAACTTGGAAAACACGACATTGATATAGCCACTTAACCGGATGACCTGCTAATTGACCGTTGACCAAGGTAAATGACCTTTGACTTTTAATTAAATTTATTAATCTAACCTAATTTACCAAATTACCCCAATTAAACCCTTCTTCCCCAACCTCTCTCTAACCTTCCCCAATCACCACCATACATCCATCTCACCACCACCACCACCACCACCATTTAACCCCTACTTTACTAACAACCCCATTTAAAAGTCCATTCTTTCTTTTCATACTAACAACCTCTATTTACTTCTGGTCTTGTTGGTATTCTTCGTCAGATAGGTGAACTTGGATCCACACTCTTTCCCTCTACTCTTCCCACTTGTTACTTTATAAATGATCAAACATAGAACATAAATCTTAAACAGTTAAAAAAGGGGTTGTTAATGGTGGTGGTGGTGGTGTTGGGGTGGGAGAATGGTGGTGATTGGGGAGCGTTAGAAAGAGGCTGGGGAAGAAGGGTTTAATTGGGTAATTAGATTAGAGTAATCAATTTAATTGAAAGTCAAAGGTCATTGAGCATGGTCAACGGTCAATTAGTAGGTCATCCGGTGAAGTGGTTGTATCGATGTCACGCTTTTCAAGTTGAAGGTTGTTGGTAATAAACAAATTTTGAGACTGTTTGTTTGAAATTGAGTAAACTTTAAGACTGTAGTTGTTAATTAATCCAATAAAATATACGTAGTATTTATATCATGGGCGAAGCCACATGGGGGGCCGGTGGACCCGACCCCCCTTGCCGAAAATGCGAGCCTTTGTAATTTTGGCTTTGGCCCCCCTTACGAATATGATATATAGTTTAAAGAGAGTAAAAATATAACAAAAATTACCATAGCTCAATAGTTAGAGTAACACATTTGTAATCTAAGGTTAAGGGATCAAATCCTCATTTAAACAATTATTTTTTTATAGACTAATAAATTTATACTATAATGTCATTACTATGTATCTTTCATAATTTAGCATTCATCCTTTTTAGTGTTTTTATATTTTTCTATCTTAATTTTAATAATGTTTTTTTGGAGAATTATTAGGCAAATATAAAGATTCAAAAACACTTAGTTATTTAAAAAATAATAATTATATGGAGCTTCATCTCTATTTATTGTAAAATATAATTTTTTCAATGATTCAAGTTCATTTCAATATGTATGATTTTAATATTTTCATAGCTTAAATACTGTTAAATGGTGTTCGTTGGGATCATACTTGATTTCGGATTAGGTGTTTAGGGTGGGCTTGAAATCGGATTTCGTGTCCATATTGTTTTTTGCATAATAATTATAAATTTTTAAAGTCGAATCAAATCGAATTCGGTTATAATGTCGTGTAAATTTCGGATCATCGTATCTGTTTCTAACACCTTTTTTTTATATATTAAAAAAACTTCGAGTATATCGACAATTTGGCCCCCCCAATTCAAAATCTTGGCTTCGCCCCTGATTTATATGTGAAAGAATTCCCAAGAGGGTATTTGAGATTTATTTGAATTTTTTAGAAAAGTTAATTATATAGTTTTAAATTTTTGTGAAATCATGTTGAAGAGAAACAATAATGTTGCCATTTATTAGTTAACGGCTCACAGCAAATAAAGAGGCGGATTATTTATGTTCCAACAAACTTTTCATCTTATTAAATCATCATGATCCAATTTGGAAAATACAACTATTTTTAAAGATTTTAAATATGACAAAGAATTTATTAAGGATTAGTTTTCATATTACATTACAATATCCTATAATCTATTTTGCTCGATTAAAATGCACTTATTAAACTAATTAACTGAAATAAAAAATACAAAAGTGACTAGATTCGGGTATAGGTCCACAAAAAAATTAATGGGTATGGATCTGGGCCTAGGAGGCTAGGACCCATGACCATCGGTTTTCTTACCCCTCCAGAAAGAGGATGAAGAGGAATTTATGCTCTCAATCAAACCCCTGAATAAAGAAATAGACAAGTAAAACAAGACTGCATAAGCAAAGCTACCTGCAAATCACAACACAAGTTGGACTAGGACCAAGCCATTAAAATTGAAATCAGATAAATATAAGTTAAATAGCTAGCTAGGAAAACAAGAGGTATGTGGAAGAAACCTGTTGGCCCATTTGAGTTTTGATGATGACTTAACAGTTATAAACAAACAAAATATTTTAGAGATTGTTTTATAGGTCATATATCCGATTGTCATGATCATCGATAGAGCCTAAGAAGGTTGTGGAAGAACATTGCATGTCAAAGTCAAACGATTGAGTCACATGGACCAGTTCCAGAATTGATAAAACTGAAGTCAGTCCAGATGGAGATAACACAGCGTTCCCAACACAACGAGTCAGAGAACTAAGTCAAGGGAGAATAGGGAAATAAATTTTATTTTTATTTTTCTTTTTATTGGCTTGTACGGTTGAAAATAAGACTTGCACAAGGGTTTTAATTGGCTAAAAATAACCACCTATTTTAGAGGAGTAAAATATCTTGGATCCTATTTTATCTCCACAAAAATTAGAATTTACTATTCTTGGCTTAAACTAACCGTGGACTTGGAGTAACCTCCAAGTTTCCTATCCATTATCCCACATCTTTAGATCATGGGATTAAGGCTAGAAGTTAGATCTTATTTGTATAAATAAGTATTTTGGAACCGGCACAAAAACTTGTCGTGAGTGCCCACTTCAAGAATCAAGTGAGATCAAATCAAGAAAAGGAAAAAGATAAGTTGTTCTTAATTGCTAATTAATTCAATCAATTTTTCCTTGTGCAATTCTTTGTTTTCATCCAATTTTAGAGAATTATTTGTACGGGTTTTATGAGTGTGTAATTTAGACTTGGGGAAGTCTAAGGGGAATTGTGAGAAATTTTGTAAAGAGAGAAAAAGAAACGAGAAGGAGAACCGAGAAGGAGAAGAAGAGAATTAGGCCTAGTAGAGAATAGAAGAAGAAGGTTTTATGTAATTGATTTGTAAATTACTTAAAACTAAATAAGAGAAGTTGAAATCCGAAGAGGTCGTGGCTTTCTTTCTTTCAAGGCCAAGAAAGTTTCCACGTTAAATTCTTGTGTTCTTTTTAAGTTTCTTTAATTTGCTTTGAGTATTTTATTATAGTAAAATTCCGCAAGAAACAGGGCAAAAATACTCTTAAAGGCGACACAACAATTCACCCCCCTCTTGTTGCGTTCAAACTCTCTAAGTGTTTCTACAAAACCTATCAAAAGTCTGAGAATATCGTGCATTGTACGGGATTTTATACAAGTATTATAATAAAGATTTGGACAATTAATTAATTAGGTCTTTTTTCTAATTTTGACGTCAAATAAAAATTTGCCACACATATATCTTTAACTAACTAATTTTAGATTAAAAAAAATTATTGTTTTATTCTATCCATTAAACAAAAATTTATATATGGTACATATTTCTATCTTAAGTATTTGAAATTAATATTCAAACTCATAGATGTATAAATTAGATTGTCACTCTCCTCAAACGAAAATAAATAATTAATTAATTAAAATACAATAACCATGCAAAAATTTTATTTTCTATGAATTTTAGACTAATAATGAGTTTTTTTTCCTAGCAACCGGAATAACTTTAAGTGGCTTAATCTTTTGCAATGTAATACCAAATTTCTCATCCATGTCCAAATCCTTTGGATCCATACCATCTTCAAGTTTCCAATCATATAAGTAAAGAAAATTACCCAACATTAAATTCAACATTCTATAAGCTAAAGTGAGTCCAGGACATATTCTTCTTCCAGCACCAAAAGGTAATAGCTCGAAATCTCGTCCCTTAAAATCAATGTCACAATTCAAAAATCTCTCAGGTGAAAATACTTCTGGATTTTGCCATACCTTTGGATCGCGACCAATAGCCCAAAGATTGACTAGAACTTGTGCATTTTTTGGCACAATATAACCATGTAACTCTACATCTTCATCCGCTTTTCGAGGTAAGAGAAATACCGTTGGAGGGTGCAAACGCAATGTTTCTTTGATGATAGCTTGTAAATAAGGTAGTTTTGAGATATCTGATTCTTGAATCATCCAACATTCTTTGTCAATGGTTTGTTCAATTTCATTTTGAGCTTTGATCATTATATTTGGGTTTTTAATTAGCTCTGCCATTGCCCATTCCATTGTACTAGCCGTAGTGTCTGTTCCAGCATCAAAGATGTCCTGTATGTACATTTGCTAAGATTAGGTTTTTCATCTGACTAAGGTTGGAAAATTACTTACAACGAAAAAATAACTTTTTTCTATAGGTGATGATAATTGAACGCTTGCCATAGGGGTTGTTTGGTATATGGCTTTTGCCCTAGCTTTTTGGTTGGCTTTTGGCTTTTGGCTTTTGGCTTGTTGGTCGGTCAAACAGCCAAAAAAAGTGTTTGGTAAATAGCTTTTAAAGCAGTTGAAAAGCTGGCTTTTAAGCCAAAATGAAAAAGCTGCTCCAGCTAGCTTTTTGGGTTGGCTTTTTGCTTGTTGGCCCACTTTTTCTCTAATAAACAGTCAACAACCAATATTCAAATTTACCAAACATCTCCACAAACAGTTAGCTTTTTAAGCTAGCTTAAAAGCCAACAAAAACAGCCAATATTTCCAGCTGGTCAAACAAGCCAACTAAAAACTTCAATTGCCAACGGCCAATAGCCAATTGCCAAACACCCCATAAGAAAATCATGAAATTTCATTTTATGTTGAAAACACAATGAGTCACAAAGAAAAAATAACTTTGATAATTGAACGCTTTATGTGAGCTTCTTAGAATTAGAATGTGTTTGATTCGAGAAAAAAATATTATATTTTCATTAATTTTTTTTTGGTTCATAAAAAATAATTAAAAAAAAAACTTTGGATGAAAAAGAAGCGTCACTTGGTAAACTTTATTGTTAATTTGTAATTTGACATCTTAGATGTAATTTAAATGATTTTTTCATGTCATTAATTAATTAAATTTTGGCAAGGAGAGCACAAAGAGGAGCAAGACAAAAATACATTATAAAATTTAAAATTATGTTTATTTTACATTTTTTATGTTTAGAGACGTAAAAGAAAATAATTAAACTAAAACAAAAATAATATATAAACTGATGTCAAATAATAATTGAGGCTCTATGTCATATACAATGGGACGCCATACACATGCTAGAATCACCCTTTGTACAAAAGTATGTATCGAATGCAATTAAATTTTAGGTCATTGGTCTCATTCAGCTTGTTGCTTATTGGTATGCATGTGAAACCTACTCCCTCCGATTTTATTTAGTTGTCACATTTCTTTATTTGACAAATTCATATTAATTGTCACATTTTCTTTTTTGTCAATCTTTTTTTATCTAAATATCACATGTTCACACAAGTAATGTCCAAAATACTCTCACTTTTACTACTTATAATACCTCCACTACCACCTTTACAATTAATACAATCATTTAAAATACTCCAACTACTCACTTTTTAATGGATCCCACACCACCCTTAATAACCGTGTCGAAGCAAATGGAACATCTAAATAGAATTGGAGGAAGTATTATTTTGAAACTAGCTTAAAATAATATCTTGGACTACAATAAAAAGGAAGCATTAGTGACGGAGAAATCCCCTTATGGAAATAGTGACAGAATTATTTGTCACTTTAAAAGGTGTTACTATTCAATAATCACTAGACATTTGCCAAATAATCGCATGTAACAAGTCAAACATTGAAAACAAAAAGTTTATCATTGACTTGAACACCAGACAACTTGTTGATGTGGTGGTTTACGTAGTCTCCTTTTCTAATGTACACGTGACATTTTCTAACATAGCTAATACATGTGGCCGCAAATGCGACAATCACATCAACAAATGACCCGATGTTAAAGTCACCAATAGGTAAAAACATCTAGTATAAAAACTACGTTTACAATTCGTCAAACAAACACACTATTAAAATTTCTACCCACTAAGCTATTTGTAGCTAAAATTCGCCCCAGTAGATACATTTTTTACTAGTTTATTTCATTGTATAAATTGGTAAAGGTATTCTTTAATCAGCTAGTCTCTTGAGAGACCGCTTCTTTGAGAGACGTATTTTAATGCCAATCCATTAAAGATTAATCCCTACTTACCATATTCTTAATGCCTATTTACATTACACTTAACACATAGTTACCGTATTCCTAATACATACTTTCAATATTTTAAATGTCGACTTACAACATTCTTGATGCCTACTTACAATATTTTAAAAAATACATAATGAACCGACCTTATTAGCGATGATCTCTCAAAAAATCGTCTCTCACGAGAATTTGTGTATGTTAAATTTCAATAGAGGGTAAGTTGTTGACCCATTGTTAACGGATTGCTGTTGCTAAAAATCTATATTCTAATAAGGAAAAATTATAAGAAACTACCTAATCTATACACCTTTTTTTAAAAAACTACCTTATATAAAAAATTTCGCAAAAAACTACCTTATATAATACAATTCTTTGCAAAACACTACCTTTACTGATTTTCGTTAGTTGACTCTTAATATTAACATTGACTTGCACAAAAAACTACCTTATATAATACAATTTTTTGCAAAACACTACCTTATATAATACAATTCTTTGCAAAACACTACCTTATGTAATACAATTCTTTGCAAAACACTACCTTATATAATACAATTCTGTGCAAGTCAACGTTAATGTTAACAGTCAGCTGACGAAAATCAGTAAAAAGGTAGTGTTTTGCAAAAATTTTTATATAAGGTAGTTTTTTTAAAAAAAGTATATAGATTAGGTAGTTTCTTATAATTTTTCCTTCTAATAATACAATATCATTCGTTAATTTTCCTATCTATATTCTAATAATACAATATCATTTGTTAATTTTCCTATAATACTACTATTTTATTATTAGCTATGAATAATAACAACATAGAAGTTGTTTTGCAAGAATAATACTACCTCCTATTCAGCTTAAATGTCCCATTTAGTTTTTTGGCACTATTTACTCATCACTGTTAATTTATATTTTACTCTTAATCTATAAGTTAAAACATAGTCATGTGGGACCTTGTTTGATTCGTCTCAATATAAAGATTATTAATATCAAATTTTTATAATTTATAATTAAGAATAATTTGAGATGTTAAAGGTTAAAAATGGTGTCTCGACAAATGTGAAAAAACTAAATGAGACATTTAAGCTGAATAGGAGGGAGTATCAACTTTTATGTACTAACTAATTTACCATTTTATTGTCATATAATCTCCTATAATTAGATTTTTAACATGTTAGAGATATGCTAGGGAAATATCTTTCTAAGTCAATATTATTCATGATTAATTAAAAATTAATATTATTTATAGCGAAATTAACAACATATATTATTAATGGATTTAATGAGAACAAAACATTTTAAAAGAGTATTACTCACCACAAGGAGATGATTAATTTCACTCATATTCAACTCATTTTCTTCATGAAGATTGAGAAGAGTGTCAAGGATGTCCTTTGTTTGTTTTCCATCAAAATCATTAGCAAATCTTAATTTTTGCCTTTCACGTATAATGTCTTGAAAAACATCAATAAGTTCATCAAAGTAAGCAGCCAAACGACGCCGTATACCAAAAGGGTCAATATAACCAAGAATGGGAAAAAAATCAGCATAATTAGGCCTACCAATTTCTTCCATAATATTCCACATTAGTTTTTTAAATTCTTGAGAAGCACTAGATTCATGGCTTGCCAATTCCTTTGAGAAAAATGTGTTTGATAATAAGTTAAGAGAAGTCGTAAATGCTGCCCTACCTATATCTACACCTTGCCATTTTTTAGAGCAATCTTGTACATAGGTAAGAAGTTGTTGCACCTTGACATGTCTATTAGCTTGGCTAGCATCAAGCCTTTGTGTGGAGAGCAATTGGACCGCAGAGATCTTTCTAAGATTTCGCCATTTGTTCGATATAGGTAACCACGACATGGATAATTTGTCGTGGTCACCAGCTCTGACTGAATCTGGAATTGTGCGATTAGCAAGGACTTGGTCTTTTTTGAGGAACATTTCTTTCGCTACTTCTACAGATGAAACCACAATGGTTGTCACGCTTCCTAATTTAAGGCTTATTATAGGGCCGTATATCTTGCTGAAATTCGCAAAGGATCGATGAGGTTTTTTGCCAAGATCAAAAATATTTCCGAAAATTGGCTTTCTTTTTGGCCCTGGTGGAAGTCTGTTAGACCTTCGTGAGTAGTTCAATAAAGATAGAAGAATGTTAAGACACACAAATGAAAAGGAAAGAATCAATGCAAGTCTTACATTATCCATGATTGATAAACAAGACCTAAAACAATGGCCAAGGTCTAGGAGAAGATCTCAACTAGAAAAGATTATATTTACTAATGTAAGCTAGTTTGAGAAGAGAAAAATATGCCTAAAGAAGCTCTATTTGCAACTTTTCAACCTTCTATTTTTAGTCATACTTCATAGAATTATTGGTTCATGTTAAAGAGTTATTATACAACGCTATTCCCATCTTATTTGGTTATTAATAACACATTTACTTCGAAATTTCTTAAACAAAAAAGTGTAAACCATAAAATGTAGTAATTATTAAATTTTAAAAGTATCTAATAGACATGAATTGTGTGCAAAAAGTTTACATGAATTATTTTGACTTATAAATAAATAGTATGAAATCTTTTTCATATTTTTAAACATATATACAACTCGTCTTGGGTGAGATTGTCTCACCATGAGATGGACCCATATAATTAGCTCATTGCTTAATTGATTATTTTAAGATTGTAAGTAATTATTTTAAGGTTATAAGTAATCACTCTAAGATTATAACAAATAACTTTTTAAAATTTGTAAGTGATCACTTTAACGTTATAACAATAAAAATGGTCTCATTGTTGACCGTCTCATTTAAAAATTAGTGTAAATTTTATGATTTAATTACAGAATATTGTTATAAAATACCTAGAAAAACCCGACTTTTGTGAAAAACTACCTAGAACATTTTTTTTTCAAAAAATTCCTAAAAAATTTAATTGATTTGTCAAAACATACCTTGTAACAAAATCCGTCAATATTTCCGTTAGTTTTTGAAGGCTTGATTTTCGAACTGCAATTGAAGCTGGTAAGGAAGATTTTCGCAGGTTCTTTGATGGTGAAGGAGAAGTGTTTTCCAAACCTAGGGTTCTTATTTTGTCGAATGAGGAAGATGATGAGGAATTATTGGTGTTCTTTAAAGGGTGAAGTGGCCACGTGACCAAGGCCGTTTTAGAAATTTCGGTGGCCCGGGGCGAATACATAAATTGGGCCCTAATTCTCATATAATATTTTAAAATAAAATAAAAATTAGGTAGGCAAAAAAATACATATTTTATTACACATAATAGTCTTTAAAAACATCAAATTTCATATAGATAAAGCATAAAAGCCTAAGCGTTCATATGAAAATAAATTTATGAGCTTTTCAAGATGCAAAGTCACTAATAATAGTTTCTACATTAATATGTTCTAACATATTTTTCTCAATACAAAAAGTAACTAGACGATTTAACCTTAGCAATTTAACATTTCTCCCAAAACTTAATAGAAAGAAAAGATTTTGATGAATAAAGTAGAATATATAATAAAGAGGATTTTATATAATTAGATGAATCACGTTGATAATTGAAAAATAAAATTACCGTTTATCATAATCACAAAGGATTTAGATTTAATCTACCTGAAAATTGAATTGAGATACATTTTGAATAATAAAATCACCAACAAAGGGGGAAATTTAATGACAGTTTTTTTGGGTTAATCAAAATTCACTTATCGTATGTTTGGCAATTTGAAATTCATTTTTGTTGTGCAAGCACCAAATCTCAAGACGATCGAGGCAAGGCTCGAGGAGAACCTTGCACAAACGAGGCAACATCAGTCGTGATGGAACGCTCGACCACTCGAGCATATGTGGCTCGGTCGAGCCAAAAACTAGAAGCAGTCAGTGAGGACTGGGAAGCCGCTCAACCAGGCAAGCAATGGGCGCTCGACCCGAGCGAACTTCAGCGAGAATTCTTGCGACATTCTGTTTTGGTCTCGGTTTGATGTGGGCCTTCAAGGTCTTTTGTCTAGGGATTCTATTATGTTGTAAGCCTATATAAAGAGTCTCTGAACATTACTAGAAGTAAGAGGGATGCTAATACATTAGAGAAAGTTGGGGTTTGAGAACCATAAGAGCTTTCTTCTTCATTGTATTAGTTTAAGGGTGAACTACATTATTGAATGGATTCACTAACTTGAGAGGTTGTTCTCAAGTGTGTAAGTTGAGTCATTAGTGTAATGTTGATTATATTAATGATAAAATACTTTGATTGAGGGGGAGGTATCCATAGATACCTCATAAACGCTTGTTTATTGTTGTTTGTTGCATCTCTTGTTTATACTCTGTTTTTCCTTCTCTTCTTCCTCCATAGTTCTACCTTTGAGGGGTCCTAGACCTTCTCTTTCAATTGGTATCAGAGCTTGGTGTGTTATTCCTTGGGGTATTGAGTGAGGGAAGGCTTGGAGATAGGTAGAAGAGAGATGGTGGAAGTTGAGAAGTGTTTGGATGGTTTGTTAAAGTCATTAGGGTTTGTTAAAACTTTGGGGGAGAGAAAATCAGTGGGTAATCAAGAGATGGAGAGATTGTTAATGGAGTTCTCAAGAGAGAAGGAGAGCTTATTAACAATGGTGGTAGAGCAAAGGCTAATGATTGAGTCTTTGTTATTAAGAGTTGAAAAACTAGAGGGAGCTACTTGGTGTAGTAGTATTGTTGTTGAAGTACCATCCATGGGGGTTGGTATGAAGATTGATGATACTCCATCTTTAGGAAATGGAAAGGTCATCAAGAGAAAATCAGTGGGTAAGATACTTTCACAAAAATGAGGTTCTTCCCGATAGTTTTTAACAATTTTCCTATTTAATTAACTTCTTATAGATATCTTTATTATTATTGACAGTTGAGTCGTGGGATTATTTTTACATCTAACAAATAGTGTATTACAAGAATCGTCTTAACTCTTGAATAATATGTAACAATTCTAGATGGCAGTAAAGATAACCGAGATTCTATTTACTTTTCATGAATTTTCCAAATTGAGATTCTCTATTAATTAAAAGGGAAAATTACTTTTAAAACTTTCAACTATTCGTGGTTTAAATATAAAACTCCCAACTATTGATTATTATTCAAAACTCCTAACTTTAGGCCCATTTTAAATTTAAAGCACCGATGCAATTTTATAACCTGTTTAACCGGTTATCATGTTGTTAAAATGAGAGGGTACGTGAAGGGTCGTGTAAGATCAAAGAGGTGAGGTGATTGATAACTACAATTGGGTCCCCCTACTTCTCAACTAAAACCAATTAATCCGGTTATAAGTCATTTTGGACTTTAAATATAAAATGGGCCTAAAGTTGGGAGTTTTAAATAATAATTAATTGTTGGGAGTTTTATATTTAAATCACGAATAGTTGAGAGTTTTTAATGTAATTTTTCCTAATTAAAAAGAGAGATTTTGTTAAACTAAAATAAAATATGTATTATTATACTCGCTCCGGATATTAAAAGTGAGATGGGGTCTAGCACAAAGGTGGTAGTTGAGGTATTTTAATTGATTAAATTAATTGTAAGTGTGGTAGTTGAGATATTATAAGTAGTAATAATGGTGGTATATTGGTCATTCCTTGTGTGAACATGGGGTATTTACATTAAAAAAATCATTGGCAAAAAGAAAATGGGACAACTAAAGTGAATTGCCCATAAAAGTAAACGGGACAACTGAAATGAATTCGAGGAAGTAATAAAAAGGAAAAAGAGTCAAAAAGTATCTAATAATTTTTTTTTTCAAAAAGTATCTAATAAAAAAAGTTTTGCCAAAAAAATACCTAACAAAATTTTTATTTTTCAAAGAGTACCAATTAACGTTTTTCTTCAGTTGACCGTTAATAATGGTTGACAGGTTAAAATTGAAAATTCTTCTCCCTCCTCTTCAATTTCTTTTCCAATAAATTGAATTGAAAAAGAAATTGAAGAGGAGGGAATAGAATTTTTGATTTTGACCGGTCAATCGTTATATTTCACGATCAACTGAAGGAAAACGTCAATTGGTACTCACTAAAAAAGGAAAAATTTTTATTTGGTATTTTTTAACAAAATTTTTTTATTAGATATTTTTTAGAAATAAAATTTTATTAGATACTTTTGACACTTTTTCTAAAAAAATATAAATAAAATAAGTAATTTGTGGTTGACACTTGAAAATTAAAAAAAGTCGTGGTTGTGAGAAGAACATTCTAGGAGGCACGAAGAACGCACACGCTGTCTTTCCTTTGCTCAAAAAGGGCGGCACAGATTGGGGCCACCGATTTTCAAAGCCCAAAAAATTCATTCCTAACTTTTCCCTTTCTTCAAAGGTTTTTAATACCCTACAAATAATTCTTCAAAGTTTTCCCTTCACATTTGTATTTCTTCTAAATTTTTTCTTTGAGAGAAAACGAAAATGGCAACTTTCAGCGAAGCACCAGCAGGAAACAAAGATGCAGGGGCTAAGATCTTCAAAACTAAGTGTGCTCAATGTCATACCGTAGAACAAGGCGCTGGTCACAAACAAGGTTTATTCAATTTCCCCTTTTTCCTTTTTGTATTTTTGATTGGTTTTTGTTGTTATGGATTCGATTGTTCGGATCTATGGTTGTTGATTCAGATCTGTATTGACTTAGTTGATTAATTTGTGGGGTTTTGATTGTTTTGGTTTTGCGTTTGAATTTTTGATTAATATGTGGAATCGTTATGAATTTAGAATTAGAGTTGATGTGTTTAGAATTGATGGTCTGAATTTTAATTTGATTTTTAGGGTTAGGGTTTCTTATAGGAAAATTTGGAATTAGCCGTAAAGTAATGGGAGTGCATGTATTTGGTAGTTGGTAGCCTGATTTATTTATAAGGTGTTGAGAAAACCCATGAAAGTTTAAGCTAAAAGCTTACAGATGCTCTCTTGAGAGACCGTCTTTTGTAAACACGACTCTCAAAAGTCCAGCCCAATCTATATTTAGAGTTGTAACAATATATATTTAGAATTGGACCGGGTTTTTGAGAGCCGTCTTTACAAAAGACGGTGTCAAGTAAAAATTTGTGAAAAGCTTATGTTATGATGCTAATTTGTATGCTCTAGATTTACCTTTAGCCTTGTAAATGTGTTTGGTTGTTCGTTGATTTAACGGATTTCTAATTCATGGATAGGATTTTGGAACAATCCAAAAGATATAGATTCTTTCAATCTCCATTCTTTTGTATTTTAGGGGTTGTTGCATATGGGATTTGGGAAAGGGAATGGGATTTTGTTCGGAAAAAAAAGTCTAGGTTTTTGTTTGTTTAAACGGAATGGGAATAGGGAATGGGTATAAAAAATGAGAAAGTCATTAAGAATTAAGTCTTGGGGGGAGGGTGTAATCGGTGAGACTTTCATTTTCATCTATTTCTTCCAAGTCCCTAGCATACCAAACAAGGAATGAGATTTTTATCTTAGTTTTAAAATGCGCGAGGCGCACCGAGGCGCCAAAGGCCCTTGGAGCCTAGGCGCAAAGCGCAGGGTGAAGGCGTGAGCTTTTTGTATGTGAGGCGCACATTTTCGCTAAAGCTTAAAATTCAATTTTAAAATATATATATTACTTCAAATAACATGATATTCAGATTTTAGTATCAACAAACTTGAAAACATTTATTATTCTTGCGTCAAGCACCACTTTAGCACAAAACTATTATAATGCGAATACGAAGAGTTCGCAAAGTTATGTTCTTTGCATAACTTTTGTTTTTCATAAAGAAGGAACGATTTTCCGAACTTCTTATTCAGTAAATTAGAGTTTTTAGTTTTATTTCTTTTCCAAACAAACAAGGATAAATTAATTACCCAACCCAACAAGGAGGCGCACACCCAAGGCGCACGCCTCTTGAAGTGGGCTTCGCCTCACCAAACGGAGGCGTTTTCAGCTGAGCCTGAGCTTGTGGCACACAAGGCGCAAAGCGAGGCGCGGTTTTTAAAACTAAGATTTTTATATCTTTAAAGTCTCATCGTAAAGTCTCACAAGTCTCATTCGCTTGTGCCAAACACCCCCTAAGTACTATGTTTTGATTGCTCGTTGTCATTTTGCACTTTTTTGCCTGATCTTGAATTAATATGGTTTAGCTAAGCATAGAGGTGAATTCACAACTTTTGATGAGGAGGTGATGAAATTTACCATATCAACTTTACAAATAAGTTATTAGGTGAGGGGGGTAAAAAAATCATCATGATTTCAGAGATTTGACAGACATTTTAGAACTTGAACGTAAATCAGTTAACTGTTAATATAATTTATAAGCCTATACTTCATATAGAATACCTTTTCACTGATTTTCTTTAGGTTGAACATGACCAGCCTAAGCAGTAAGCATGTAGAAATGGTAATAAGTATTTGGTTTCGTGCAACAGGAAACTGTTCTAGGTTTGATTTGTGCTGTAGGAGAACTTCCGATTTTAATCTTTTTAGCTTTTCATCTTGTGGTGGATTCATGTAGGAAAGTTATGTTATGGGGACTTTTATTGGTGACAGATTGTTTGATAGGTTCTCTTAAGCTATTTATTCTCCATGTTCCGAAATATAAAGTAATTAGGCTGTCACTTTTGTCCCGTTGAATGCACTATCTTGTGTTGATGTTTCTCAATGGTTTTCAAATTTTAAATTGTTGATCGATATGAATTTATGCGGTCATACTAACACGTATGAAGTATCTTAGTTGGATACCTTTGATCATCAGAAGTGTGGATGTTTTCCTTTTGTAGTGGTGGTCGGGGAAGGTTTGATGTGCCTCAGATCTTCTTCCTTGTTGATTTGTAAATTACTTGCTATGATACGTGCCTTGTAAATGTCGAGTCCAGCTTGATGTGTTAAACGATCATTTTTTGTTCTTATACCTGTTTTGTTTTGGTTTATCGTTCATCAACTTTACTTATTGGCTTATTGCAAAAGCATGTGAGTGTATTGTTGCGAGGGAGGATCCTTCATCCATCTGTGCTCTTCTGATTTTTTTCTCGTTTTGGATTAGGTCCCAATCTAAATGGACTTTTTGGAAGGCAATCGGGTACTACCAGTGGATACTCTTACTCTGCTGGTAACAAGAACAAGGCTGTTATCTGGAATGAAGATACGCTATATGAATACCTTTTGAACCCCAAGAAGGTACATATTGCTCATTTGTCCTTTTTTTTTTGAAATGCATGGGCGGATTATTTCGTCTTTATTTCTCTATTATCTTTGAAAAATACCCGGTTAAAAGATTCGTTAATTTTTGATTGTTTTGTATTGTATGAAATAGAATTGTCTTAAGATTGTGTATTTACACGAATTTGGTTTCGTGCAGTATATTCCCGGTACTAAGATGGTGTTCCCTGGTTTGAAGAAGCCACAAGAACGTGCAGACCTTATCGCATATTTGAAGGAAGCTACTCAGTAATTGCAAAAAACACTTACCATCTTTCGTTTAGGAGAGATCAAAGGAGAATTTTGATCGGAAAATGAGATTTGTTTCATTAGCGAGACCAACTTAGAATTCGTTTTTGTCAAATAAAGTTTTTGTCGTGATAGGGAAAATTTCCCTCGATTCTTATATCATGTGGCTGTTTATCAACAATTGTTTACAGACGATTTATAGATTTGGCTTACTCCTTGAAAGGAGAAGGGAACTTATATTCTCTTTTTCGTATTAGTTTTGTTGGTTCATTAATCATAAAACGTTCTTGTTAATTAGATCTAAATCGTAAAGGCTAAACTAGAGATGTTCTTAACTTCTTGCTAGTGAAAATGTCATTGAATTGGGAAGACTCCTTGGTTTCGAGCTCAAGTTGGCTCGATAACTAGTTTTGTGACCGAGTATTTTGTTGAGTTATTTGAATCGGCTAAATCTATACACCGGGAAGGGAAAGAGAAGGAAAAATGCTCAGAAAAAGAAAGAAATTTTCATTTTTCCTTTCTTCTCATATTTTTTTGTTTAACCTATAAGTCGTAGCTTCTATCTAAGGGCCTAATCGTTCTAAAGATTAAGATCTCCTGTCCATTTATTTAGGATAACACAAAACAAGCGTAAAATATGGGGAAGGGGCGTATATCAAAGAGACGTATAACATAACTTAAATAACAAAGCAAAAATCAATCAACGCTTTTCGGTAACATCAAAAACTTAATGTGATTGTATTTTTGATGTGGTTGTCTTGTGAGACGCATACTTTTGTGAAACATTGTTTGTAATTGATGTAATTGTTCGATTATATAAGAGATGAATAGTGCAACAAAGTTACTCATAACTCTTATCGCAATTCTTGTTTTTTTCCTTTGATTTGTATTTAACATTTTTATTCTAATTAGTTGATCTATCAAGAGTTAGGAATTGTAAGGTTCAGTTGAAGTGCCCATGTGTTACCCACATGTGAGTTGTTCCACGTCGGAGAAAGAGAAGAGTATGAATTACTTTATATACTCAAGGAGTAACTCCTACTATTACCAATTGGTTTTAGTGGTGAACCTTCTTTGGGTTTATGAATGGACTACTTATTCTCCTCCTTGTTTAGGTTGCCCAGACCCATTTCTAAATTCTATCAGCTTCTAAGAAAATATACATGTTATCTTGATTGCTTTTAATAATCTTGTTCACTAAACAAATATTTCAAGCTCATATTTATTTGGTCACTTAAAATAAGACAAGTGATAATGATTTTTTGATTGTAAAATAAATTGAGCGCTTTATTTGCGTTTGGACTACGACTTAGTTGTGTCTATTTGTATTCAGACTATAGTCCAAACAAAATATGATTTTGTGTTTAAATCATTGCGCATAATGCCCAAATATCATTTGGGTATATTTCGGCCTTAGGTAAAACCTAGTTGGGAGTATCTAAGCCTTGGTCTAAAAGAATTTTGGTGTGTTAGAATTGCTCAAACACAAATTAGGTATTTCTTGTTTTTGATTTTTAGTAGAATAAGTCTGATTGCAATAGACAATTGTGATTGCCGACAATAATTTAAAACATAAAAAATATCAAAACAAAAAAATATTCAAAATAAGAAATTGTCAATAATAACACAATAATTGTTTGAAACCTGAAAGAAAAATCATCTTATCTATTATTTATTACCATTTTCAACTTCTTTGAAAGTCAATCAATTAGAAATAAATAATAATAATAATAATAATTGAATTTATTTTGAACCAATTTGAAATAAAAAATCACATTAACACTAGAGATTAGAGAAGATTGAAAAATTTTCTAAAAAATAAAATAAAATTGGAAAGTAGGAAAGAACTGATGCTTGGATTAAGGTTCGAGTTTGAGGGTCTATATCTCTCCAGTTCTCCACTGTCGTTTAAAGCTCCAAGTTAGATAACCTTTCGTTCTTACTCAGATCTAAAATCCCAAATCTTTAATATCTACAAATCATTTATTGCATAAACATTCCACTACAATTTCTTGTAAGTACTTCACTATTTATCTTGTTTCATCTCTGCATTAATCTGATTGTTTTTTTATTGAAACTTCTGTTGTTTTTATTGCTTGTTATTTGGGTTTGGTTGTAAAGTATGGTTGTTTGATTGTTTTTATCATAAAATTTAGTAATTTGATTAATTTTTTCTTATGGGATTCGTTAAAATGTATTAAAGGCTAATGGGTTCTAGTTTTTGAGCGCAATTTGATGTTTGAAACCCAGATATCTGGTAACTTTTTGTGCAATCCTATAAGCTTTTCTCGTATTTTTGGCCCGTTTCACATACGATTTCCCTTACCCTAATAGTGGGGAATCTAGAACAATAGTATAGGGTGGCCAAACACTCGTCTCAGCATGTGTGTTGAACAAACTCAGCTGCTATTCTTATGTGTTATAGAATTTTAAATCAAATAATTCGGGTCATGACCAGTGTAACATAATTCGTCAATTTATTTGCTTTTTTGAATTCGCGATTTGCCCAAATGACCTAGCCCAAAACCTGACTGTAATTCTCTTTTTGATTCACAATTTGCAAGCAGGGAATCATGTGACATTGGTCATTACTTATTCCGGGCCCCGACCTGCCTAATTGCCCTGTTGTCTTTTGTGGCATTGGGAGAGATGAATAGTAGTGCTCATTTTCCTAGAGAAAGCTAAAGTTCTTTGATTTCTGTCAAGTGCATTGCTTTGCATCTTACAAGAATACAATTGATGGGGTTGTGAAGGTTTCATCTTTGACTGGAATAAATTGCTGTAATTTTGGTATTGATCACTTTGTAATTGGCAGAGGCGATTCTAGTGGCATTAGGGAATTGCGATGGTTTTTATCTTATACCGATAAAGATAGTAGTTTATAGTATTGTTTCTCCTAGAGAAACAAGATGTGCCTTTTATTTTACCCTTCTGTTAAGTGCACTGCGTTACAACTTACAAGTGATAGCTCTGTAAAGGTTTCATCAATGACTGGATTTAATATGTGTGAATTGTGAATTGTGAATTGTTAGGACTTCATAGATAAATATGCATAAACAAATGTTTTGAGCTAGGGAAAGTATCAAAATGCTACTTTTGGATTGGCTTAAATAATGAGGTCACAGTTTAGGAATGAATAAGGAAGACAAGAGTAGGGTTGAACATTCTCCTTAGCAAACTTTTTCCTTTTGAAATATTGCGGCATAATCCTTTTTGAATGCAGAAATCAAAATGTTTATGCTAGAGTATATAACATATCCTGGGCCTCAACATAAAGCTTAAGATGATGGTTGAGGCCCAAGGATATGCAGCCATCAGTTTAAACTTTTGGTTGAGGCCCCAAGATATGTTATATTCTCTAACATTTTGTATAGGTAGAATGTTTATAAAAGCGCGTCTTCTAGATGAGAGGGTCAAGGATTAATAGGCCAATGCTTATAGTTAGGGCCTCTGTCGAGGTGACTTCTATGAGGTGCAAAATGCACATTTAAGGATCAAAACATGCATAGACACTTAAGCCCAATATGAAGCACAATGCCTCCCTTCAATGACGGTAGTGCCTCATGCCTTCACATCATGGTTATCAGAATCTCGATCCTGATCAACGATTCTACGATCTTACGATCCAAAATTAGGCGACCGATCCGGATCGTAGGTAGGATCTTAAATTAGTAGAATCGTACGATTCTACTTAGCTCCAGGATTTGAGTGGTAGGATCATAACACGATTCTACGATCCTACGATCTTACGATCCGATCCTACAAGGGTAGTTTCAATCGTATAAAAATTTCATATAATCCAGATTTTACTTAAGTATATATATGTATATATCTAAACAATTATATCAATATGACTAAAATTCAAGTTTTTCTTGATTCGAATTTTAATAATGATTATTAAAGGTATTTTTTACAAAACTTAATAGTTGAAGTCAAATTAGTGTTAATTTAAACCGTAAAACATAAAAAAAGAACAAATGCAATTGAAAATAAGTTATCTAAAGCATATAAATGCATATTTGTAGGATCACACGATCCTACGATCCGATTCTACCAATTTCGATCCTACCCCCTCAACGATCCTACGTAGAATCCCGATCCTGACAACCTTGCTTCACATAGCGCTTAGACTCTAGGATCCATTTCTATTTAGTGCACCATGCGCTTGCCGCTTGCAAACATTGTTTAGGGAAACAATCAAAATATTACCGTAAGATTGGCAAAAGAGTTTGAGCTCATGTTTTAGGATTAGCAAAAAAGAAACGAAATGGTTTACATAAGGAGACTTCTTGTTTAAATCTGCGTTTTGGTGAATTTCTTGCGATAAATTTTGTGATGAAGTAGCACGTTTGGAAGCAGAAGTATTTTATATGGTGTGTTAGATATATTTTGAGCACAAATGATTAAACATCTTTATGGGAAGTTGGGTTTTGTAGCTGCTGCAGGAATGTTTTAGGTAGGCATTTTGTAGCTCATTTTTTAAGTCATGGGATGTAAACTTGTTTGAAAGTGTGTTTGGTGTCATATTGCATTTTGCCTTAGGCATATAGAGAAATCTTTGAAAAAACCTTGAAAGCATTGGTTAGATAGGCTTCAGTGTATTCTGTGTCAAAGTGTAATAAATTAACTATTCTTCCACCTGGGAATTTTTGTTTCTTAGTCAAATTTGGGCTGACCTAGTGACAGTAGATAATAGATTCTAAATGGAAGTAGTAAAATGTTTTTTCTTTTTAAATTTTTTAATTTGTTATCCTTTTTTATTGAAGGTTTTAGAGTTATGTTGAAGAATGATTGATTTAATTGTAAAGGTAAGACTGCAATTTCTTGCCTTGCCCTAGATGGGAGTCTTAGATTTACTAGTGTCAAGTTAGGTGAAAAGACTTGTGTGTTGTACAATTGGGAGGTTTGGCGAGGTAGCCACATGGTGAGGGGAAAACGAGGCTATTTTCTAAAAGACTAGAAAGATTTGATGTTTTAGTAAATGAAGGGATATTAAGGAAGTATAACCATATAAGAAAGTTGAGATCGATTTTATATTTTGGAAATGGACCTGTCGTTCTAACACTTTTGATTAGTCTTTTTCTTTATTGATCTCTTCACTACTTTTACCTTGACTTTTGTATGATTTGTTTTATTTTTTGGTGGGGTTTTTTTATTGTTTTTTTGTTTTTGTTATAAGATACTGGTAAAACTAGGGGTTGAAATGAAAAAAAGATTTGGCAGCAACACTCAAGTGTTTGCGACTTTGCGGATTTTCTTGTAGAGAGGGAGTAAGTATTGAAAATAAATCTCTAATACCTTATGCGTTGCTATTGTTAATTGGTTTCATTTCAGAATTTGGTTTTTAGCTGACTATTATGTTTAATCTAATTCCTTTTTCTTGAAAAATAAGAAATATTACAAAAAGCCCGATTCATATCCGTTTGCAAAGTTATTTGATTGTTTTTTTTGTAGGGGTATTACAAGTGTGCATATTATCATCCTTGTCAATTCAATTTGCCATGTCACGTCGGCCTGTGAATCCTAATCGCCGATTAGTTGATAGCGGAACCACTTCTCTGGTTGGGTCGTTGCAATCAAAATCTCGCTCATCACCCTATTTGTCCTTGGGGCTTGTGGTTTTGGTACTCTTATTTCCTATACATACAACACTTATACAGAAGCAGATTTAGCACTTTTTCGTACTAACCTGTTACACCTTATACTTGTTAGCATTGTTTAAACATGCTTTGTGTTAAGCTCTCAATCAATACTTGCTCATCTTGTATGAGACCGTCTCATGGTGAGACGACCTATATAATTAGCCCATTTCTCTAAGTGATTACTTTAAGATTGTAAATGATCACTTCAAGGTTATAAGTAATCACTTATAAATGACAACTTTAAACTATAAAGAGTGATCACTTTAAAATTGAATGTGTTTACTTTAAGGTTATAACCTATAAGAGACAGTAAATGCACATTGAGCTAGCCCAATAGAGATAGTCTCATCACGAGACCATCTCATTTGAGAATTTGTGGTTTGTGTAAATTTTTTGTATTCCTTGCTTCCTCTTCCGCTTCTTGTCAGTATTTCTTGCAAGCAGAGTGATATTTCTTTGTAGTATGTTTGTGCGTCAAAAACACCAATACAGTTCAGACTTCAGAGAATACTCGTTAATTTCTTCTCATCAATTTCAGGGTGCATTCCTTTTCATTGCCTATTCATTCAGTGGTTCAGGTCGCTCAAGTGGTGTTGATGTTGTGAGTAAATTTGAAGGTAACTTTATGTCCATATTACTAACTAATTTGCTTTCCCGTTTTAGAATGTCGCATATGACCTTACCGTGCCTCTTTGTAGGTGGCGTGTCATGCACTTTAGAGCTGCAACAGGCCTTGCCTTTTCTAAAGAAAGCATATGGAGATAGCATGCGTAAAGTGTTGCACGTAGGCCCGGATACCTGTTCTGTAGTGTCTAAGCTTATAAAAGAAGATGACACTGAAGCATGGGGAGTAGAACCGTATGACATAGATGATGCTGATAGTCAGTGCCAGAAACTTGTGCGCAAAGGAATTGTGCGGGTTGCTGATATAAAATTTCCTCTTCCATATCGCGCAAAATCATTTTCACTTGTTATGGTATCGGATGCCTTGGATTATTTGTCTCCTCGATACCTTAACAGAACACTTCCTGAATTGGCCAGGGTTGCTTCTGAGGGGCTTGTTATTTTCACTGGTAACACTCCAAATCTTCAAAAGTTTTATTCTTTTTCTGCTGCAGTATTTTTATTATCCATTTCAAAGTTGTGTCTGAATAAGCTTATGCTTTTGATATGTTGTTACTTACAATATTTGCGAGGAACAATCACCCAAATTGATCTAATCTTTTTGTGGTTTCCCTACAATAATCACTATTTTTGATTAATAATAAATCTTTCGGGAGTGCTTGCTCGGAGTGCACTAAGATGACCTATAATACAAGTAATATGCCCAAAAATATACTAAAATTATTTTTATTTTTAATTTTAATTTTCTATAGAAAAAAATAAAAATAGAAAACTCCATTCTTCCCATTCCCTATGGCCATGGGCCATCCACCCTCTCTCCTTCACTAATCACTGGCGACAACCCCCCTCCCTCTACCGGAGAAGAAACCCTCCATGAACGAAACCCTCCCACCACCATTCCCCAAACCCTGACGACTAACCTTCTTCCCCACCCACATTGACAACCCCCTCCCCCGAATAACAATATTACATAAAGTATACATGAGACTAATGAAGAATTTCTATTCATAATACTATCTTTTAAGGTTATACTTTGTGGGCATTAATACAATGATTTATTGAATCATATTTGAATCGGGTAACAGGAGAGAAACATTCCTAAGTCCTAATTTATCATGTTATTATTTGGTCTACTTTAGTATCCTTGTTCTTGTGTTACCGTGTGGATTATATGTTAGTATTGAATTATTGGATATGTTCCACATCATTTGGCTCAAAATGAAAAACGAATAAATAAACGACATATATGGTTCCTTTTTAAAAGCTATGTGTCATCCTCATAATTTTCCATGTGATCTTTCAACCCAATAGAAAGTGATCATGTATGAATAAAATTTTAATTTTTGTTTCCCATTACGAGTTAGAATTTGGAAAATTTTTCAACGTCATATGGGCACAACTTTAGGAGCCCAAAGCTTTGATCACACAGTAGGTTTGGCATTGCATTTATATGATATGATGCTAGAAGCTAAGTTGATCCATATGATAGCAAAACCGCGAAAGGGATGGTGATGTTGGCTAGAATTAGGGGAGGTGGAGGAGGGAGTAAGGAAGGGAGGGGAGGATGGTAGAGTGGTGAGTTTTTCTTGAAAAATATTTTTATTTTTTAATTTATGTCATTGGGGTAATGGAATGAAATGTATTTAATGTATACTTTTTTTCCTGATTTTATTTTAACATGTCTTTATTTTTTGGTACATAACCAGTAATAATAGGTCCCTAAAAGTGTGAATTGTGTTTTGAGCAAACAACCTCTTAAGGTTGGATTATTCAGGGTTAATAATTACATGAAATTATTGTAGAAAATTATAAAAAAATTTAATTATTCTGTATAAATTTCTCTATTTGCAAATGGCATAATAGCTACCCACATAATGTTTGACGAGCTCTTGGAGGCCCTGTTCCAATCTTAAAACTTAGGAGTTAGGGCCCTTATAATAAAATCACAACTTTTTTTAATTTATTTCAAATTACTTTAAAAACCATCAAAAACGCATTACTTTACAATAATTGTGAACTATATTCCAATAAAACTTAAGTTAATATCAACCTTAAACTTAAAAAGAGGGACCTAAAACGTTTGGGGCCGTTGTAGCCCATCCTGCACGTGTAAATCAACAGCCTTGGTTCGACCAAGTATATGGGGGTGTTTGGCAAATTAGCTTATTGCGCAATTTTAGCTTATTTGGATATAAATAGAGGGTTGGGTGGTCAAACCAGCTAAAGATAGTGTTTGGTAAATTAACTGGTTGAAACAGCTTATTGATACGAATAAGCTGTTTTTGAACAAGCTGCTTATAGCAGCAGGTTCAAAATCAGCTGGTCAAACCAGTTAATAAAATCAGCTGGTCAAACCAGTTAATAAAATCAGCTGGTCAAATCAGCCACTATAATCAACTATCAGCTATTTGCCAAACACCCTCTATATCTTTATATTTATAATAAGGATGGATGGTTTCAGTGTCATACATTCATACCTAATTACCTACTGAAATTATGCTGCATAACCCTGTTTTCGATCTTTCTTTGACATTTTGTCTCGTTTATTCCTCCCTTGAAATTATATGGAGGGACTGCAGTTCATTTGGAATCTTTGGGTCAAGTATGGCTAGAATGTGTTTTTGTGTTATTTTTTAATCCTCTGTCCCATTAAAATTGCAACATAACCCAAATCGATGGGAGAGCTTTTGAGTAAATGTTGAAATCTCAAAGGGAAGGAGGGAGTAGCGTTTTCTCTACAGAACATCTTTTTTTTTTTTTGGGGCACAAGATCTATCGTTAATTTAAGAAAGAAGTAATATAACTTGAATTTAGGGGCAGTACCAAAAGTATACATAGTTTTAAACAAAACAGAGAGGTCAGTTAATTCTTAAAGGATAATTGACAGCAGTTTGAAAGTTGAGCTATATTGCAAAAAGCTTCTAAATTCTGCGGCTTTATATATGTTTGTTTTATGTTAGTTTATATTAACACATCTCATTTTAAAAATTAGAAAACAATCTTTGAGTAAATTGTTGTCGACATTCCATCGGTACTTGAGCCCTAGAAGATAAGAAGCGATAGTTACTATTAACATTCCTGCTAGAATTGTATTGCATTTTTGCTTTAGATAATTTTTCCGTTTTTGTAAATTTACATTTTTCTTTTACTATCTATTTAATAGGTTATCCTGGACAACAAAGAGCCAAGGTTGCTGAGCTGTCAAAATTTGGCCGTCCTGTAAGTGACGAACTTCTGAATTTTATCTTCACATCTTTGTTATACCTGTGTACCTCTGTCCTTTCATTTCGAGAATGAAAAATGATGCATCGACTTGGGAAGCTGGATTCTTACGTAAATCTGCCGTATGCATCATACTTATTGCATAGTTTGGTACATGTTCTATTTTTCGACGGGAAAATTATACCTTACATTTCTATCTTTATGGACGTAGTTTGACATTGTGTTGCAAATACTCTGTGTGTGCAGAAAACGTAAGATCAGTCTTGCAGTCTTCAGTCTCACTTCATCTGACTGATCGTCTTCAGTTTAAATTTCATAGCATAAAAGTAAACAGAGAGAATGTTGTGAAATTGTTATGTTTTCTCGTTATCTATGTGTTTTATTTATGTTGTTAATTTATGATGCTTTCTTTTGGAACGACTTAAAATAGAAACATTTTGGAAAAATTGTCCAGAATAATCCCACCCATTGTCCATCTGCTATGAATAATCCCTACTATTGATTATTTCTAAATAATCCAAACTTTGTGTGTTGATTGTCGACAACACCCCTTTCCATATTTTAACCGGTTATTATAGGTATCTACTACCAAAGAGGAGTAGGGTAAGACCAACAAAGAAGCATCAAGGAGAAGAAGAAATGAGTATAACAACTAGTAGATACCTATAGTAGCCAGTTAAAATGTGGAAAGGGGTGCTGTTAGCAAATAATATACAAAGGTTGGATTATTTAGATTAATCAATAGTAAGAACTATTCACAGCAGATTGACAATATGTGGGATTATTCTGGACAATTTTTCCAAACATTTTTTTGAAGTGGGCTTAAATAGATACATGATTTGTTAATTTAATTAGGAAGGAAGAGAATCAATATATGGTGCTTGTTTTCTTCTTGATATTTCCGCGTTCTATGTTGCACGGTTTGTGAACAACAATCAGTAGATACCTAGGTCACCATATTCTTCATCTGAATGACCATGCTCGTCTTTTTTTTACGTTTCACATGGTGAATAGACAGTAAATCTCGATATCATCCTCATCACAATTTTGTTCACCGTTGTCATGAAGCTTGATGTTTGATCTCTTCTTTGTAAAGGCCAAATTGCGGAGCACTTCTTGGTGGATTAGATATTTTGTTCAAACAAGCTTAGAAGAGAACGAAGCTGCAACGAAGAAGTTTGATCAGGCTACCGCAAAGCGATCATACCGGCCAGCTTGTCAAGTTTTTCACTTGAATGCATATCCTTGAGCTTTGTGGTATCATCTATTTCTTTACGAGGTTCGGTGTCAAAATGATGCGTAATTCACTTTCCCGCATAGATCAGATTATATTATAGTATGCCATCAAAGAAAGTACGAAATTTATGTAATCCGAAGCTAGCTTTAGATCAATGTTTTGATTCGTTTTCTCTTAACGCCAAATGTATCATGGAAAGTAATCGTCTTCCATGCTTCAATTGTTGTGTCGTCTAATGCCGAAGTTGTAGGCCGCTGCATTTGATATTTATCGTCAAACTTTGTCAATTTTGATTATTATTGTTGATCAATGCCTATAAGTTTAAAGAGTATGTATAAACGATTCTTTGGGCGAAATTAGCTTGAAAGCTTAAATTAGTTGTAACATGTTTCAAAACAGATTGTTCGAGTTATTTTAAAGTGTTGGTGTGTTTTAGATGGTATGTGCATGTACTATTCTCATTGGTGATTAGAAATGGATCGCTCCATCGTGGTTTCGTTAAGGGTGGCATCTTGGTTGATGAGCTCTTGCGCAAATGGCACCAACTGCCAACTCGAAACTTGGGTGTAGCCGATTAGCTTGTTGTGGATGAGGGAATTGTGTCATATATGTGTTATGCGATGGGTCTTTGCTAATAGCTTGCATCCGGCAGGTTCAAAAAGACTCGGTTGCTAACATACTGAATTAAAGCTAATTTGTGAGTTAGAACGAGCTTTTGACTAGTTCGTTAATTTGGACTCTTTCCTAACCTAGTCAAGCCCTAATTCGATTCTGATCCAACCTTGTCTAGTTTCGACTAGTCTTGTTGAGCATGTGTAGATACCCTGATACATTGGAGCATTTTAGCAAAATCTAGAATCGACTTGAGTGATATGAGGCTTGAAATGAATATACAATATCACATTTTTAAATGCTAATTGATATTGTGTTTGAAAATGATGATTTTATCTAAGTATTTAGAATTGATTTAAATTTAGCGTTTAACAAATTAAAAAAAAATCAAATTTGGATTTTTGATTTAAGTCCATTCCACATTTTATTTAAAAGAAGTCAATTCCACTTTTCAAGCCATGTTATATAAAATTTATCATTTATGATTTTATATATGAAATTTACAATTTGAAATAAAATCTTTATTTTCAAACACAATCTGATGTGAAAGTAATCTTTGTAATTAGACAAAGTATGATCACGATTCTTTTGATGTGATTTTCTGAATAAAATTCTATTCAAATTACATTACTATTTAAATTTTTAATATTGTGTACTAAAAGAATCGTTAGAAGTTATCCTGACAATTATTGTTGGTAAATTCACGAAAATGATATCAGTGCCTTAGGTTGTATTTGGGAATGATTCCGCACAATTGGAATTAGCAAGGCCATCCCGCTCATTTTTGGTCCCCTGAGTAAAACATTAGAAGTGTTCCTAAAACTTAAGGCATAATGAATGATATAATACTCTTTGTTTTTTTATTACTAATATTTAAACTACTCTATCAAATAAAACTCTAATAACACATATTACATATAAAAAATGTAAATTATATTTAAAATTATTCAAGTTGATATCGATATGATGTCAATGGGAACTGGTAATAACACAAGTATTTCAAAGTAATTTAGTTACTAGGATAATATTTGACAAAAGCATTAAATTGCGTGAATGATATCAAAATAGGGAAGAACCGAAGAATATGTGAATGAAATTTGAAAGAGGTGAACAAAATATCTATAAAAGCAACCTTTAAAATTGAATGAGACAAATAATAAATAGGAAAAATTGTCCAGATTAATCCAACCTATTTTCAATTCTTTGCTAATAATCCCATCGTTCGAAAATTAAAAATTAATCCAACCTTTGCATTATGTTTGTTGTGAATGGACCATAATATGCATAACCGGATATAACCAGTCATATTTCAATTCCTCCTCATTTCCCTCTCCTCCAATTCTAATTTCAAATCAGAAACCCAAAACCCATCCATCTCCCTCTTCAAAGCTTTCTCTTCTCTTCAATGGAGTCTTCAACAATTGCAATGAAAAACAACAAATTCTTTCCTCTTTCAATTTTAAATCTATAATTTTCTTCTCCATTCATTTTCGTTCGACAATTGCAACAAATTTGTCCAGATTTCGTGTCTTCTCACGGGTATTTTTTTGCCCTAATTTTCAAAAATTTCAAGTTATTTCATCCGAAAATTTAATTTAATTTTAGTCTTTGATTTTCAATTTCATACCTAATCATCTTCTTAAATTTAACAGGTTCTCACATCTACTTTGTCAATGGTTAGTAAAGTTTTGAATTTTCTCATTTTTCATGCTTTCTTGTATGAAATTTCTGAAATTTTATTTGTTTAAATTTCAATTTTAATGCTTACATGTATGTATGAATTTTGTTTGTATGAAATTCTGAATTTTGTTTTGTTTGTATGTTTTAGGCTAGTGCTTTTGATACATTTACATTGAAGTGTTGGTATGGGGGTAATTTCAAAACAAATGGGGTGAGTTTGGAGTATGTGGGTGGTGAATTTATAACCTTAGTTGTTGATCCGGATATAATTTCTTGGTTTGACTTAGAAGAGTTGGTTGTCACTAGTGTTGGTATCAAATATCCTCATACATTATACTACTTGCTTCCTAATTGCTTGACATTTGAAGAAGAATTGCACAATATCAATAGTGATGCATGTGTGTTTGAGATGACATCAATTGGAGCAAAAGAGAGAGCAATATGTATATGCCAACCTAGAACTCCCTCAGGCTGAGCACATGCATTGTGCAAGGCACATATATGCCAACTGGAAAAAGGATTTCAAAGGCGAAGAATTGAAGTTACTTTTTTGGAGATGTGTTAAGTCATACAATGTGGCTGATTTCAATGATGCTTTGTAAGAGATGACTGAACTTGATCACGCTGCAGCTGATGAATTTAAGAAAGCTGACCCTAATGTGTTTTGTAGAGCTTTTTTGAAGAATCTGACAAAATGTGATACCATAGTTAGTAATATGGTTGAAATATTTAATAATTACTTCATGCGTGCTAGGTCAAAACATCTAATAGACATGCTTGAAGATATTAGGACCATGTTGATGAAGAGAATGGTGACAAAGAAAGAAGATGCACAGAAGTGGATGGAGAGTATATGCCCTAAGATTTTAGCATTATTGGAGAAAGAAAAAGAAGAAGCTACCAAATGTACTGTCATGCCAGCAACCACTTCACTATTTCAAGTAGCTTATTATTTTGATACTCTAGAGGTTGATTTAGATAAGACATCCTGCACTTGTGGAAAGTGGGATTTGAAAGGTATTCCTTGTCGTCATGCAATAGCTGCTATATTCTACAAGCGTTTCGATGTGTCTGCCTTTGTTGATAGATGCTATACAAAGGAGGCTTACCTAGAAGCATATAGTGGATCCATACCATCTTTAGCTGGTGATAGGTATTGGCCTAAAATGAATATCACCCTCCTCCCCCCTCCCATTAAACTTGGCCCAGGTAGACCTAGAAAGAACAGGAGGAGATCTGCCCATGAGGATCCTAAAAAACCTGGGAAGTTGACTAGACATGGACTACAAATGTCATGTAGGGTATGTGGTTTACCGGGACATAACAAAAGGAAATGTCCTGATAAGAACACAATTAGAGAACCCTCACCCCCACCAAAAAGAGGAAAGGGTAGACCTAAAGGTTGCTGCTACTCCTTCAACACAATCCATAATCGCTCATGAAATCTCTGCTCAACCCAGTCAATTAGGAAGAGGAAATAAAAGTGTAAGGCGAGGTCAAGACAGTAGAGGAAGAGGTGGCAAAGGTGTGATGAACAAGGTAATTATTTTTTTTCTTTTATCTAGATAGCAAATACATTTAATTATGTTAATAATTAAGTTTATTTAACTTCATTCATGCAGGGTAGCATGGCAAGGTCAATGTCTTCACAAACATCTCAAAATGTGGTCATTTGTTCAACGCAAGCATCTACCTCGAGTGTACCAAAGAATGTGTAGTTACTCGAGTTAAATTTGTTGGGCAATGTAATTATTTTTGCTATATATTTTGTAAGCCATTTGTAACTGGCAAACTTATCTAATCATTTCGTAAGCCATTTTGTAATTGGCAAACTAATCTAATTATTTTGTAAGCCACAATGTTCATGGGATATGTATGTAAAGAAAATTACTATTAATGCAATGATGAAGTTTATGTTTCAAAAATAATAGCAATTTCAATTTGCTTCTTGAAGGGTCCATTGGCAGCAAACTGAAAGCAAATGTTGGATTATTAATAAAAATTTCAAAAGGTGGGATTATTGGTAGGTAACGGGTAATAGGTTAGATTATTGTAAACAAGACAAAAGATGAGAATAACCTGATATAGCAGGTCATTTTCTGAAGGGTCCATTGGCAACAAATTAAAAGCAAAGGTTGCATTATTTATAAAAATTTCAAAAGGTGGGATTATTGGTAGGAAATGGAAAATAGGTTGGATTAATCCCAACAATTTTTCCTAATAAATAAATAATATAGCAAACTCGTAAGTTGGACGAGCATGAATCGTAAATCGTGAATCGTAAGTGTTGAAAACATGATTAACCTAGTCTATATTGTTAGCATAATTAGTAGGAAAAGATATCAAAAATAATTTCAATTATTACTTATTAGCTTAAAATAAAATCTATTATTTTTTCAAGAAAAAAAATTCCATTATTGAATAACTCAAAATCATCCTAATTATTGCAAGATTTTTCTAAAAATAAACCCAGGTCAAATTGGCCTATAATAAAAGGTTTTTTCAATTAAAAAAGGTTTTTTGAATGAAAACAAAAAACCAAAACTCACCACCACACCACCACCCCCATGCCCCAGTCCCCTACACATACCAATCAAACCCACCCTTCTATAGTAGTACGACTAATATTATATTTATATGAGTAAATAATATACAAATATGACTAATACAAAATTTAAACTACAAATAAATAATAAGAGTATGTGGTATAAACTATAAAGAACTAACGGTTTGTTTGATTAGTGGTACTAAATAATGGTAATGACAATTGTTTATAGTGTAAAATTTCAGCAAAAGTTTCGTATCATTCCCATGATAATGAGATTTTGATCACAAAAAAGTTTTTTTTGTGTTCAAATTTCCATTACCACCTAATACCACTTCTCCAATGGTAATGTATTAAAATGAATTTTATGAAGATAATGAAATGATTGAAGTTGGACAAACATGACCATCAAGATAGCCACGAGATTTTTGAATTAAAATTATACCAGTTTTTCATTTCTACTACCACCTCTCCAATGGTAATGCATTAAAATATTTTATGACCAATTACTCATTCAAGGGTGATTATTGAATAAGTTTAATAATGATAATAACATCCTAACATGAGAATCAATTATTTAAACAATAAAGACAATGGCATCCCTTTTATTATATAATATATTGAGCTCAAAGCTGTAAACTTTATATTTATTTGGGAATTTAATTTGACTTTAAAGTTGTAATTTTTATATTGGTATAGCAAAATCCAAAAGAAAAAATTTATTTGAGAACTACTTATATGTAGTGCCTTGCACAACTTTCCTGATCTTACCAATCCATAAATTAAACCACTTTAATAGGAATTATCTACCTTAGTTAAAGCTAGTAAAGTATATTTATGCAAGTATTATCAGTTGTATAGAGGTATTCATTTAGGTCATCGGATTGATTTTGGGTTAGATATTTCGGGTCAGTTTGAAATCGGATTTTATGTCCATATTATTTTTTTTACATAGCTGTAAATCATTTTTAAAGTCAGATCAAATCGAATTCAGTTACAAGGTCAGGTAAATTTCGAGTCATCGGATTTGTTTTGAACACCTCTAGCTCTATAGATAAATATTAGCACCCAGTTGAATCCATAATATATTACCTCTATTTCATTATACTTACTACTAATAGTAACATTTTTCTACGCAATATGTCAAAATTAGATATAAATATTTCTTAACAGAGGAAGTATATCGGAATCATCTAAACTTAACCAACAACTTGCATAAAACTATGACTAGGGGAACATTCATTCCACCTCTTTACATGTTACGAATAAACTATTGTATTAACTACTACCTAATCCAAAACTTAAATCATATTTTAATTACAAATAAAATATTTTATTTGCCAATAAGAAAAAATAGTTCACAACTACCACTTTGTATGGATCTAGCCCTTTACATTTTATTTTGTAATCTTTTATCATGGCCTAAATAGACTTCATATAGAAATAAAATCGATATAACACCCAAAACAAAAAATACCCTTCGGGTCATCAGGTTAGTTTTAATTAGGTGTTTTTGGTCAGTTTAAAATCAAATCTTGTGTACACATTGACTTTATACTTTCTCCGTTTTTTTTACTGTTCACTTTCCTTATTTGATCAGTTCACTCTAATTGTCTACTTTCTATTTTTGACAAAGATTTTTTTACCTAAATACCCCCAACTACCCCAACTTATATTATTTAAAATACCCCACCTACCACCTTTTCAATTATTATAATCACTTAAATACCCCAACTACCACCTTTACAATTATTATAATCACTTAAAATACCCCACTACCATTTTTCCTAATTTGCGTGCCCACTAGAAAGTGGACAATAAGAAGGGGTGGAGGGAGTATTATTTTAAATTCATTTTAAAGTTGGGCCAAATTGAGTTTAGTTTCAAGGTCGGGTGAATATTAGGTCATCGAATCTATTTTAAACACCTCTAAATCAAACATATTATTATTAGGAATAAATGATCACTACAAGTTAGAGGATCGAGAATTATTATTTTAGTTAGTTAGAATCAAACCCATATCATAAAGCTGTAATAAAAAACTGTAAACTATTAGGCTAACCTATAATTCTGAAAAACCTCATTTGAAAGTTGAAACTCATTTTAACAACCCAACAAACACCTCTCCATGAATACCAGAAGTCAACAATATAATTCATGATTCTATACTCTTCAAAGAAAAAATGTCAATATCTTCTCCATATTCCTCAACATGACTATGTCACAACTCATAACCAATACAACAATTACTCACATAACCAATTAGAACATGGATCAATCAACAATCATCCATTATAATCTATTTAAAATCATATTAAAGATTTCTTGACTTAACCTTCCCATTTTACCTCTTCTCTTCTTGTTCTTCCCTAAAATTTTACAAAAAATGACTAGAAAATGTACATCTTCTATACCTTCATCTTTTGCATCAATCTATATGATTAGTGCTTTTTTTGCTATTTCTTTCTTTTCCTTACTTTATCTAAAATACCCACAACAAATTGATTACTCAAAAGTCATTACACCCACAAAAACACCTACAATTCCTTCATATAATGTCATAAAAAATGTTGATAAAACTATCAAACAAACAAGAGAAGGGAAGGATTATGATTTGGTTGAGCAAATTTCGCCTTCTATTGATGATTCTTTTGTGCAACTTACCCCTCCTAATGTCGAATTTGCTGATAGAACTCGAAAAACTAATGTTGTAGAAGAAGTACAAGGAGAAGATCCTTATAAGATCAAGGCATCCCCTCCTGTTCTTGACAATACAAACGAAAAGCGTACTGAGAATGGTACGAATACAAATTATTTAGTTCCGATTACTAAACAAGGCCAACAGAACGAGTCTGAAAACGAAGATCAAGATCAAGATCAAGATGAAACAATAGTTTCTGAATTTGATCATATGTTAAACTTACCAAGTAATTTTAGTAAGGAAGAAAGGATAGAATGGTTCAAACAGAAACTACCCGAATCAAGAATACTCGAATCAACACCAAGAACAAGAAAATTCGAGGTAAAAATGCAAGAATTTGTGAGAATGAACAGATGCAGAGTGAACATTTTCATGACATGGATTTCGACAACAACATTATTGGGTAAGCGAGAAATGTTCTCCCTAGAGAGTATACTTAAAGCACACCCGAATGGTTGTGTGATCATAATCTCTCGAATAATGGCCTCAAAACCCGGTAAAGATCTCATAAAACCACTCATAGAACGCGGGTACATGATCCTAACAGTTGCACCAGATTTTGCTCTGATCTTTAGTGGCACACCAGCTCAAGATTGGCTCGAGAGGCTTATGAATGGTCGTCTTGATCCAGGAAAAATCCCCATTACACAAAACTTATCGAACCTTTTAAGGCTCGCGGTTTTATACAAGTATGGAGGTGTATACTTTGATTCCGATATGATCATCCTTAAGGATGTTTCAAAGTTAAGAAATTCTATAGGAGTACAAGAAGTTGATGAAGAAAGTAAGACATGGGTATCAGTTAACAATGCAGTGTTAATCTTTGATAAGAATCATCCTCTTTTGTATCGATTTATCGAAGAATTTAACTCGACATTCGATGGAAACTTATGGGGATTCAATGGGCCTTATATGGCTAGTAAAATTGTTAGAAGATATCTTGATGATCCCATGTATCAATTCAATGTGATGTCTCCTATGGCATTTTACCCTATTGATTGGGAAAGTCTTGATAAGTATTTTAAGGACCCACATGGTAAAGACTTAGATTTGGCTAAAGACATGTTTGTTAAGGTTAGTAAAGAGTCTTATGGTGTTCATCTTTGGAATAGATTTAGTAAGAATATGAGGATTGAGAAAGGTAGTGTTATTGGGAAATTGATTTCTAGTCATTGTATCATATGCCAAGATGTATATGGGTTATGAGGGTCATTTTATTAGTTTACTTCAAAAATTGTATCCTTGATTTTGATTCAAGAATAAGGAAATGTTTAGAGATCATATATATATTTGAAATGTCTATTTTGAGTTATATATATACATAGCACTTTGAATGATGTATAATTTGTAAGTGTGTTAGTTAATTTTTTGACTTTGTATTTTATTTTAACTACTAACCCTTTATTGAAGAGCTATTCTACAATTCATTTTTGTAATCCCAATCAAATATGTCCTATATATGTTGCTTGTTAGTATTTGTTCTATTTAGATTTATGGGTTTTTTTGGCTTTTAACTTTAACTTTATTTAATTTAGATTATTTAAATGTAAAGATTATTAAAAGTTGATATCATGAAACTAGCTAGACACCGAGAAGATTATATGAATTATGGAGATAGATGCATTTGATATTATGAATTATGAAACTAGCATATACTCATGGTAATTATTACATGAACTAGGATAAAAACCCGTGCGATGCACGGATTTTTAAATACGTTTATATCTTAATGAAATTTTAGACGAAAGAAAATATTAAATGAAGGTGCGTATTAAAGTATTTACGTACATATATTATAATTAAAAAAGAATTAAATATAAAAAAAACACAAATATAGGTTGTTAATAAAGAGTTTATAGGTTTTGAAACACCTATCTATATACGTCCTCCGTTCCATAATACTTGCTACATTTTACTTTTTTACGCAATCCAATGCACAATTTTGATCATTAATATATTAAACTACACTTATCTAAAAATTATAAAAATTTAATATTATAAAAGTATGCGATTAGACGATTTAAACAAGATCCCACTTGACTATATTTTTACTTACCCATTAGTCGCAATATGTAAAATAAGCTTGAACAATGAATAGTGCACAAAAACGAAATGTAGCGAGTATTTCGGAACGGAGGAAGTACTACATTCTCAGTATTTCCTTTTCGTCTACCATTTAGAATGAGTTGGCATTATGAATTTTCACATTGAAGCAATTACAGATGTTCCCTTTTCGTCTACCAGGATTAAGTGAATAGATTTGGTCACATCGCTCTCTTTATACTCCCACATATGTATGACCTTTGCATTAATTTTCTATGTTCCCCTTTCACTCTGTATTTCCTGAATATAATTTAAGCTCATGGTTATTGAAAATATTATTCACCAACACTGAAGTTTTAGAAAAGAGAAATGATATGAGCAAATAATTAAGTTGGTCAAATGATGTATTTATATTGTAGTTCATGCCATTGTATTGAAAGAAAATTTCTATTTTTGTCAACTTATAAAATTGACTGAATTGAAATTCCTTCAATTAATATTTCTGCCATTAATATAAAATCATAATTTTTTATTTTCGCAAAAGAATAAAATTGTCTGAATAGAAATTCCTGCAAGTATTACTCCTGCCTTTATTATGAATTCAATGTTTTATTTTTGTAAAAGAATAAAATTGACTGAATTGAAAATCCTGCAATTAATATTTCTGCCATTAATATTTATGCCATTAATATAAATCCAAATTTTTATTTTTGTAAAGAATAAACTTGACTGAATTGAAATCCCTGGAATTATTCTTGCCATTAATATGAATGCAACATTTTATTTCCGTAAATGATTAAAATTGACCAAAATGAAAATCATGCAATTAATATCCTTGCCATAAATATTCTGATAATGTTGGCCAATAAAAAAATTACACATGACACTCTTTTATTCAATCTAATTTTCTTTACTATACAACAAAATTATTCTTGCCATTGAAACCACTGTTTTATATTTGTAATAGAATTGAATTCAAATTCTTGCCATCTATATTTATGCAATTAATTCCTGCATTTATTATAATAATCAACGGTTTTTATTTATGCAATATTTATTGATGTCGTATTTAAAAATCTCTGGCCAATTATTCATGCCATTTATATGATTTAAACTTTTTTGTTTGAAAAAGATAAAAATTCACTGAATTGTAAAGCATCATATCATACTATCTATAAAAGTCTTGGAAAATTCCAAGTGTCATCTTTTAAAGAGGTTTAAGTTTGAAGCTAAATCATACAATACTATAAAAGTCTTGGAAAATTTCAAGTGTCATCTTTTAAAGGGGTTTAAGTTTGAAGCTAAATTAGGTAAAGTATTTGTAGGATATACTATAGTAATTCTATTTAGTTAACTTCGAATTTAATCATACAATACTATAAAAGTCTTGGAAAATTCCAAGTGTCATCTTTTAAAGAGGTTTAAGTTTGAAGCTAAATTAGGTAAAGTATTTGTAGGATATACTATAGTAATTCTATTTAGTTAACTCCGAATTTAATATGTTCAATTGAATGAAAGAAAAGTTATATATCAGGTAAATAATCATATCATACAATACTATAAAAGTCTTGGAAAATTCCAAGTGTCATCATTTAAAGAGGTTTAAGTTTGAAGCTAAATTAGATAAAGTATTTGTAGGATATATATACTATAGTAATTCTATTTAGTTAACTTCAAATTTAATATGTTCAATTGAATGAAAAAAAACTTATATATCAGGTAAATAATTAAAATAAATGTTAGTAATTATGTTTTGATTTAAAAAATCATGTATTTAGTAAATTTAATACAATAGTTACTACTTACATTATTACTCGAATCATACAATACTATAAAAGTCTTGGAAAATTCCAAGTGTCATCATTTATCATACAATACTATAAAAGTCTTGAAAAATTCCAAGTGTCATCATTTAAGTTTGAAGCTAAATTAGGTAAAGATTTGGAAGCTAAATTAGGAGTAATATATATATATATATATATATATATATATTACACTAACAAATTCGTGCATTGCACGAGTTATATACTAGTTTAATTAATAATACTCCTGCCATAAATACTCTTATAATGATGGCCAATTAAATAATTACAAATGGCACTCTCATATTCACTCTAATTTTCTATATTATACATCAAAATTAATATAGTGTATGATGTTACATGTAAAGGGCAAATGAAATATTGATAAAATTTGTGTATAAATAGGTGCATTTTGTTCATCTTTTCATACAATCTAGTCAATGCGCTGAAAACACTCTATTTTGCTCTACTTAAAAAGTAATGAAAATAATAGTTTTTTTATTCTGTACTAGGATACATGGTGATCCAAATAACTTGTGGATCAATTATACTTGATGAATGACACTTGACGTTTTTATCTTTCAGTGTCATCTTCCATATCGAGCTTTACCTTGAGGAAATCACGCTATAAAGGTATAATTCTTCATATACCGACATACTTTGTTCCCGATTTTTAAAATTCGCCACCCTTTTCATTTTATCGTCACCCCTAATTTAAATTAAATAATTAAAATGACGAAAATGCCCTTGGACTTAAAACAACTAAAAAACACTTGAAATGAACTTCATAACACTTTTATCACTCTAAAAGTCACTAAATCCACACAAAAAATTATCGTAGCTAAAGCATTGGACTTGGAATCGTTATCGCAAAACCGAGCTAATTTCTAACTTAATCTTGTTTTAAAATTCAAAAAAATAATTAAAAAAAAATAAAATGGACGAAAAGCACAAAACGTGCTTTGGTACCATGGAGGAATTACACGTTTTGTGCTTTGGTACCATGGAGGAAAAGCACAAAACGTGCTTTGGTACCATGGTAGAATCGCACGTTTTGTGCGATTGTACCATGGTACCAAAGCACGTTTTGTGCTTTTCCTCCATGGTACCAAAGCACAAAACGTGCGATTCTCCCTTTTTTTATTTTTTTATTTTTTTTGTTTATTCCCTTTTTTTATTTTTTTTTGGCGAATTTAATTAATTATTATTTTATTTATTAAATGTTTATAATGAAATTTATTTTATTTAATAATAATATAATACTCCCTCCGTTTTCAAATGTTCTTCCCATTTTCCCCATTTGAAAATTTTTAAAAGTTCTTCCCATTTAGAATCTTTCCATTTTGGGACATTATTTTTGACAGAAATACTCTCATGTAAAATTCTGAAATCAAATAGTATGTCACGTAATTTACCATTATGCCCTCATTTTTTCTGATTTTGGGCAATTAAAAACCCAATTCCAGAATCTTCCTTACCAATATCCATGCATAAAGTTAGAGGCTACCACTAGCCTTTTCATTCTTCTTCACGCCATATTCAAGTCATTCATCTCTGTCTTTCATCTTCCTCAGACTCATAAAACTTAGATCCATTGAATTACCTTCATCCATTGTGATTTAATTCTTCAAATTTAATTCTTTTCATTTTATTCCCTTTAAAACGAAATTAATTTTAGATTTTTTGCCCAGAAAATTCGAAATACCCTTTCATCTATTTTAATGGCTTCTTATTACAGAGATCATCCTTTAATAGCATATGGTAATTGTGAATGGGGTTCTCAGTGTTCATGTTCTTTGAATGGTAGGCGACATTGTGCATGTATTTTTGGTTGATTCTTAATGTAGTATTGCTGGGTTGATTCTTAATTTAGTATTGTTGGGTTGATTCTTAATGCAGTACCATTGTGCATGTATGAGTTGATTCTAAATTTAGTATTGTTGGGTTTTTGTGTTGGATTTTTGTATTGATTCTTAATGCAGTACCATTGATTCTAAGTACTGTTGGATTTGGGTTGATTCTTAATTTAAGAAAATCTCATTGTAATAAATGGTTGTTTAATTCATCTAAAGATTAAAAACTTTAATTTTTTTTTATTTTGATAATCAAAAGTGTAAAAACCTTTGGTATACCATCAATAAAATTAGAATTGATGATCTTTTTATTTTTAATTATATTTCCTACTTTCTCCAATGTTCAATGATTAGTTTTTATTATAGATTCCTCTTGCCTTGGTTCCTTCCCATATTCCAAATGGGAAGGACTTTCGAAAACGGAGGGAGTAATTATTATTTAATATTGTTATTATAATAATTTTATATTAATTAAACAAGAAATAAATAAATTCAAAAAATTATAAAAGAAAATGCACAAAATGTGCTTTTGTATGCAGTATCAAGAAAAATGTGCTTTTGTACCATGGTACAAAAGCACATTTTGTGCGATTGTACCATGGTACAAAAGCACATTTTGTGCGATTGTACCGTGGTACAAAGCACATTTTGTGCGATTTTCTTTTTTTTTAAAAATTTTTTTTTTGATTCAATTTCAAAGCGATTAATTTAACTTATCGAATCGTATTCATGCTCGTTTTGGTTTGCCAATGTTGTTCGATTACTAATTTTAGCTTGTTTTAGTTCAGAGAGTTTTTTTTAGAGATTTTTAGAGAGATGTTAGAGTTTCTGAGTTTGAAAATTATGTAGGAGCAATTATGTAAATTCACTATATAGGAGGTGACGATAAAATGAAAAGGGTTGCCAACTATAATAATACCCTACTTTATTTATATTTCTATGTGCATGAGAAGTGACACTTGACGTTTAGATCTTTCACTGAGGTTTTAGATATAAAGAATAATGTTTTCTTTCTTGCACCTCCACTTTACACATCTAAACTCCTAAAAATACAATACTCCAATCTCAGCAAAAGTGTCCCCTATACTTTAAAAAATAAATTAATTAATTAAATGTTATTTAATGGATACAAATTTAATTGGAAGTCTTGTAAGACTCAAATAGATGTAAACTTCAAATAACTTTCTAAAAAGAAAATAAAACACTTATCCCCGTTTAGGTCATTGATACTCAATGGTAGGAATGGTAATAAAAAGTTGATTTATTTATGGTATTAATATCTCTTAACAAATTTAACAGGCATGCTTATTCTCCTCCGACAATATCATTTTCTTCATAAAATTCATTTCAATATATTACCATTTGAAAATGTGACGTGGGATGGTAATGAAAAATTGTGAACAAATAAACTTTTTTAAGATCAAATTTTCATTACCATTAAATTAATATGATATATTTCATGAACATTTACACTACAATTTCTTATTACTAAAAATTAGTAATGAAAACCAAACGGATCGTTATAATAGATTGATTATATCAAGAAATGAGACAATTATGCTGACGTGAATGAAGTAATTAGTCATATGTAGGGTGTTTAATGGGTCGGGCCCTCAATTTGAGCCCTTATTCAGCCCGTATTTTGAAGGGCTTTGTAAAGATCGGGTTGAAAATGAGCTCCACTATAATTAAAATGAAGTGGGCTATAAAGGGTTCCACTATAATTAAAATGAAGTGGACTATAAAGGGCTCATTAAGGATCCAAAATAGGCCTTTGTAAATAATATAATTACTGGATAATATAAATTCTATAAATGACAATGTCGATGGGGATTATTAATATTTTTTCAATGTCATTATTATAAATGATAATTTAATTGTTATAAATTGATAACTGGGGATTAAAATAATTTTTAGTAATAAAAATGGGTAGAATTGGTCCTAATTGGGCTTTCAAAGCCCGACCCATTTAAGCCCATATTAAATTTAAAAGGGCTTTTATCTAATCAGGCTCATATTTACTTAAGTCCCACTCGAACGTTATCCAGCACATTAAACCCCTTGTAATATCCTTAGAAATTTGTATCTTTAAAGCTAATTAAATAAGCTCCAAACAAACAACTCTTAGGGATAGGGCATGTAGAGTGATAATTAATTTGAAGTTGACTTTATGAAATTATTTAATTCCAAACATTCTAAAGATGGGGAAAACGAGCAAATAATTAAATCAAGGGTATATAAGATGAAGAATTAAAGTGATATTTAAGGAAAACTTAATTTCAAACTGATATTTAAAGATTGGAAAGCGTAATAAAATGACATTTTGATCTATTTACAGAAGTGAGGATTTGGCGGAAGCAGCAAGCAATGGATCAAAAAGATAAGTGATGCTTATCTACTAATACCCAAAACCTATAATCAAGTCATGGCCGTCGATTTGCAAGGGCAAAGCGAGTTATCTCTAAGGGCCTTATATTTTTTAGGGCCCAAAAAATTTATTTTTATATATATAAACGATATTAATTTGAATTAAGTTTATAGATAACTTATATATTTTGCTATATAATATGAGTTTTTAGTGTTTTTTTATAAAGTAGTTTAAATATTAACAATAAAAAACAAAAGGTGTATTTGTGCGTTACGTCTTAAGTCTTTAGGGGCCGTTTTTATTCTTTTGCTCTAGGCCCAAAAATAAACGGCACGACCTGAATCAAGTAGCCACTAATTAATTAAAAGAAGTGATTATTCAATTGTAGTATTTCATTTAGTGACTACAAGGATGATGTTGTTTGGCTACTCGTTTCAAAAAAAAAATTGTTTGGCAATTGACTTTTCTGTCGGCTTTGTGATAGATTTTTGACTTTTGATTTTGATTTTTTGTTTGGTCAAACAAATCAAAAAGTAATTGGTAAATGTTTTTAAACATATTTTTAAGCATACTTTTTTTCTAATAAAAGCCAACAATTAACAAATATTTTTTACCAAATATCTTCATAACAGTTGGCTTAAACAACTAGCTTAAACCTTATCAAAAAAATAACTAGCTTAAATAACTGGTCAAATCAGTCTATAGCTCCATCTAACGGCCATTCGCCAAATAGCCCCTGCAAATTTGTTTTTACGCTACTTAATGTTGAATGCATTATTACCTATTTTAGCCTTAATTATCTTTAAATACATTTGCCTAAAATTGTGAACGTTTAATATTCAAAAAATATGTATTGAGACAAATTAAACAACATTTTCAACTATGTTTAATCTTCATCATCATCATCATACCCAGTGTTTCCGCACATAGATACTCTATGGTCAGGGTCCGGGGAAGGAAGGTCAACGGCGTCTCATACCCATAAGGAGAGGGCGGTCATAAGAGTCCTTCGGCTCTAGATGAGTTTTTATTTGATTATTATAATGTATAAGCATATATATGTTTTATTATAAGTTTGTATATGATCATTTTTAAGCGATAAAATTGTTGATGATATTTTGGAGTTTAATCTATCAAATTTTGCTTATATGTTATAATTATTTTTGAAGGATAATATGAGCTTTATAATAAAGCTTTTTTATGAGTTCATTTTTGAATTATTGTAAGTATGCAGTCATTTTAAGTGATGATATTATTGGTGATCACTTTTAGTGTTTAATTGATTAAATTAACCCTTTAAACAACCATGTTTTGAATATAATTTTTTTAAGTGACAAATGTGTTACATTAATCTTGATCACAATTTATTAGCGGTCATGCTTAATTTAAAAATGATCATATACAATTAATACATTTAATACAACTTATATTGTGCTGATACGACTTATACTGCATTAATACATCATCATCATACCTAATGTATTCTGCTCATAGAAAACTATGGTCAGCATTGTTATTAAAATAGCGATTCTGATCTACGTATCTACGATTTTACGATCCAAAAACAAGCAAGCGATTTGAATCGTATAGGTAGAATCTTAAAGTTGTAGAATCTTACGATTCTAGTTAAAATAAAATTTTTAGAGGTAGAATCATAACACAATTTTAAGATCCTACGATTTAACGATCCGATTCTACAAATTTAGTATCAATTATTGCTAATTTTTCTTATGTATCATCTTTTACTAATCTCTTTCACATATACACATAAATTTTAAATGTTCCATCATGAAAACTTATTAAAAATAAATTTTTAAAATTGGTACGAAGATTTAAACTAATTATTAAAAAAAATTTGTTCTATTCTTAAAAATAAAGTCAAAGAAACTTTAATTCATAAATTTAAACTTTTAAAATGGATGATAATGATACGAAACTAGATATTTTTAATATATTTAAGTTTATTTGTATAATCTTACGATTCTACCTCTATGAACGATTTTAAGTAGAATTCCGATTTTAACAACTTTGATGGTCAGGGTCTAGGGAGGGAAGAAAGACAACAACTCATACCCATAGAGGAGAGTACGATCAAAGAGTCCTCGAGTCGAGAAAAGTTTTCAAAGACAAAGAAACCTGCAACTTACAAATATCATAAATAGAATACATACAAATAACTAAAAATAAAGATCAATATTATATTGTACACTCATAATACGACTAATAATATACTAATATGACTTATATTAAAATAATACGAATAATATTAAAGTAATACGACTAATATTATATTATAGTACAAAAAATAATACAATTATAAAACTAATATTATACTAATACTATACTAATATGACTAATAATACACGAATACTACTAATATTATGTTAATATATATGAGTAATGCTAAAGGAATACCACAAGAGATATGTTAATACGACTAATAAATACTCCCTCCGTTCCTTTTTGATGTTCCTATTTGGGTTTTTCACCAAGATTAAGAAAAATTGAATCTTTGGTAGTAGTTGGTATTATTTTAATTATATAGTAGTGGAAAGTAATGATTGTATTGGGACTATGAGAGAAAAAATAATTAAATAATAGTGTAATGTAATGATTGTATTAGAAGTATGAGAGAGAAAATAATTAAATAGTAGTGTGAAGTAAGGAAAGAGGGTTTTTAAGGGCAAAAGTGGGATGAAAACTTTCCAAAAATGGAAAGTATTCTAAAGTGGAAAAACTTATGAAACTACCCGTTTTAGTAAGGTGGAAAAACAAAAAGGAACGGAGGGAGTAATTAATAATTAATAATAAATAATAAAGTATGAGGTGTAAAGAGTTAAAGTATAGATCATTAGTCTATTATTAGAAAAATGTATCTATTTACTTTTTTTAGCAACCAGATGGTGACTAACAAATTGGTCGCAGATCTGTGACCATTGATGGCAGATTGTGACCGATCCGTGACCAAATATCTGCCATCAATCAGTGACCAATTTTCGATCGTAGATTGCAACCACTCTTCGACAAATGACTAAAGTGCGTCTAATATCAGTTTGCGACTACGTCAACTGCAACTAACAACTAGGGTTGTAGAATAGTCGTTGGTTGCCCTATAACGACTAGTCAGCGACCACAAAGCTGGTCGCAACTCAGTATTTAATTTTTTTAACCCAAATTCTCAAAAGAAATGGTCTCACGGTGAGACCATTTCTATTAGACTGATCCAATGACACTTTCTATCTTAAGTTGATCAATCATAATTTTAAAGTGACCGATTATAATCTTAAAGTGATCACATATAATCTTAAAATGATCAATTAAAGATATAGACAAATTGTATAAACTCATCTCATAATAATACAGTTCTGTGCAAGTCAACGAAATCTAAGGGAAAATTTAAACTATCCCTAATTACAAAGGAAACCTAAATTTGTGTAGAAACAAATTTTGTAGTGGGATATCTAAACCTTACTCCCCAACTTGCAACAAACCAATAGTCAACTAATTTTGGGTTAATATTTACTCCACCTCCATATATATACATGTTACATATAGTACTCTCACATTTATATCATATTTTATTTTAAATAGAAAAGAGTTTTTAATTACCAAGTAGTAAATAAATTAAGAGCCCCTACAACTTTACTTGGATCTTACTAGTCATAAAATAATATAATTAAGATATGAAGTATTTTTTTTATATTATTTATAAAATAATGAGCAATAAAAACTATATATATAATAAATTACAATACCCATTTCTTGACTAAACCTATTATTTACCTTATTTTCCTTAAATCCTTCTCTTAATTCTTTCTCTTAGAGTTTAGTAAAAAAATACACAAAATGACAAGAAAATATATGAATTTAGCATCTCTTTATTTAATTAGTGCATTCTTTGCTATTTCATTATTTTCCATAATTTATCTCAAATACCCACATGAAATAAATAATTTAGATTACTTACATATTATTGTACCCACAAAAACAACAACCCTAAAATTATTTATCAATAATTTATCAACACAACCATCACTTGATCATGATGAAGATCAAGATGATGATGAGTTAAATATTTCAGGTAATACAGTTGATCTTTCACAACCACTAGGTAACCTAACAAGGGAAGAAAGAATACAATGGATAAAACAGAACCTTCCAAAATCGAAGCTTCTAGAATCAACACCAAGTTCTAGAAACTTCGAGAAGAAACTACAACAATTTGTAGAAACAAATAAATGTAGATTAAACATTTTCATGACATGGATTTCTACAACAAAATATTTTGGTAAGAGAGAAATATTTTCCTTAGAAAGTATTCTTAAATCACATCCTAATGATTGTGTAATCATTATTTCCAAAATTATGGCCTCAAAATATGGAAAAAATCTAATTAAACCATATTTAGAAAAAGGGTATTTTATTTTAACAATTGCACCAGATTTTCCTATGATTTTTCATGGTACACCTGCTCAAAATTGGCTTGAAAGGCTTATTAATGGTGGAATTGATCCAGGAAAAATACCCATTACTCAGAACTTATCAAATCTTTTAAGGATTGTTGTTTTGTATAAGTATGGAGGTGTATATTTTGATTCTGATATGATCATTCTTAAGAATGTTTATGGGTTAAGAAATTGTATAGGGATTCAAGAACTTGATCAACAAACAAATGAATGGATTTCAGTTAATAATGCTGTTTTGATTTTTGATAAGAATCATCCACTTTTGTTTAGGTTTTTGGATGAGTTTAATTCAAGTTTTAATGGGAATTTGTGGGGTCATAATGGGCCATTTATGGCTACTAGGGTTATAAAAAAGGTTGGTCATGATTCAGCGCATTTATCATTATCGAATCTAGTGTATCCTGCTTATAGGAATTATGAGCAGAGTTTAGGGAACGATGGAGACGACAATTCATACCCATATAGAAGGATGCTGCCGAATGAGGATGATTTAAGGTATTCTTTTAGTTTATTGTCTCCTATGGCTTTTTATCCTGTTGATTGGGGGAAGATTAAGAAGTTTTTTTTGACCCCACAAAGGAAGGAGGTTAATTGGGCTAATAGTTTGTTTAATAAGGTTAATGAAGAATCTTATGGTGTTCATCTTTGGAATAAGGTTAGTAGAAGTTTGAAGATTGAAGAAGGGAGTATTATTGGAAGATTAATATCTAATAATTGTATTATATGTGAAGATGTATATGGTGTTTGAGGTTGTAACTTTGAAAGAATTGTAATATTCAGATTATGAGTGACTTTAATAAATTAATAAGGAACTAAAAATAGTTATCTTATTAACTATCTATTAAGATGTACATAGTATATACCCAAATGTATTTCTAATAAATGTTGCAATTAATTAAACAATGTGTTGGAATTTATTTATTTTGAGTTATTATTTAGTTTTTATATTATATGGTAATATATAGAAGTATATATTTATTGTTACAAATTTTGATGATTTTATTGTAAAATGTGCATGGGTCAAATAGTCTAATAAATTATTAACATATAGACTTCTTGTTTTGAGGCTACATCACCGAGAAAGAAAGAATCTCTCAATTCAAATGAGATAAGATATTTAAGGTTTTCTCTAAACCATTCTAAGCAACTTTAATTTCATATTTGATATTTCAACCTAAATGCATTAGGCCGGCGTTGTTGTATACAGGACAGAATGTTGGCCCGTAAAGAAGGTTTTCGAACAGAGGATGGAAATAACAGAAATGTGTATACTGAGGTGGATATGTGATAATACTATAATGGATAGAATAAGAAACTAGGAGTTCAGGGAGAAGTTAGGGGTTGCACCTCTCTCCAAAAAAATGCGAGGGAACAGGTTGAGATAGTTTTGGCATGTACAGAAAGACACATGACGCCCTAGTAAGAAAGATCGAATACATCATAGTGGAGCGCAAGAGAAGACGAGGAAGACCTAAGAGAATGTGGGAGGAACAAATTAAAAGTTACATTTATTAACTTCACCTCTCTAAGGACCTGACCAGGGATAGGGGCAGTTGGTGACTTGGCGACGCCTTATCCACGTCTTAGATTACTAAACCCGTCCCTTATACCCATCGTTAGTTATTGTTCATTGTTTTTAATTATTGCTCTTTACCTTCTTCTTTACTTTAATCTAAATTTTTAGTTATTTATACGTATTCTATTTATTCTATTTATAAGTTGCAGGTTTCTCTCTCTTTGAAGACCTTTCTCGAGCTGAGGGACTCTTTGACCGCACTCTGGGTATGAGCTGTCGTCGTTCTTCCCTTCATAGAACACGATCATAGTTTTCTGTGAGCGACATATACTGGGTATTGTGATGATGATGATGAAACTAAATGCATTAGAGGGGCTTTTCCATGTGTCACTCTTTATTAGTAACCTTTATTCATCTTGGAGGGATATTGTTTGAATATTTTAAACTACTTTCCTTCATCATCAACTTGCTTCAACATCAAAGAAGGATTTGAAATTAAAATACTAGCTCATACTTTCACACATGGACATTATCCTCCTTCACTAATATATGTGATAACTATATTATTATTATTATTATTATTATTATTATTATTATTATTATTATTATTATCATCATCATCACGAGGAACATTACAAAAAGTTGTTAGAGAGCCGGACAACAAGCTGGGCACCCACCCCCTTTTGAATACAAAAAGCTAGTCTATGAAAGATGTATGGCGTAGATTTTGTACAACTTGAGTTACTCGAAGAAAATGATGAGATCCTGGATAACAAGTTAAGCGCATCTTCACCTAACTCACCAAAAGTAGAGAAAGAAAATGAGATGCATTTGTTGTCATTCTCCTCACACTTTGTCGTGTATTTCTTTCTCTTTCTTTCTGTGGCCATTACTAAAGAAGCACCAGGAGCCCATGCGGAGACTCCTGTGCCGACAAAAGGCGATCCCCAGTAACATCCATATTTCTTTTGATATAAAGAGACTTTACAAAAAGTTGGTGGGGAACCGAGCAACAACCTGAACACCCATAACCTTTTGAATATAAAAAGCTAGTCTCTGAAAAATATATGTCCTACAGTTGGTGTTACCTGACTTACTCACGGAAAAAGAGTTGATCCTTGTTGTAACGGCCCGACTTAAGTGACCCGAAAAATCATATGAAAATATGACTCTGGTTCACACAGCGAACACTAGAGAAATATCTCCTCTAGGATCGTCAACGTTCCATCGATAAAGAAATATAAATAAATAGAAACAAAACCAAACGATAGAAACGAATCAGCGAAAGTTCCAACGTACAACTCAAGAGCATATTGGCCTCTAGGTAGAGCTAAAGAAAAATAAACGAAAACGAAAACGAGACCGAACTAATATCCTGTTACATAGTTGGAAGTTATTTCTAGTCATAATCTTATTACAAAATAAAAACATAGTCAAGGTTGTACCTTGAAGTGCTGCAAACAAAACGGAGTTTAATCACGACAGGAATTTCACCCTTTTATGAATCGAGGTCTTAGACACCACATACACACAAAAATCACGTATTAGAATGTGTTTACATATTTAATCCACTCCATACTACTAAGACACTACTAAGACTTAATAATTTTAAATGATTTCACCCAACTCTCAATAGTTCTAAAATTTAAAATTTAACCAGAAACTTAAATGGCCATTTCGGACAGTTTAGAAAATTCAAATGAAAAATCCGACTTCACTACTGCGTCCGGAACGCATCAATTATCTCGAGAGCCAAATTTCATAATTTCTAACATCCATTTACTATTTTTTAATTAATTTTAGCGTTTAACGGATAAATGAAACAACAACGAAAACACACCCGAGACCTCGGATCGGAGGGGCTACTCCTGAGACATCAGCTGCTGTCCGAAATTTTTTTATATATTATATTATTTATTTTTATTTTATTCAAATTATTAAATCCTTTTAATCTCATGACTAAAATAAAACAAACAATACCACATTCACTTCTACTAATTGGATCTTCAATAGTGACACAACCAAAACTTTTAACAAATAAACAACATGATACTTATACACATCTACCAATACACAAAACTTCATCATTAACTCAAACCATAATCAAGACATAAAAGTCATCAAATTAAAACATTCCCATAAACATGATCCTTCAAGAAAAACTTGAAATTCATAAATTGTAATAATTAAATTAAATACTTAATTCTCTTGACAAATTAAAATTTTGTTAGAGGATTATAATCTCATGGATGATAACATAATTTAACCCATAAATTCTAATTCCTCCAAACAAATTGAAATTTTGTTAGAGGAATATAAATCATAAAAATTTATTTGAAATAACAATATAAAATTAATTCTTATAACAAATTTAAACTTAATTGTGCCATAATGCACAATTATGAGAGGAGTTACAAAACTCCTCCCCTTCCAATCTAACCGGCCACCCCCTTAAGCTCCCCCTGTTTTATTTATTTTTTTTAACTTAATTAATTAATTATGTAATTATATATTTTTTTTTATAAAGGTAAAGAAACATTACGCGATAACATCGTACACGATAAAACACGTTACCGTTAATTACATTTTAACTTATTTTCTTATACTTATTTATGTAAATAATTTAATTTTATATAATATTTATTCTTTTAATTTATGTATTTTATTATACTTGATAATTTTAAAACTCAATAAAATATGGGGTATTACACTTGCTAATAGGTCGAGAGCATCTTCACCCAACTCTTCAAAGGTAGCAAAGGCGAACGGAATGAATTTGTAACCATTCTCTTCACACTTTGCAGTGTATTTTTTCCTCTTTCTTTATACAACATTGGCTAAAGAAGCATCAGGTACCCATGGTGACTCCTGTGCCAGCAAAGGGCGAGCCTCTAGTGACATCCACACATGCGTCTTTTCCCTGTAACCAATTAAATAGAAGGATATTCGGAGGTCTAAGATCTTTCACTGCCTCTGAATAGAACCCCATGGTGCCTCCTTACGGACTGAAATCCTCGCTTTGCAATAGATATCTACTAGCATGACCTGAACCAAATTGCGTCAAAACTTCACGCCAATCTCGCTAGAGCAATGTACGTGGTCCCCACCCCATTTATCTATTTTGGGATTGTTGTAATTTGGGCATAGACTACCTTCAGCGAATAAGGGAATACCTAGCCGATAACACAAGACAGCCCGATACTAGTGATGGTTCATTTTCTTCCCCCCCAAGCCTTTAATAGGTATTGTGAGCAGAAAGTCTTGGGCGTGAGGTTCCCGAGTAGAGCTAAGAATGAAAACTCGTCATGGGGTGACCCTGTAACTAGAAGTACGATTCTGCCAACTTTTTCATCATATGGGGGCAGCGGGTTCATCGTTGAGAGAAATAGCGTTGGAGCCACAAAGAATCCGAAAGACACCAAGAGCACGTTCAAAAGTCAGACCCAGGGAGAAAACATCACTGTTAGCTGATCTTAGCTTGGAGAGAACTGGTTTTAAGGCGAGAAGCAAGAAAAACATAGTTAATAACGTCGCCTGCCGAGTAGATGACATAGCCAGTTAGCCACCCATCTTAATGGGGAGGGTGGCTAACCTCCATTTATTATTATTATTATTATTATTATTATTATTATTATTATTATTATTATTATTATTATTATTATTATTATTATTATTATTATTATTATTATTATTATTATTATTTTTTGGCAAAGTAAGTATTATAAAATGGCAGAGAAAATAGCCGAAGCTTACATCAAGTTCAAGAGACTGAGAAGTCTACCCATACTAAGCTCCTAAGGGACAGGCCCCTCGTCATCCGCTAAGCAGGGATCAACAACTCCAAAAAGAGAAGATTATACTCCTAGAATACAATGATGCTAAGACATATAAGAGCAATTACAACTGGCATAGAGGCCAGACCAATTCTAAGCAAAAACCAAAGAAAACGTTCCATACATAAAGCATAAACAAGGCAAAAGATCTGATAATATTGGATCTTTAGCTTCCAGGAGACTACTAGGGTATGTCAGGAACCGAATAATCAGCAGCTTGAAGCTTCCACATCAGCATCATGAACCAACTAAAGACCGATACTCCCCAGCTCTAAGCAGCCGCATTCCAGCAGTAGCACCAAACTTCGGGGCATCAACAGCTTATATACAATCAATTGCAGGGATTCAATGCATAAGCTTTCCCTTAGGCAATAGATACCAACCTTCTACAGAACATCAGAAGACACCAGGGGAATGCTACTACACTCAGTTAAGCATTAGACCCCAGCCCCCTACATCAGGGAGAGAGGACCAAAGCATCACAACAGCAACACTTTGACAGGGGCCTTAGCCAAACTTCAAGGAAGATCACAATATATACAAACATGTCAGAAGCAGGACCAATACAATCCTGCAAGCAACATCAGATTTTAGCCCCGTCGAGCATCTAGCACCCTTCTTAACTCAATTTCAGTTATGGCTGTGACTGTGACATACCCATCGGCAGCCCAGCCCTCAAGCACAATCCAGACCATTCCAGGCCACTCTTTGGTTTTGTGGCTGTGGTCCTACAGAAACGGACCAACAGCTTCAAGCAGTACCATCAGGAGGGTGAAGATGTTTACCCTCATAGTCCCATCCAATCATCCACACCAAAGCATCAATAGATGCCAAAAGTCATTCACTTCAATAGGGTGATAAGCCCGAATTAGGGTTATTATCCCTAATTGAGACACGATAGGGAATAGCACCCAAATTTGCTACCCTGTAAAGACACGCTAAACCCGATTTGGGTTCTTATCCCTGATTGGGGGAAGAGAAGGAATAACAATTACATTGCTATCCTCTAATACTTAACTGCATTTGCAGTTCACGAGAAAAGCCAAGGTCAACCCAAAATTAGGGTTAATCACCGACCATTCAGATCGCACACCAAACCTAGAGAGGGATGGGAGACGAGGCTATACGAGCAAAGAAGACAGAGGAGGGATACCTCAATTTTGCTCCCAAAGACCTTTAATGGAGGCGTGTAGAATGAAAAGGGGTTTACGAACACTTACTCTCGAAACTGAACACTGATTAGGGTACCTAGTGAGATGGTACGCATCATCAGCTGGGTTACCGGAAAAAGCTAGCACGCCGGTGGTCTCTTTCTCCTCGGTGGTCGACCACGCCGCCTGCCTGCCATGGCGGGGCAGAAGAATCGCCCAGCAGGGGATAGGGTTCTAGAGAGAAGGAAGAGTGAGAGGCGGTTATTATTATTATTATTATTATTATTATTATTATTATTATTATTATTATTAATAATAAGAAGTACTTTGATATAATATGAGTACTTTTTTTTTCCAAATTAGGAAAATAATAGAGGGCATAAATTGTAATTATTTAGCAAGTGAAGAGATGTATTCTTGCGGTAGAATAATAGTCTTTTATATTTACAATAATAGTGCCATTTAGTTTTTCACTTTACCCAAATACACTAATTTAATTTTAAATATTTCTAATGGAGCATAATTGAAAATTATAAATTTTAATATTAATTAAATTTACATTTAAATGAATCAAACATCACTTGATTATATTGTGACAGCAATTACAAATTAAGGATAAAATACAAATTAAAATTGATTGATAAATAGTGTCAAAAAATTAAATAGGACATTTGCTCATAATTGATGGGAGTAATATACAGGAAATATAAGTTCATTTCAAACAATAATAAATAACTTCAATACAACAAAAATAAGTTTGGCTCACTGAAATAGAATAACTCAGTACAATCAATAATACTACAATCATACAATATAGTTAATAAGTTGGAAAATGACAAATAATAAAATTTAAAACCTTGAAAATAGATTAATTTAATAGGACTAAAATTAATTATATGACACTTTTTTTTTCTAAATTAATTTGAAGTTAAATTAGGCTAAGTATCTATCAAAAAAAAATTAGGCTAAGTAATAAAAATCTAAAACCAAGAATCTTTATATATCTTTGTTAAGTAAATGAACAAAGTTATATGAATGATAATTAAGTTTATATTATTTTATGCAATTGATTAATAAATTTAAATACTTTATGATTACGTACAATAAATGATAATTTAATAGAATAATATTTTATCATACAATTACTAAAAGGATTGGAAAATTCCACATGGCATCCTTACAAAGATTTGCCATGTGAAATAAGTAAATTGATTTATTGCTATATTTATTATTGCACTAAATAAGGTAAATCATACAATTACTAAAAGAATTGGAAAATTCTACATGGCATCCTTACAAAGATTTGCCATGTGGAATAAGTAAATTGATTTATTGCTATACTAGTATAAAAACTCGTGCAATGCACGGATTTTTAATTATGTTAATATTTTAATAAAATTTTAGACTAATAAAAATATTATATGAAGGTGGGTAATAAGTATTTACACATATATATTGTAATTAAAAGAATTAAATATAAAGAAACCCAATATACGTTGTTAATCAATTATAGGTTTTGAAACACATCAATATATATACTACATTCTCAGTACGATAGCATATTTCACCATCCTTGTCGCATATGAGAATTCTTCGTCTTTTCCTTCTAGTCACTCTAGAAATGGCGTCGTAAAATTGTTCATGACTAAAAACAGGCTAAGGTAGGAATAGACCAACATGAGATACTGTTTGTCCTTGACTTTTATTAATAGTCATTAATATTCCATGTTCCCATCTCACCATAAATTTCTTGAATGTAATTAAACTAACGGTTATTCTATAAAATATTATTCAACAACACTAAAAATTCAGAGAATAGAAATAGTATGAGCAAACAATTGGGGCCATATGTGGCTATTTATATTGTAATTTCATCCATAAAAGTGTTTATACATTTTTATTTTCATAAAGGAATAATTGAATTACAAAAATGCAGACAGTATTTTTAGTTGATTGATTTTTATTGCACTAAATTTGGTAGCTAAGATAGTCTGATTGCCTGCACACTAACTGAAGTTGATTGATTTTTTTGCATTAATTTATTTGTTTCCATAAGTATCATTTGGTTCAATATTTTATTACATTTTTCCTAAAATTCAAAATTATTATTATGGTAGTCTGACAATGTAAATGATTGAATTTATCAATTAATAACTATTCCTGGAAAATAGAAAATTATATACTTGTAATAATTTAATGAATTGCAGTATAATTGTAATGAAAGTAATTTATTTTGCAATATAATTTTCTACCAGTGTATTTTCATTTTTATCTATTTTTCTGTATAAGTTTCTAAATTGTACATTTATATATAACAGTGTAATTGGAATAATTATGATTTATTGCATTCATTAATGTATAAATTTTTCCAAAAATACAAACGTGTAAATATGGAAAGTCAAAAAATGCAAATAAATCAATTCTATTAACACTATCCAATGAAAAAAAGACAAATGGCATGCTCACATTCAACTTTCCCTTTTTCTAAACTACATTAAAATTAATAGATTATATGATTTATTGTTGCACTAGATAAGGTAAAGTTCATTATATTTTATAACATGTCATTATACTTTATCATACTTCTACTATATTGATTAATTGATTGAAATAAAATAGTAAAATTTCATTCAACTAAATAAGGAGAAAAATAAATAGCAGCACCCCAATATATGCTAAAATTGTTTAACAAGAAACTAGAACAATGTAAATAAAACTAATAAGTCAAAATTAAATTGTTAATTATCCATAATTTTTTTATAAACACTCAATTTCTCTTTGCCACTAATTGTTTAAACTAAAACAGTAAATTTTATTCAACTAAAAAGGGAGAAAAATAAATAACAGCACCCCAATATATACTAAAAAAATTTAATATAAAACCATAACAATGTAAATAAAACTACAAAAGTCAAAATTAAATTGCTGATTATCAACAATCATACAATTAACTAAAAGGATTGGAAAATTCCACATGACAGCCTCACAAAAAGCATCCACATAAAATAATCAAATTGGTTATTTGCTATATTTATCATAATCATCATAATCATAATCATCATAATCATTATCATAACATCATAATCATAATCATAATCATATCATCATATCATAACATCATAATCATAATCATAATCATCATAATCATAACATCTATTAAAAAGACTGTAAAATGTCAAATGTCACCATTCTAAAGCTTCTGCCAAGTGTAATTTTCTAATTGGAGAATTAAGATTGACTGATTGAAATTGATTGACCTTTCTAATATAGTAATTTTTACTATTGACCTTTGCCATCTAATTATAGAATTAATTACAATTTTATTAAGAAACAAACAGTTTGATGTATATTGTCAATATTTAAATTATGTTTGATAATAATTCTATTTATTATTGAATGTAAATCAATTACCTTTAATCAAGAATATTATGTTTCATATCAAACTATGTGAATTTCCTTAATCTTATATTCTTATTGTAAATATATTGACAGAAAAACTTGAAAATGAAATAAAGTAAAAATCATTTACATGACATACATAAATTTTTAATTAGAAATTAAGGAAAAATATAATAATAGCATCTTTTAATGAAATTACTTACTTAGAAACTTGAAATCAAAATAAAATAAGAATATTTTATATAGGATATTCAGAATTTTAAAGGAGTATAAGAAATTAGGGAACAACGTATTTAAACCATCTTTTAATTTAATTTGATATTTGATTCAGCCCATTAAGCTGCTAAAGGACGATTGCTTTCCATTCATCCCATTTTGATGTTGAAATACAATATATATATATATATATATATATATATATATATATATATATATATATATATATATATATATATATATATATATATATATATATATATATATATATATATATATATATATATATATATATATATATATATATATATATATATATATATATATATATATATACTCGCCATTTGCTAACCTACAATGCATATTTGTTTTCTAAATTTACTAATCTCTCTTATTACTCCGTTTATTTTTTAGCAAATAATTAATTCAGTTAATAATTGTAATACTATTATTATACTGATAACTATATTTGAATGAACATATTTGAATAAGATAAAGATAATACGTAGTTGAATCATTAATAAAAACTAGAATTTTTATATTAATATATATATTAAAAAAATCGTGCATTGCACGAGATTCTATACTAGTTTTATTAAATTATTTTATAGTTTTATTAAATTATCTTAGTATAAAAGAGACACCTAAGAAACTATGGGGATTTAGAGATGGATATAGTGCAATTTTCGATACGCGTACCTAAACATAATTTTACATATTGTACTCAAGTTAAAAAAAATTACATTTAGTGCAATGCATTTGATATTGAATATTTACATATTCAATGTTCATTTATATTTATTCAGGATTTATATATGTATTCGTCAATTACATTGTTTACTGTCTTTTTATATTTTATATTTTGCTATTAGTAAGTGAACAATATAAAAATGAAAATAAATAATTAAACAGTAAGTCTTGTTTGAGACTTTTTCATTGTGAGACGAGCCCATACAAATAGCTCATCAGTAACAAAACATTAAAAACCAATGAAATTTGAATTGTATAGAGCAACCATCTCTTTTATAGGGTTTAGGCTTATCCAATTGAGATTGTCTCATGGTGAGACGGTTGCCATAAAGAACAGTGATTTAGTAAACCTAAGTACATTTCGGTAGAAAAAGAATTATTAGATAAAAAAAATTTATTCATTAATCGAAAGCTTTTATGAAGAAAAAATCTTGAAAATTTAACAAAAGAATGTTTAGTTTTGATCATAATATACTTGATAGAAGTATTGCTTGATTATATACAGTGAAACTTTAATCATCTATCTAGATATAATATTCAAATTTCATTCATTTCACGTGATTTTAGTATTAGTTTTAAGCTGGTTATTAATGTGACTTTTTATCGATAAAAAAGTAATTTACAATTATTTTTATTTTTGGAAATTAATTCACACTATTTTAATTTTATTTATACATTTTAACTTTCTTTTTATTTCAGTCATATATTATAATTTTTTTTTAATTTTATATTTGATCTACACATTTAAACCTCATAATTCTTTTGCTATTATCCTATAGAGACAATTCAGACAAACGAGTAGATTAAACTTTTTTTTTGAAGTTTAATGTTAACTACATTTGATGTAATAATTTAGTTTGAAAAAAATCTGCTCTATCACTAATCGATTAATATTTACTTTTCAAAAAAAATTAATTGATATTTTTTTTGGAAAAAAAAAATGGATTGATGTTGGTACAACTACAAGTGAGTTTGCACGAAAAACTAAAATAGCAAAAATAAAATTCCGTTGCCGGGAATCGAACCCGGGTCTCCTGGGTGAAAGCCAGATATCCTAACCGCTGGACGACAACGGATTTGATTGAGGCTTTGCAATGTTGCCCTATAATTATAGCATAATTCCAAATTGATGATCATTTGCAAACAAAATCCATATTTCATGGTAATTAACTAATTATCATTTATTATTTTTCTTTCTTAGTTGTTAGAAGATTAATCTGGTTTCTCCTTTCTTAGTTTAAAGACTACTAGTTATTTTTTTAGGTAAACTACATATGACTTGTACATACTACACTTAACAAAAATTTAAATGTCTATTATTAACTGGTGATTTAAAAGAAAAATAACTTTTTTAGATAGATCTTGAAAAAACAAATATTTTAGTTTTTGACAAAATTCCTATTTGATAGCTAGTTTCTGACAATATTTTCTTATGCTTCGGATAAGTGGTTACTACTCATGAAGAAACTCAAAAGAGAGAATGTTGCTATTGCCACTCGACCCACTCGAGCAGGATGGGTGCAAGTGTGCGGGACTTCTGGTTTGATTTTTTCTGTTTTTGAGCGAGAGTTGCTTTGTTCTTTTACTTTTGCTTAGCTATATATATGATTATAAATTTCTTCATATTGACAAAAAAAAAAGTAATGCATGTAAGACTCTTGTAGCCCTCATATAAGTGAGATTAATCTAGCTAGAGAGAGCGCCACAAATTAGGATATATAAAGGGAGAAACTTAGAGTTTTCAATTTACCTTTGAAATCTCTATAGATTCTATTCTCCATTGTTTAGAGTTCAAAATTGGTACAATGTAATCAAGAACAGTAGTCAATAAAATTATATTCTATTCTTTGGATGGGGTTTTGTATTCTAGTATCAAATTGATATTAGGATTTTTCCCATCGTCTAATCATGATGTGTAAATTCTTTTCATTTTGAAATCTTTATTCTTTCTTTGTAATTAGAATCATCAAAAGAGAGCATTTGCTCTAATAATTTTCTTGTTATTTTTATCATTTAAAATTTTTTTTATAAGCTTTTTAAAAAAATCAGGTGGTAACAACACCGATATATATATATATCGAATATTTAATAACTCAAACTCTATCACATTACATTAGGCATTTACACACAAAAGATAAGTTGTGAAAAAATTGTTGGAAGCTAGATAGGGAGATAGTAAAAATAAAAATGATCCCAAAATATTGGAGTGTAAATGTGACAAGGGGTTGCTTGGATTGAGAGTAAATATTTAAGGTAGTAAAAAAAGTCAAACTAATGTAACAAAGGTAATTAGATATGCAAATGAAGTTATTGAAATAATTGTGCTAGAGGTAAAATAGGAGTAGATTAAAAATGATGAATAGAAAAACAATTTAATTTCACTCATTTGGAGATAAAGAATTCCTCCACCTCCCCCTAGGTAAAATTTATACCCTAAAATGAGGGAACTTATTGCTATTTTCTCTATTTTTTCATTACATTCTAATTTATTATTCCACATCTCCAATAATCAAATTCCTTTAATCATCTACCTAACTAACCTTAAATTCCTACTTTGACTTTTATTACCCCTTAAATATTTACTCTCAATCCAAGCGACTCCTAAAGATAAAATAATACTCCCTCCTATTCATCTAAAATGTCTCATTTACTTTATACACTTTATTCAATGCATTTATTCGATTCTTAGTATATTGAGTTATATATAATTAAAAATTATAAAAAGTTATATTAATAATTTTTACATCAAAACGAATCAAATAAGATCTCACATGACTATGCATTAACTTATAGATTAATAATAAAATGCAATTTAAGAGTGATCGATGAATAGTGTCCCAAAAGTAAATGAGACATTTTAGATAAACAGTCAGTCTCTCAGGCCCAATCCATTAAAGCTTATTACCTATATTTACTCTACACTTTCACTGATGGGCCAACCTATTTAGAGATGATCTCTCAAAAGAGACTGTTTCTCACAAGAATTTGTGTTAGATGAATAGGAGGTATTAGTTTGTTTTGCCAATTTGGTAGCTTCAATATTGATCAATAAAGTGGAAAAATTTTACAATTCACAAAACTCAACAAAGTGGGAAAACTTTAAATTGCAGTTAAACCAATCTTGTCCTGTTTGATTAAGATACTACCTATCACCTAACGTGGGTGGTGGGAAGTGGGATTGTGGGAACCAACAATGAAGCTTCCTGGAAGCATTCATTTCTTAGTTTTAGTTGTGTTTATTGTGTACCAAATATACAATTTAATTAGTTAGACTAAGTCATTTAATTTAATTTTTTTTTGTTGAAGTTTTCTTGAAAATCTGCCTGAAATTCAGAAAAGGTAAAATCTTTGAAGGTTTGACCCCTCTTTTTTTGGGTTTTTTGTTTAAGAATTCTGTTTCTGAGCAAGGAACTATTAAATGCTTGTAATTTGTGGGTTATGCAACAAAATTTTAGTACTTTGATTCCAAAAAAAAGTATGAAATTTGTTTTTTTGTTTTTGGGTTTTGCTATTTGAGATGTGAAAATTGGTGGGTCATTTCAAGATTTTGGTGCAAGTTCTATGCTTTTTTGCTCCCCAAATTGATTAGTTTTATTTTCAATTCAGGGTTTATATTAAATTGGGTAAAATTTCATTTTTGCAGCAAAAGATTGTGAGATGGACTTAGTACAAGAAGATTTGAGCATTGATGGGAATTTGGAACAAGTTGTTATAGAAGAAGCTTCTGAAATCACTCCTCTAAGAGAAAGAAATTTTCTGAAACCCCATTTTCCTGGTTTTGTAAGAAGATGGGCTTATATATTTGATGGTAATGGTAACTATTATACCAAAGATTGGGATCTTTCAGAAGGAAAAAACAATGAATTTTGTTGGTATCATGTTGAACTTCCAAGGGTTAATCAAAACATTTCACTTTCTGCAAAATACCTAATTGATGTTCTTTGCCCTCCATTAAAACTTCAGGACATTCTTTCACTTATTAGTAATGGATCCTTTTGTGGGTATGTTGATGGTGCCCTTGTTTTTAGGGTAAACTCCCCTGGTCCCACATCTAGTGCTTACATTTCTAGGCTTGCTGCAAGGATTACTAAGAACTCAGTTATTACTGTTTCATTAGGTAGAATTCCAAGACTTGGGTTCTCAAAATCAGGCCAGTCTTTGTTGTCTGAGATACCGGTTGTCGACACGCCTAGATGTCGAAATGGGGAGCAAAAGGAAGGAGGGGTTGTGATCAAGGAGCATGTACTCGAGTTCTTGTTGACGATGAACCATTCCGAGGAGGCGGATAATCCTGTCCCTAGTTCGGTGTCAAATCTTGTGATTCATGTCATTGATACATTTGTGGATCATTTGCAGGATATTGTGACCAAACTTGAGAATGAGTTAGACTCAGTTGAACTAGAGCTTGATAGAGGTTTGTACTTTGTTGTATGTTTGAATTCCTTTCTTGTTCATTTCAGCATTTTCAGTACTTTAGCATGCTTATACTACTTGAAGTGATGATTAATTGATCTTATTAATTGTTTCTCAACTTTATTAGTTTAAGTAACTAAGAGCACTATTATGTTAAGAATGAGTTCAATTAACTCCTGTGGATTTCAGGTTAGGTGTTTTGGGTCGGTTTGAAATCAGATTCTGTCCATGTTGTTTTTAAATATTGTAAATCATTTTTGAAAGGTCGGGTAAATTTTGGTCACCGAGTCTGTTTTGAACACCTCTAGTTGAAGGATATAAAATCAGTACATATTAGAGGCATGATAGGGAAGGTTGCATTGGAAAGGTGTCATTTTTGGTGTGGACTTTAGATCAATGATATAACCCTCTTAGTCTTAGCCTTAGGAATCAACATTTTGGGATTTGGCTTATTGAATAAGAGAATATTATAGTTTTTTAGCCAATCACAAGAATCAGCTAGGAGTTCCCTGTGGAGTTAACTTTCATTGCTTAGCTATTATGTTTTCGTGATTGCGATGGAGTATCTTGTCTTAAGAAGCCAATCAAACAAACCCACTAAAAAGGATCGACTGTTAATGCAAAGTTTTGTGCCACTATGCCTATGATAGAACTGGTATTTGCGAATTAGGTCTTAGTATCTAATAGAAGGTTCAATTTTAAGGCATTGTTTGAGAACCGAAACGGCTTAACTTCTGTAACAGCTGTGGAATTGCTTTGAGTGCTTTACATTTAGCAATCCCTTTTTCTGCCTTTCATTATTGCCCCTTTTCGGAATAGGCTTAGTTTCGTAGTTGCACCACCACTTATTTGAACACGATTTTCTTGATTTTGCTCTTCAGATCTTCATTATGATCTTATTGGATCCATTATCTATACTTAAAAATGATGCCTATGAGTGTCACACATGCTTGTGGGAAATATGTGCTAAGATTGACCAATTACGAGATGTTATTAGGTGGTTTTGCATTGAAGAAGCAGATGCTAGATGATAGAAGATTTCCCAAAATGCATCTTAATCTTCAAAGGCTACTCCAGGTAATTCTTGATGCACTTTATCCTTCTTTTATTACACATGAACAATAGGGGTGCTAACAAGTCAATTCGGGTTGTGTTTTACGTGATTTGCACTCAACTCGTTAACATCTCGTGTCATCTTGATTCGATTTGATCTTAGGGTGTGTTTGGTATGCATTTTTTTGATAAGGGAAACGGATAAGCAAATCCGTTAATTTGCGTTTGTTAAGATAATTAGGTAACCATTTTCCGTTTTCTATTGGTAATTGATTCCTTCCATTTGTTTCCACTCTCAAAGCTCTGGTAACATTTTTTGTACAAAAGTGCTTCCGTTACATAATTATACCAGACAACTAACAACAATAACCCTTATCATTTCCCTTATCCCTCCTTAAGGGTTCCCTTTCCACTTTTTATACCAAACACCGCCCGAGTCTAGTTGAGTTCAAGTCAAGTTTTACTTGAATCGATTTTGAGTTATTTGCAGGTTTGTCTTACACTTTAACACCTATTATACGTAAAAGTTGGATTTTTAGACCTCTATGGCTCCATATTACTGTACGAATTTCTTGTGAGTTTTCGAATCAAGTTTGTCTCGACTCTATCTTGTTAGCATCTTGAGGCTCAAGTCACAATTGGCCAATTGACGGAATCAAGCTCGGATAGCTTATGATATGTATTTCTAAGTGCAGGTAATAGCTCATGGAGAGCAAATATTTCCACGAGTCAAAGAAAAATGTTCCTCGAAACCTTGGTTTTTCCAAGAAGACACTGTCTCTCTCGAGGAGTTGATTGGGCGTCTTAGAAGACTCAAAGAGAACGTTGGTTTTATAGCAAATCGCGTAACTGCAATCCAGGCTAGTCTTGATAGCTGGCAGTCCGAACAAATTAACAAGAAACTATACTATTTGTCGTTCCTTTCCATCGTATTCCTTCCTTTGTCTTTCATCACCGGAGGTAAGCTTTTCCATCTATGTGACCCTTCATGAAGCATATACATAATCTATGTTACTCGAACTTCGGTACTTGTGTTATACACGGGTACATGTCAAAGTATCTGACTGACTCGACAATTTTATGAAAAAGTTCCACACGGGTACATGTCAAAGTATCTGACTGACCGACTCGACAATTCTAGAAAAGTTCCACACGGGTGCGTGTGATAAAAGAAAGAGTTCGAGTAACATAGTACATAATATATCGGCTAGCTCACGGTTATTCCGGTATGCGTTATGCAGTTTTTGGAATGAATGTGGGAGGCGTTCCATGGACGATTCAGAAAAGCCCCGCTATCAAGGATGGCTTTCAAAACGTCTTGTTGCTTTGTCTGTTTACGCTTGTGGTAGTGCTTCTTTGTTTCTTTTTTGCATCCCTTTATACCCGTATCAATGCTTGGAGGAACCGGAAAAGCTTGCAGAGAAACTGGTCAATGAACCGAAAATCATTCCTCAGACGAACTTCAGGAGCTGTACATCAAGAAAAAGAAGGTTATCTTCGAATTTGAGAAGTCCTTTTCTAGTCGCTTGTTCTTCATTTACCGCTACATTCTATGCTATTCCGACTCTTCATTTCGTCTCAAGCACCCCATGTAAAATCCTCGAGTTTCAACATGGGCAAACACTAAACTTTTCATTGTGGATCAAGACGTGAAATTTTCCAATCGCCAAGTTTCGAAGGCCCTGAGTTTGAGTGATCGTTATCAAGAGGAAACCGATGAGATCTTGTGCGGAAACGAGAAGATTCAGATGCCCAAAATTTCACTTGAACTGTTATGAACCAGAAACCATGCCGCCATTGAAGTTGAAATTGCTGCTTCATAAATTTAACATGTAGTAATACAATGTACAGATTCTTTTAATTCTTCATTTTTTAAACCTTCAAATGTTCCAATTTTTCTATCTCTACAACCAAAGAGACTAATTAATATCCTCTTATGAACTCAGCTTGTCTATTTTTGTTTCTCTCGTGTTTCGAGTGTCTTAATTTTCCGACTAACTTGTATAATGAAATTCTGATCTTAGGGAGCCTTTGTGTAAGTCTAGCAGTGTGGTTGTAGCTTTTCGTTAGAGTATATAACATATTTTGGGGCCTTTAACTATCAGTTTAAGCTTGTGATTAAGTTGGTTTCTTGACATGGTATCAGAACGACGGGTGTTTACCACTCTTTGCTGATTTCCTTCATCTCTCCCATCAAGGTCGAAATAAACACATTTGATTTACAAGCATTTTATTTGTCCATTATTCACTCTCTCCCTAATTCCCTTTCACCCATTCCATTCAGTTCTAAGTTGCACCATTTAAAGGTGTTCTTACATGGATGGAGATATCCACTTTAATATTGGTTAAACAAATGCAATTATAAAACACAAATGCTATCTTTCTCTGAAGAGATAATGATTCTTTCGTGGGTAAAATGGAGCTGTCAAATTCAGATTCAAATTAATTTAAAATCTGATCAAAGTTTATTGTGTCATCAACTAGAAAGTTTGACCCGTGAACCGAAAATGACTCGAAGAAACCCAAAAAACTAATCAAACCCAACTATAACCCAAAACCCCACCGTTTTATCCATTTTCTTAATTTTATAAAAATTTTCAATTTTAAGTCATTATTTTTATTCGAAAATCACTGTATTTTAAAAATTTTCATGGTCGAATTTTTATTTTAAAAGATATCTTTTTTTAGTTTTTTTTAAATACGTGATCAAAAAATAAATCCTCGCAAATTACCTGATTGGAACCCCACCTAACGGTATTAATAGCTCTAGCCTCTCTGGAAATTTGAATTATCCATGTAAAAATTGGGCATTTTTAACGACATAGAGTTGCTCATAAGCAATTCTTGACTTCCATTATGGATAGAAAAACATCAAGAAATTATCAAGGGATAATAATACCTGATTTTTTATAATTAAAATTAATTAATTAATTAATTAAAATGACGAAAATGCCTTTGGACTTAAAACTTTTATAAAACACTTCAAACTCACTCCATAACACTTTTATCACTCTAAAACTAACTAAATCCACAAAAAAATTATCGTAGCTAAATCATTGGACTTCGAATCGTGACCAAAAAACCGAAATAATTTCTAACTTAATCTCGTTTCAAAATTCAAAAAATTTTTTTTTAAAAATACTCAGGGAATCGCACAAAATGTGTTCTTGCACCATGGTAGAATTGGGCCATGGTATAATCGTACATTTTGTGCGATTGTACCATGGTCCAATCGCACATTTTGTGCGACTCTACCATGGTGCAAAAACACATTTTGTGCGATTTTGCCATAGTGCAAAAGCACATTTTGTGCGATTCCCTCCATTTTTTTTGAATTTAATTAATTATTATTTTGTTATTATTTAATTTATTAAATGTTAATATTAAAACATATTTTATCTAAAATATTTGTTATATTATTATTAAATTAATAATATATTATTGTTATTTAATTTATTAAATAAAATAATAATAATAATTATTTAATTTTGTTATTATATTAATATTATTTTAATTAATTTATTAAATATTAATATTATTTGTTTATTTATATTGTTATTTAATTTTTTAAATGTTAATATTATTTGTTAATTTATTTAGTAGTGATTAATTATTATTTAATTAAATTGTAGTTATTTTATTTTAGTTATTAATGTTTAAGTATTTTAATTTTGTAATAATAATTCATTAAATTATGAAAATTGTAGTAAATGGCTGGAAACCATGGTAGAGGCAATGGGTTTTTTAGAGGCCTATTGTGCGGCAACAGCTCTAGACCGACATTATTAAGTGGGGACCCCCATGAGAGAGGGGTTATGAGATCTGCGAGGAGGGCTAGGTAGGAACAAGCGACCAGACATAGTCAGGCCCAACGTTTGAGTACACTGGACCAAGTTCGTACTCACTTTGACCAGCAAACGAGCCTGCATAGTGATACGCTCGGCTCAGGGGACAATGATACTGACTACGACAAGTCTTTCGGTGAGGAAGAGTCTGTTGGGGAGCCCGTTGATTGAAATCTCGTTAAAGGGGTTGCCGGTCAATTTAGGGGTAGATCCCATAACTTTGCTGGCCCTTCTGCAGGGGGGAGGCAGTCAGGTTGAGGATGCGACTCCACGGGGGAGGAGGCGCTCACAGTCTGCTGCTGTGGACTGGTTGATTACATCACCCTAGCCGGGGGCATACTCGTTTAATACCCAGCTATGTGGGGCACATAGCGAGGGTTATTTTTGAGGGATTGGAGCGTAACCCTTCGATTTTGGAGTGTCAGCTTAGGAAGAAGACGGTGGACTCGATCATCAGACTGCAGGACATGTCTGATGAGTTGTACGAGGTTTTACCTGCCAGTGCCCTGGGCCATCTGTTGTACATTATGCACCAGCACATCGATAGTGCTCTTATAGCGGCCTTTGTGGAGAGGTGTGCCCTTTTGAAGAGGGTATCAAATGAGCTGTTACCGCTACCAAGATAGTACTTGAAGGAAGAATGCTGGCTTTCAACTCTACTGGTAGTATGGTGGAAATAAAGCATAAATATTAAAAAATAATTATATTAAAAAGGTATTAAATTTTAAAAAAATAAAAAAATTGAAAAATACGGCCACAATCGCACAAAATATGTGATTCAACCATGGCAGAATCGCACAAATTGTGCTATTGAACCACGGTGGAATCGCACAAAACGTGCGATTTTACCATGGTCCAATCGCACATTCTGTGCTATTCCACCATGGTACAATCGCACGTTTTGTGCTATTCCACCATGGTTGAATCGCACATTTTGTGCGATTTGGGCCTGTTCTTCAATTATTTTTTTTAATTTCGAATCGAATGATTTAACTTGCCAAATCGTATTCATGCTCGTTTTAGTTCGCCATTGTTCTTCGATTAATACTTTTAGCTTGTTTTAGTTCGGAGAGTTTTTTTTAGAGATTTTTAGAAAGATGTTAGAGTTTCGGAGTTCGAAAATTATACAGGGGCAATTATGAAAATTCAATATATAGGAATGAAGATAAAATGAAAAAGGTGGCGAAGTATAATAATGCCTTAATAATAATAATAAAAAAAGAATTGATAGTTTTATTTCAACTATGAGCTGACGAGCTAGTAATAAATCTTTTCCTTTTTGCTTCCATGACCACTAAAAAGACAAGTGGAACAAAAAACTGCCACAAGTAACGATAGAAAAAAAGGGAATAAATGATTTTAAAAAATCATAAAAAAATCTTATGAAAGAAAATGAATTAAGTGAGATTTAAAAAAAAAAAAACTCCAAATTATACAAATAATTTAAAAAGAAGAAAGAAATATCACATATAAAATAAATTATTTCTCGCATATAAATTTTTATAAGATTTATTCAATGCATTTTATAATAACTAGATTTTTCATGACCTCTACTTATACACAAAAAGGACTCTTGCCCCTTTGGAAAACGCAAATTATAATTTGACAAACTCACAATAACGCCATAAACAAATGATTTTTTTTTTTTGAAATGCATAATATTTAAATTATATATTTCATTAATTAATTTAATTAATTACTTAAATTACAATTAGTTAGGGGCATTGTCTTGGAGGACAAGACTAAAGAAAGTCAACCAATCTAGAATGTTCGACAGCCACCAATCGCCTCCTCCTTAAACCCTAAACCCTAACTCTCATTTCCGTTCTTCATCTTTACTTTTGAGAAAACCCCTAAACGCTAAACTCAAATCCGCAGATCTGATCTCTATCTCCAGCTATCATGGCTACCGTTCTTCGTCGATGTCTTCGCTCCGACCAATTACATTCTATCTCCGCTTTCAAAAGAGTAATTTTTTCATATCTTTTGTTCAATTTAATATCTTACATTAATCGCTTTTGTTGACCTAGTTATGTTGTTGATTGCTCGTTTATTCGTTACTACTTGGTTTGATTTTACTCTATTAATTACATAGTTTTGCGATAATTTTGATATGATTTTTTTTTTCTGAATTGAAATTTGTTAATAATGATAGGAATATAGCACTACCAAAATATGTGTAAAAATTTTCAGTAAGGAGGTTATTTATTTTAGTATGTTCTACTGTTTGATGAGTTAAATACTCTTATGTTGAAAATTTTATGTGTTTTTTATATTTTTTTTTGAAGGTTGTAGTAATTTATGCAGAATTGTAAGAGCAATTTTTATTTTAGTAGTTTTCTGCAGTATTTCTTGGTTTTGAACAGCTGCCATGGAAAATCATAGTGGTCAAATATAATAAAATCTCAAATGTGTACGAATCCATATGGTTCAATCGAGGGATCTTCTGGAGGGATTCTTGATTGATAAGAAATTCATTTGTGCGAGATCGGTATTCTTAGTATGATATACACTTCTAAATTTTGTTAGCTAATCTCTTCTTGACTTTTTGTCATTGCTATTGAAGTTCTCGAGGTTTTACTGTTCTTTTTGTTTTGCATTCTTCAAATATGAAGTTTTGTTCATTTGTGTTTTGTCTTGTATGTTGTTTCTGCAGCTGGCTGGAAATGCCAATTCTGTTAACCCATATATGGCTCAAAGATTAGCCAGTTTGGTTAGACCTTTCAGGTAAATTTCTTGGTTACCATTTCTAATGTCTCAATCGCTTGGGAGTATACTTCTTAATGTTTTTCTCATTTACAGTTCACGCCCAGTTGGTAATGAGGTGATTGGTATTGACTTGGGTACTACTAACTCATGTGTCTCTGTAATGGAAGGAAAGGTAAATGCCATTGTGGTGGTTATGTTGATACCTTTAATCTTGTGAATTGTGTTTTTCATTTTTGAATCTTTTGTGCTCACATTTTTATCTATAAATCTCTTGTAGAATGCCAAAGTGATTGAAAATGCAGAAGGTGCTCGAACAACCCCATCTATTGTTGCCTTTAACCAAAAAGGTGAGCTGCTAGTTGGTACCCCAGCTAAGCGTCAAGCTGTAACCAACCCCACGAACACCTTATACGCTATCAAGCGTCTTATTGGTAGACGTTTTGATGATCCCCAAACTCAAAAGGAGATGAAGATGGTTCCTTTCAAGATTGTGAAGGCTCCAAATGGAGATGCTTGGGTTGAAGCTAATGGACAACAATACTCTCCTAGCCAAGTTGGAGCCTTTGTTTTGACAAAAATGAAGGAAACTGCAGAGGCTTACCTTGGAAAAACAGTTACCAAAGCTGTAGTTACTGTTCCAGCTTACTTCAATGATGCTCAAAGACAAGCTACGAAAGATGCTGGAAGAATTGCTGGACTAGATGTCCAGAGAATTATTAATGAACCAACTGCCGCTGCTCTTTCCTATGGGTCATCCAATAAGGAGGGTCTCATTGCAGTTTTTGATCTTGGTGGCGGAACTTTTGATGTTTCCATTCTTGAAATCTCTAATGGTGTTTTTGAGGTAATAATTGTCTTTGCTTTGAGCTTTATGTCATTGGTTCTTCCATCTGTTTTAAAAAAATTTTATGTGAATGATTGTGTCCATTCAGGTAAAAGCTACAAATGGTGACACATTTTTAGGAGGAGAGGACTTTGACAACACTTTGTTGGAGTTTTTAGTGTCGGAATTTAAGAAAACCGAGGGCATTGATCTGAGCAATGATCGTCTTGCCCTGCAAAGGCTTCGTGAAGCAGCAGAGAAAGCTAAGATTGAGCTTTCGTCAACATCTCAAACAGACATAAGCCTGCCATTTATCAGTGCAGACTCTTCTGGTGCTAAGCACTTCAACATCACACTCACAAGGTCAAAATTTGAGAGCCTCGTAGGCGACTTGATAGAGAGAACTCGTGCTCCTTGTAAAAACTGTTTAAAGGATGCCGGTGTTACCCTAAGTGAAGTCAATGAGGTTCTTCTCGTTGGTGGTATGACTCGTGTTCCTAAAGTGCAAGAGGTAGTTAAGGAGATCTTCGGGAAGACTCCAAGCAAGGGAGTCAACCCTGACGAGGCTGTTGCTATGGGTGCCGCTATCCAGGGTGGTATATTACGCGGTGATGTCAAGGAGTTGCTTCTTTTGGATGTCACTCCTCTTTCGCTTGGTATTGAAACGCTTGGTGGTGTTTTCACCAGATTGATCAACAGGAATACAACCATCCCCACAAAGAAGAGCCAAGTAAGATTTATTTACATGTTGTCATTTGATTTTTCTCATCAGTTATTTTGAAATAATAACTTATTAATTCAACTTTTCGTGTTCTTCAGGTATTTTCAACTGCCGCTGACAACCAGACTCAAGTGGGTATCAAAGTACTTCAGGGTGAACGTGAGATGGCGTCTGACAACAAAATGCTTGGAGAGTTTGAACTCCAGGGCATCCCACCTGCTCCACGAGGTCTTCCTCAAATTGAAGTGACCTTCGATATTGATGCGAATGGTATTGTAACTGTTTCTGCCAAGGATAAATCCACCGGAAAAGAGCAGCAAATCACAATCAAGTCCTCAGGTGGTCTCTCAGAACATGAAATCGAGAAAATGGTAAAGGATGCCGAACTCCATGCCCAAAAGGATCAAGAGAGGAAGAATCTAATCGACGCTAGAAACACCGCAGACACAACCATTTACAGTGTTGAGAAGAGTCTTGGTGAGTATAAAGAAAAGATCCCAAGCGAAATCGCCAAGGAAATTGAGGACGCTGTGTCCGATTTGAGAAGTGCAATGCAGGGTGAGAACGTCGATGAAATTAAGGCCAAGACTGATATAGCCAATAAAGCCGTGTCAAAGATCGGACAACATATGTCCGGTGGCTCTGGCGGTGGTGCAAGCGGTAGTTCACAATCAGGCGGTGACCAAACTCCAGAAGCTGAGTATGAAGAGGCAAAGAAGTAGATGTATGAAGTATGCTCATTTTAAACAATAGTTCATAGTTTATGAATAGAAAAATATATAAATTTCTCTCGGATTTTTATTTTTCCTGTTAGAGTTTCATGTGGTTTGCCACTCAATTATCCAAAAACTTGATTATTATTTAGTATAAAAAGAATGAGAATATTTTTGTTTCCTCCTACTCAATTCTTTTTGTATGAAAATTGGTAATGATTTTCGATTTTACTCTGAATAAAAGATTTCTTATTCTGTATAGATGAAAGATATTTTTCATGATGCTTATTAAAAACAGAATTCCCAGATTATGCCTCAGAGAAACACTATTTGCCATACTTCTTCAGTTCTTCTGTTCCATAATATTTGCTACTAATTGTGACATGTTGTGTGGGAAAATGTTACTATCATTAACAGAAAGGAAGTATTATCTTTGTAGGATGGTCTGCAAACAACATATTTTCTCCCTTCTTTTTCTTTCACCCAAATGTTTTTTCACACGCCCAATACACTAATCACAAATTCTTGTGAGAGACAGTCTCTTTGAGAGAACATCTCTAATCGAACCGATTCATTATATATTTTTTAAATATTGTAAGTATGCACTAAGAAAGATGTAAGTAGACATTTAAGATATTAAAAGTAGACATTAATGATCCAGTACGTAAGCATTAAGGATAATGCAACTAAGCATTAAGAATACGATAAGTAGATATTAATCTTTAATGGGTTGGATTTGAGATATGTCTTTCAAAGAAACGTTCTCTCAAGAGACTAGGTGTACATGATTTTAATTGTTAATATCTATAATCATACCGCTCACTTGAAGTTCTTCCTTTGTTGTTGATTTGTTCTTTCTAATATTCCCCTTTTTTGTAATTTTATTGGTTTAATATCAAAATTCATGTTTAGTTATAGTTGAATTGTCCTTAAATTCCATTGTTTATTTCATGTCCACAAGGTTTATGGTGAATTGCTTGAATGAACTTTCTTGTTCTTACTAACATTATGATGTATTTTGGGAATTACTACTTATCAACAAAATCGTTTTATGAAACATGATTGTCAAATATAGCAAAAGTTTTAGTATTGTGGTAAAATATCAAGTGAATTTTTCCCTTTTTCATTGATATTGAAATTGAATTCTATGATGTTACATTGTGCTTAGTTTTTATTTGTCTTTACATGCTTGTTTGATTATGATTAACTCATGTTTAGATAATCTCAAATATTATGCATGTAAATAATAATGTGAAGGTGGTATATTATGGAAGTGTGTGATTGTGTGCGCTGAATATGAATTATTATTCTGTTATAATGTTTTAGGATGGGAAACTTAATCATAATTGAATGGATGCAGTGTATAATGGAGGATTAAACTCTTTTTTTTCTTCATCACCAACAAATAATCTTGACGGTTTTTTAAGCAAATTATATGATACTATTGATTGTGACCGCAACTCTTTTGATTTGAAAATGGAGATGAGATATCTAGTGAGGGAAAAATGTGTTAGTTTCGGTTAGAAATGACAAAAGCATATATAAGTGCTCTTTGTATGCAGCGTCACAAGCTATTAGAACGCAATGGAGAAGTTTGTGGAAGTGATTGCAAATGTGAGAAATGCAGGGGAGTTTTAAGTAGCACAGAGTTGCCAAAATTGAATCGTCCTAATATGCGACATGACAGATTTACAAATGCTAGCAAACTCGAACTATATGATTGAACACATGGATGAGTTTACGAATCCAACTCATTCTCCAAACATAAAAGTTGTGTAATAAACACATTATCCACAACTCATTTAAGTTTAGTAACCTGATAATTAAAATTGACTTTCTAGATCACGATCAAGAGAATCTGAAATCTGATCCCGAAGAGGATGGTGAACCAAGAGATGCGATTGATGTGGCAAACGACCGGTGTACCATCCCAAGATCGACTCCTTGGAGCACTTAAAGAATAATGTCAAAGCATGGGCAATATTGTATAGTAGAAATTATCACATGTTTGAGTCAGAGCCAACAAAGTGTATTATACAATGTACTAATGTCGAGGAGAAAAGTTTTGAATGGAGGATACGAGCAATTATGAATTCTATAGATACTTAAATTTGTGTGGTATGAGGTTCACAATCACAAACAAGATTGTTTGGGACATTATAGTGATGACCACTTGTTGCTTTCCTCAACCTTTGTTTTTGATCTCATTGTGAATATGAATATGATTAGAGTCAACCCCAACATTAAAGTGAAACCAAATGTTAATGTGAATTTGTTATAACATATAAGAGAGCTTGATTGGCAAAAAATAAGTCGATAACAAGAAAGCTGAAAATAAATGTTTTTTAAAATCAGCATTAATGCTCTCGCTTAGATAAATGGATCTAATAAACTCGCCTAAAGACATGTACTTGTTATTCGTCTTATATGCGATGTCGAACGTGATAAATACTACTAGATAGCACAATTGGTTTAAGTTCAAGTTTTGTATAATAACTACAATAGTTTGCCTTTTTAATCAATTTTTCTAAGAATTTTTTTGTGTTTAATAGGGTGAATTCTAAAGTACGGTAAAAGTATATATTAAAAAGATTGTCATTGAATTGAATATATAATTGGAAACTTGTTTTTTAACAAATGGATTTTAGTAACTTAGTTAAGGATTAGACAAGAATTTTTCAATTAACAAAAAATAATCTGCCATCATTGACACTTAGAACACCATCCATGAAGAAAAGTATGCTCTTTAGAACACCGCCCTTGTATTAAGGATCATCGACACTTCTTGTGAACTGTAACTTTCATTATTATCAACTATCATCATATCCACTTATCCAGTGTATTCTACTCATAAAACCTTCATCAATGTCGGCAATAGCATCAACACGATCAAGTCGTGTCAAAATGGATTACGATATCCCTAAGAGGTTCCTTTGATAGTATTCAAAATGAAACTATCAAGGATGTCATTTTACTACAACGGAGCAACTCGTATCATCATTATCATCATACCCACTATATTCCACTAATAAAACTTTCATCATCGGAGATAGCATCAAAACGATCACGTCTTGTAAAAAAGGATTACAATATCCCTAAGAGATTCCTTTTTTAGTGACCAAAACAAAACTATTAGGGATGCCATTTTAATACAACGGAGCAACTCGTATCATCATCATCATACCCAAAATAATCCGCTCATAAAACTTTCATCATCGGCGAGAGTGATCAAGTCGTGTAAAAATGGATTACGATATCCCTAATAGGTTCCTTTGATAGAGACCAAAACAAAACTATCAGGGATATCATTTTAAGACAACGGAACAACTCGTACCAGTCTTATCAATTAATGAGGATCACTGATCATATAAGAGGTTCAGAAATTTGTTGCTCATAACTATAAACCAGACAATAGTTCTGATAAATAGTTCACTACCTAATGCCTACTACTCTCATGTGCCAAATACATGAAGCTTCCACAAAATAAGTTAAATGCTTCAATTCAAGCACACCAACAATGCAAAATAAAGGAAACTAAGGCACATGACAACACAACTTCATCTAAGGCGGGTCGGGAGGAAAGTGCGACGACTAATTCAGCAAACTACTTTTGAAAGGCATCAATTGTTCAATCAGTCAAGATGAGGATGAGCCAGGAATAGAGCTTACTTTCTTTAGAAGTCCCTTGATCCCGGTCTCTAGTTTCGCTTTCATATCTGCAGAGAGATTGTTGCCTGATTGTTCCAGCATGGATGTCATAAACTCGAGACTCTTTCTCATCTGTTCAATGGACGGTGCCTCGCCAGGAGTTCCGGGAGTTCCAGGAGTCATCAAGAGAGACGGAGAATTAGTCCCATCAACTGTATGTATTGGTTTCGGTGGAGTAGACATCTGATTTTTGTTTGCTGCGTTCAAACGTGCCACTGCTGCTGCTGCTGACATTGGCGTGTGTGGGCCCACATTCCGCAAACAAACCTCCAATGAAATGGGTTTTGCGTTCGTTCCATTAGCGCCCAAAAACGAATTAGGCAATGGATCATCAGCATATGTCCCATCCTTCCGCCTTCTCCTCCGCTTCTTTTTCTCAGGATTGCCATCAGAATTGGGAGTATCAGGACTCAACGCTTTTCTTGGCCTTCCCCTCTTTTTAGGAACCGGTACACCCAGCGGGACAGGTTGATTATTCAAATCTCGAACGCCAACAGCTTCCTTACTCTCAAAGCACAAATTAGGCAATGGAGTATGCATTGTTTCTTGCGAGAAATCGAGAGTTGTCTGTTTAGGCACCTTAGTAATTCGAGCAGTCACTTCCTGTTGCGGTTTCATATTCACCTTTGACGCAATCTCAGTTGGGTAATTTTCAATAGTGAACGAACAATTTTCAGCAACATTAAAGAGACTATTGGAAACCACATTTGCCGATCCAATTGTTGTTTCTTCCGCCCCCTTCTTTTTCACTCCACCCTTATTTCCATCTGAATTTCCGGCCTGAAGATTCTGAATGTTATCGACCAAAGCACCACCACCTCCAGTAGTTTTACCCTCTTTCTTCCTCTTTTTCGGTTGCGATTTACTTCCACTCGAGCTGCCTATCTGACGATTCTGCCTCTTATCAGTCAAACCATCACTTACCTTATCAACCTCACAATTCAACATATCATGATATACGGAGGCCCGAAATCTAGCAAAAATAGTTTCAGTAGGATCAAAACGTTCATTATCATAAGGATACATACAATCTAAAGCCGCCAAACGCAATTCCGAGAGTAATTCAGCTGATGATGCACTTATTTCCTGTAGGTTAACTGATGTGGAAATCGATTTTCTCGTATATTTTCTCTTCTTCACAACTGGAGGGGATAAAACATGCTTATCAGACATATGATTATCATCCTCCCCATCTTCAAGAGCATCGGATAAAGCTTTTGCTCCCTTGCTAAGATTTACGTAAGGGGGGGACAAATACTTGCTTTTTTTCCTCTCTCGCAATTCGACGCTTTTTTTAGCTTCTTTAAGACCCGAAACATTTTCCGAAGTTGGAAGCACATCTTCAGCGGTAGTTGAGCTCTTAGAAAGACAAGCTCCATCATCTTTTATACGAGATATAGTTTTGGAAGCGTCTAAACTCTGCGCTCCAGTACTGACAGCATTTAATCTTATTTCCGATGCATCAAACCCATCAGCTCTACAACCAACATTTTTTCCAATTTCGGACAACCTCTCATTTTCCGAAGGAAAGCACACTTTTGAACCATCCAAATCCTCAATAGTTTTCCTGATTTCGGACTCACCATTGTCATCTTCCATGTGTCGAATCACTTTAGAAGCATCAAAATCCTCTGCTCCACTATTGACAACATCATCCCTTGTTTTTGAAACCTGGTTATCATTTTCAGTAGGAGAAACCCCTTTCGAAGCATCAAAATCCCTTGCTCCATCCCAGAAAACATGATTTCTGATCTCAGCACCGTCACAGCCATCTTGCACCGAAGAACCTACAACAGGATCCGAGCATTTGAACAATGTATCATCCTTTAAAGGGGAAATCAGTCTCAATGTTTCAATTCCTTCGGCTTTCATTGAAGAACCTGTTTCACTAGCAGAACACTTGGACAAGACAGATCCAGCAGTCTTGTCTTCGACAAGTGAACTCTGTTTAGATGTATCGAGACCCTCGGTATTAAATCTGACATTACCATTTTGAGTATCCGAAATGCCAATATCATCTTCCATAAGAGAAATCGATTTAGAGGTCTCAACATCCCTAGTTTCATGACCAATAATATCGTTTCTAAATTCAGAATCATCATTTGTCTTCCCTTCAGATGCTAAAACACCGTTCAGCTCAAAAACATTATTATGTTGACTTCCTGGAGATATCGGTTTGGAAATGTCAACAGTCCTAGCTTCATCACCGATAACATTGTTTCTGATTTTGAAAGTATCGTTCGTCCTCTCTGCAGATACGTTCGGCACAGAAACATCATTCTGTTGATGTTCTTCAACAGTCATGTTTGTTTCCAGGTAATATATGTATCCACTCTGTCCTGTAGCATCAAAATGGAATTATGATATCTTAGCCTTCGAGACAAAATATAAGACCAGACATGGGCTAATCTACTCGTACAAAACAAGATAGTTATAAATGTTGCATGCCAATTGCCAAATCACCCACTAATCATAAAAGTTAATCAAGTCTTGTCTCAGTTGGAGGGCAAGTGCCACTTTTGTGGGAAAAGCCATGGATTCGCTTCTCACATAGCCCTCTCATTCAGCCTAACTTGTGAATCTTAAAAATAAAATAAACAAAAAAAAAATTCCATCAAAGCACACACTTGCCTTATGGCAACGGGTAATTTCATGGGATACTAGAAATGAACAGTGTTAACCATTGCGCAAAAACAAAACATTGCATCATATTAGCCGGCTAATCAACCGCATTGCAAAGGTTTTCACAAAACTAAATTGATATTAACTACATAGTCAAGGTGTAAGAAACTGCGTTTTGGGTAATTTCAAAGGATATATCATGTTTTTAGCTGATATTTGGCATTATGATAACTGCAACACTCCCGTTACATCAAATTGTAGTGTTACTGCGATCTGACCATCTCACTGATGAGGAGAGGTAAGCGGAGGATAATTCCTAAATATTCAGATTAGTTCACCTTTACCAACTATGTAGCTTAAATTTAAAGGGTGAAAGGAGTGGTTACAAATAGTTAAGGTCAACTCACTCCGTCCCTTAGAGATTGTCTCATTGCACACAAAATAAAACAGGAGGGTATACATGACTCACATATACACAAGATTTTCAAAACATTCACACTTTCATCATCTCAACAACGGAAGAAAGGAAGAGTGACAGCCAACTTTCTTCTTTCAATGGTATAGCATCAGCTACCGGCGATGACAACTTCCCTCATCCCCCTCTCTTAAGGCTTTTGATTATCTCATATTCTTATTTTCTTTTCTCTTTGTCTAAACATACTTTTTGTGACAAAAACTCCATCGAAATGTAGAGGGATAACGAGTAAAGCAGGAAAATGTGTACACCTAGAATTTCTTAAACTTAGACAAGCTATGTTCTCAGTTAATCACAACCACCAACAGCTTGCATTTCAGCTATATCTATATTCTTCCTAGAGATTGTTTGTATGATTGTATCACATATTCATCTGTACAACTAATTATAAACCAAAACTAAGTAGATAGATGAACTATGATCAAATAATTTTTTTTTCTGACAAAACCAAAAGAAATGTCATAAACATCGGAGATGGAATGCATTGACATAGTCCAGTTATAAGATGATGATGCCTCATGTAATTTCCTGCGACAATCTCTTAACTATTCCTATGTTGTACTCAAGCTTGCTTAATTGTCAAAGATGAATTTTTTTGTTTAAATTTATGCAAAGCTCAATTCTAAAGCATATAAACTCTTTTAACATTTGAAAAGATCAAAATCTCTAGTCAACTGATCCAAGACTTTACATTTTCATACTAAAGAATCCTGAAAACAACCCAACAAAACAATCACAGCCAAATGATTCGCTATTCTCCTAGCAAATTGCGAATCTACAAATGCAAATTGGGGCTTTTTGTGCTATTTTGGGCAAATTAAAAATCACGAATTCAAAAAACGAATTAGCTACCATATTATGTTACATTGAAAGCAACACATTTCCCCCCTTTGTAAAGCTATGTCCAAAAACAAAAAATAAGACCATCCTAAATGTGCCTATATATCTTGAACCTAATAGTCATACTAAGATAAAGTCAACAACATTGGATGAATTTGGGGTTAGGTCTAGGCCTTTTTAAAAAACATTAAGATGGTCAAACAAACTTGGGGTCCTCAACTATCTAATTTAATTCTCAAATTTAACCAAAGAATGAAAAAGCACAAATTCTAAAATTTTCCTAAAATTCAAAGAGAATACTAGCATAAGCTAAACCCAATGACATTTTTGTAAAAAAAATTCAGAAAAAATGCAGAATCACCCAAATTAATACGTAAAAAAATAAAAACGAAGCAAAACCCAAATTATACAAAAAAGCAATCTAATAAATTCCTCAAGAAAATTTGAAAAACAAAATCCTCAACAAGAGAATTCGGTCTAGTCTCAGTTAGAGCATCTACCACTTTCGCTTTGTAAGGTCCTGGTTCGATTCTCGCTGCCCCTCTCCGTTCTTCCTCAGTTTATTCTCTACTCCAAACAAAATTCTCAACAAAATCCAATCTCAAGATAAACCCAACAAGTAAACAAAAACCCTAAATACCCAACAAATTAAAAGCACAATTGAATCAATAAAAAATTAAAAGGGCAAGTCTTAACTCAAACTAAACTTCCAGCAAAACACATTGATACCCAGAAAGATAAATCAACGGATCTGCAAAAAAAAAAATTAACCCCATTCAAAAGAACTCATTCAAGAAAACAAAGAGTATTTACTAGTACATTAGAGAAGAAACAAAAAGAAAGAGATTCAGCTTACTTATTAGGCTGTTTTTTGAGAAGGAAGTGACTGCAAAATAAGAAGAGGATTCCAAATTGTTAGATTAAAAATGGGCAAAAAATGAAAAGGTAAGATTTTTGGAGGAGGTAATTGTATTAAAGTTTTATAAGAAATGATCTGGTAGTGTATGAACTATTGAACAGTGACACGAGTATTGTGAATTTGGGATGACACGTGGTTGTGTTTGTTTGGTTGTTTACACTTGTACATTATGTATAGGCCACTTTCTTTTAGGGCTATGTCTTCAACCTTCATCTCATCCAAAGAAAGAAAATATTTTTCAAATTAGGTCCTTGGTCGTGTTTGGTAAATGATTTTTTTAGTTTACGTTTTGTTAGTAAAGGAATCTTTGAGAGTGTGTAAGGTGATCGATTGCACAGAGCTACCTCTTTTTCTTGTATATGAAAAATTTAATAAAAAAATTTAATAAATATATTTATATAAATAAGGCGCAAAATAGAAATTTTGTACAGGGCCTCAAATTCTTCTAGATGGCTTTGTTTGTTTGTTAGTTTTTAATTTTTGGTTTTTTTGTTGATAAAAAACTAAAAAATTATGCTAAGAACTAACTTTTAAGCTGAAATGAAAAAAGTAATTTTCTTAGCTATTCTCAATAGCTTTTGGTTTGTTAGTCTATCTTTTTATCTAATAACAGCCAACAAACAATATCTACAATGGATGAATTTTCCAACTTCTTTCGTTGGATTATGATTAGTTGATCTTTTGAATGTCATATGGAATTTTTATAACCTTTCCTTCTAGGTTGTTTTTAATGAAATGAATGTCAATTTTTACATGTCTTATTCGATTAGGTAGGACCGAGTTTTTAGAAATACTCATTACTGTCTTATTATCATAATAAAGTTCACAACCTTTTCTGGAAGGAACTTGGAGAAGAGCTTTTTAGCCATAAAATCTCGTTGATTACTTTTGCAATTCTCCTAAACTCAACTTCTACACTAGATCACATAACAAAAATCTTCTGCTTCTTGCTTCTCCAAATTACTAAATTTCCTCTAACCAGAGTGAAGTAACCTGACATGGATTTTCTACCATCAAAATCTCATGCCTACTCTGATAAGCGTGAAGATCTAGATAACCATTTTCATGAACAATACTCCTCTTATTAGAGTACCTTTAAGATATCTTAAAATTTTTATAAACAGCTCTCATGTGTTCGATTTGTGGTTGATGCATGTATTCGCTCATAACTCCAACTGTATATGCAATGTCGAGCCTAGTGTGTGACAAGAAGATTAATTTTATATTATGCAAATAAATCTGGCAATTTAAAGCCTACTCTTATAGGTTGCTATTACAAACCAAAAGAGTACTCAATAAAGATGGCCAACGTGTCCTTACTATCGAATGTGACAAAAAAATTGAAGTTAAAATTATATCAACATTTTTATCCATTACAATTGGTTAAAATCTAATCTTAATTTGTTTTCAGCTGCTCTCTTGAGAGACCGTCTTTTGTAAAGACGACTCTCAAAAGTCCAGCACAAATCTATATTTAGAGTTGTAACAATATATATTTAGAATTGGACTGGGCTTTTGAGAGTCGTTGGACAATCATAGGGTATCCCAAATGGCACACCAAATACAAGCCTCCATTTAGAGGCAAGGAGGCATACACAAGACTAACTACCTCATATGGGAACTGGAGAAGAAATAGAACCCCAAGAATGGTAGCTAATGCCCAGGAAAGCAGTATTCTAGGGTAAGGGGGTGAGATCTCAGTGGCACAGCTAGAACAACTTCTAAAGAATATTCTAGGAGGGCACAAAATTGTTGTTAGCCATGTGAATGTGGAGGAAGAAAATGAGAACAACTTTGGAGGCTTTGCAGGTATGATTTCTTGTAGTTATGCAAAGAACACTGAATGGATCATAGACTCAGAGGCAAGTGATCATATCACTGGAAACATAGCATGTGTGAGTAACCCTAGACCTATAAAGGTCCTACACAAAATCAACTTGCCAAATGGTGAATCATCTAGTATCTCACATTGTGGATCTATTGCTTTAGAAAATGGGATGGTTCTTAGGGATGTGTTAGTTGTACCTAACTTTAAACACAGTTTGCTTTCTATAAAGAAACTCATTGATACTGAAAATTGCAAAGTGAATTTTTACCCTGGGCAACCTTTTAAGCTCTTGCACATTGATGCATGGGGGGCATATATGGTGCAAACCAGAGAAGGCTTTAGGTTCTTTCTAACTGTTGTTGATGATCACTCAAGGACTACGTGGGTGACACTCCTCAAACACAAATCTGAATCATTTGCTACATTGGAAAATTTTATTATATTGGCAAAGACTCAGTTTGGGAAAGCAGTGAAGGTTGTGAGGTCTGACAATCCCTTAGAGTTTGGGGACTCTCAATGCAAGTCTTTGTATGATGTGCATGGGATAATGCATCAAACAACATATGTTAACAGAGCTTAACAAAATGGTAGATGTGAAAGGAAGCATAGAAACATATATACTTGAAATGGTAAGATGCCTTAGAATGCAAGTTGGTTTACCCAAGTCATTATGGGGTGACTGTGTGCTCACAAGTGCATACGTCATTAATAGACATCCCACCATTTTGTCCACATGCAAGCTGCCAAGAGATTATTAAGATACCTTCACAACAATCCCTCACAGGGCATTATCCTCTCTTCCTCCTCTGAAGCTCGTCTACTGGCAATTGTGACGGTGACTGGGCAGGATGCCCCATGTCTCCTAGGTCCACCACTGGGTTCTGTATTCTTCTTGGGGACTCAGCCATTTAATGGAAATCAAAAAAACAAGTTGTGGTTGCTAGGAACTCAGTTGAAGTTGAGTATAGAGCTATGGCATTAACCACTTGCGAGGTCCTATGGCTAGTATAACTTCTTAAAGATCTTACTCTCACTCAAACTGGATCAACACTCTTGCTCTGGGACGACAAGGCTACATTATCCATTGTTGCAAACCCAATCCATCATGAAAGAATAAGCACATAGAATTAGACTGTCACTTCATACGTGAGAAGTTGAAATCATGCTTAATTCAACCTTAGTATGTGTCCTCTCATGACCAATTGGCTGACATATTCACCAAGTCACTTTCAGTGGCTCAACATCACCATCTCCTTCACAAGATGGGAGCTTTTGTTCCTCTTCCGCTCCCACCTTGAGGGTGTATTGAGAGAAGGTGTGCATAAGGTGTGCTGGTGTACTCCTGTGTGTGTGTGCACTCCTCACTGTCCTGCTGCTGTTGTACCCCCTTTTATGTTATTCCTTTTGTTGATTATGGTGTAGGAAATAATAATGTGGCAAAATAATAATTATATGACAGAATATTATATTTTGATTTTAGTAGAATAGTTTTTATTCTAGTAATATTTTTTTCTAATGTTTTGGGGAAGCTAGGATATTTATATTATTTTGTTGCCTTAAATTATAAGCTCTATCTTTTGTATTTATAAGGGGGTTTTTGCCTCCCTTAAAAAATAAGAATGAGAAACAAATTAATTTAAACCTTAAATTTATTATCTTTTCATATTTTGATATTAATTTCTACATGGTATTAGCGCCATAAGGTGTTTTTCGGGACCGGCGACTGTGTTTGATAGTTTGACAGTAAAAGAATGATTAGAATAACTACTAGTCTCTTAAGAGACCGTCTTTGAGAGACGTCTTTGGTCCAACCAATTAAAATTTAATGCCTACTTGTATTAGTCTCAATGCCTACTTACCATATCCTTAATACCTACTTACATCATTTTTAGTGCTTACTTACAATATTTTAAAAAATATATATTAGGTCAGCTCAATTAGAGATCGTCTCTCACAAGAATTTGTATTAGGATAATGCTCATGCTCAGTTCGTTCTAGTTAAACTCTCTTCTCCTACTATTAGAGATCTTTTTTAACAAATTGGGTAGTAGTTGGAATGAAAAAGAATGATTACAATATATAATATTTTAATTTTTTAAACTCATAAGTGCTTTTGTGTATTTTTGATAACTTAAGAGAAGATATTTCATAAATGATATTTTCAATAGATGTAGTAGTGTAGTAAATTTTTGTTGATCGAGTAATTAAATTAAATTTATCAATGGACTATTATAACCTAATCAATTAGGTGTAGTGTACGTAGGAAAATTTCAATAGATGTAGTAGTGTGAGAAAGTTTTGTTGATTTAGAATTCTTACACCTTTTGAAGATATAAATTATTCAATATGACATTATATATAGCGTAACAACATTCAACATTTCTTTTTAAATGTACATACATGTTTTTTTTATTTAAATCACGTATCATACAATATTAATAAAAGAGCTGGAAAATGACAAATGACAAATTATTAAAAAAAATTTCAAATGAATTTAATAAATAGGTTAGAATTGATTACATGGCACGTTATTATCCGAAATAAACATGATATTTTTCATTAACTTATTAGCTGATTTTTTTAAAATATGCAAGTCAAGCTTTAATATACTTCTTAAATTTAAAACCATGATATTTTTCCTTATCTTATTAGCTACTATTTTTCAATATTCAATACCTTTCGCAGATATAAATTAATTAACATGATATTTTCAAGAATAAATAATGATTCTAATTACCCAATTTAGCTAAATGAAGAAATTTTCTAAAAATACACATTTGTCATTTTGGAGGGAAAATAATGAACATGAGAGTGACACGTGTCCTTACTGAATAACAGTTTTACTATATAGTATTTTAGTATTTTATATTTTTTGTTCATATTCACTATATATTGTCCAATTTTTATAGAATAGAATGATTGTATAAACCAACTGGAATATAAAATGTATATATTATAGCATAAAGAATAGAGAATGACATTAATTACCTTAAATATATCAACAAAAAAAAGTTCAAATTTTGACCTAAAAGAGATCAATTTTGATGCTAAATTGATCAATTTCTATCTAAATATGATTTTTTTTGGAAAAAGTGCCAAAAATACCTAATAAAATTTTTTTTCATAAAAGTACCTAATAAAAAAAAATTTCAAAAAAATACCTAATAAAAATTTTTCTTTTCAAAAGAGTACCAAGTAACGGTTAGGGGTTAAGTTTTCTGTTATTTTTTTTGCCAATTTTTAAAAAGTACCTAATAAATTTTTTCTTTTCATAAAGGTACCTAGAACACTTCATAATTATCCAATACAAACACAACATACTATATAACACTAAGAACATCATCCTCTTTCAATGTCTTAACCCTAAAATTCTTCCAATCATACACAGTACTATTACATTTTGTCACAAAAAAACCCCAAAAGTAAAATTTTATTGGACAAATATGTTGTGTTCTTGGTACTATTTTGAAAAGAAAATTTTCATTAGGTACTTTTTAAAAATGGGCAAAAAAGATAACAGAAAACTTAACTCCAGCTGTTATTTGGTATTCTTTTGAAAAGAAAATTTTTTGTTAGGGGTTTTTTTGAAAATTTTTTTTTATTAGTTACTTTTTTGAAAAAAAAAATTATTAAGTACTTTTTGACACTTTTTCCTTTCTTTTTTCACAATCTTAAAACAAAGGTAATAAATAGTATTATTCTATGGATGAATTTTAAACAACAAATGAATTATCAAATAACACTACCAATAATAGTGTTAAACATTGCACAATACAAGTACTCTTATTCGATGCAACATGATGGTTCTAATGGAAGTATGAAACATAAGAATACTTGTACTCTTTAATAATCGATCAATAATAGTGGTATTGTTCTTCTCTCAACAATTTTAGTTCCTTTATGTGAAGGCGGAGGAAGTGTGGATCTGAAGTTATGTTTGTCAATTGATTTAATAAATGCGCTTGGAAGTGATTAAGAGGTTATGGATGCTTAGTAATAAAAATTTTCAGTTTTGATCTAAAAATGATGAATTTAGACCTTAAAGTGATTAATTATAATCAGTTATAACTTTAAAAAAAAAACAATTTTGACCTTAAAAATATCAATTATAACATTAAATAAATCAAGTATTGAGCGTATATTGAGAAACATTATAATTACACTAATTAGAGTATCCGTCTCATATTGAGACCATCGCTCCTAATAGCGCGTGAATTTTTTTACTCTGCCACTAAGATACACAAATATTTTGCACAAATTCTTGCTATAGACCGTCTATAGCATAAAATTGAGAAACATTATAATTACACTAATTAGAGTATCCGTCTCATATTGAGACCATCGCTCCTAATAGCGCGTGAATTTTTTTACTCTGCCACTAAGATACACAAATATTTTGCACAAATTCTTGCTATAAACCGTCTATAGCATAAAAGGGTAAATATTAGTCAACCCATTTGTTAAATGAGTAACTGAATAGTCATGTCAGCCTAATGGCCGGAGGATGAAGACCTTCTAAATATTTTGTGTCTAGTTCTTTCAGAATTCAAATTATATCATTTCGCAAATCGGACTTTTGAGGCCCATGCCCCTTCAAAATTTTTACATGATCCCCTTAAAATATGTTTAGCATTTGATTTTAAATTATGTTGCGTTTCCATAAAATTTAAGAAATCTAAATTGATATGCTAATTTGATTTGAATTTAATTTGAAAGAAGTGAGTTGAATTGAGATTATTAACTGAGTTGAATTGAGATTATTAACCTAGCTAAGTAAATGGGGTCGCTTCAATCTAATTTATTTATTAAATAGATTAGGTAAGTTTAAAAGTTTATAAATGAAATAAACTTGTTTATAACTCATAAAATTAAACGAGTTAATTTATAGTCGGATCAATCTGTACAACCTGAACTTATTTATTTAGTATTTTTCTATTTTTGTTTTAAATACAAAATAATTGATTTGTAAATCAAAAGTTTAAAACTAACGCCTAAACAAACAAGTCAAACGACTGTTTCAAATATCTTAAGCTTGTCTATTTATATATAAACGGAGTAAGTGGTTTGGTCTCAAGTTGACCTTATCTTCTACGGGTTAGGTTATGGTTGTGATATTCAATCCAATTAATTAAATAGGCCAAATGACTTTTTAGTGAAATTTATTATCTCTCTTCATCTTAAACACTCACTTCTATTATCTCTCTTAGAATGACTGTCAGGTTCTTTAAAAAAAAGAGTGACTGACAGGTATCTTGTTACTTTCACTTACCGAGCGTAGAAAATTCTAAACAATAACCATAGGTGGGCACTATGTGACATTGGGTAGCATAGGCTATACTGACATGCTTTTTCTAAAAAAAATTGTCCTTTATTTTTGTTACCTTGTATTTTCTCCGTTCCACTTTAGTTGCTACATTTAACTTGTTATGCAATCTAATATGCTATTTTAATCATTTATATATTGAAATATCCACATCTAAAAATAATTAAAAGTTAATTTTATGAAAGTATATGTGATTAGACAATTCAAATAAAATCTCACTTGCCTTACATATAAGTCGTAATATATAAAATAACCATGAACGATAAAAAGTGTCAACTGTCAATAACTGTAATGTAGCAAGTATTTCAGCACAGATGAAGTATTTAACTATGTCAAACTTTGATCTCTTATAACTTTTAACTTGTAACTTTGTAGATGCGGTGGCCGGTGTGGATAATATTTACCGCTCTTTATTTTATAGTGGCAGTATCATAAGATTATTGTTGTGATATTTTACTTGTACAAGTCAATTAGGAGTAATGAAATTTTTTTGGTCGTTCATTTTACAAACAAAACTTAGCCGAATTTTTTATTAATTTACTTTAACGCGTTGGACCTATCCATGATTTTTATTTCTTGATCCGGCACTGACAATAATGGTTATTTGCAAATAACCACAAAAAACACACTGTTAAAATAAATAAAAAAGAAAAAGAAAAAATAAATTCTCAAAACCCCTCCTATAAAATTAGGACACATAGATATAATTTAGTATTTTCTTAAATAACTGTTATTTACTTATACAGGTAAACGGGGTAGTTGTGGGCTGTGGCCGTGTGGTTCCTTGATGATCGACTACGTAAATTGAGCAAGATGTTGATGCTATCTACAGTCCACTAAAAATATTTTATTTAAGTTATGTCTAAAGAAAGAAAAAAGATTTTTGGTCCCAGTTCTTTGAGTCGTCTATTTATAGTTAACACGTTAACTTTACCTTACAATCTCATTTCTAATGAAATTTTGAAAATAATATTGCATATTCATTTAATAAACAATATTATTTTAACTATTAATTTAATTTTCTTATTGTAGTAAATACCTTATATTTTCTAATTTTATGTTCGTCCAAACGTATTTAGAGGTTTTTGTGCAATTAAATAGGCTTTTTATGGTTGTTTATGTTTCAATAGCGATGACTCAATATTTCTTACTTTACTATTAAAAATTTAAAACTTCAGAAAGTGCAATTATAGACTTTGAAATGATTTTATTTGGTGCCAAAATTATGTTTAATATGAGTACTTACTATATTATTCTAGATCAATCATAAGAACAATAATTGTTACTACACTTATGAAACATTTATGTCAAAAGAAAATGACAATGATATTCATATTTTAAATTTTACTAAACAACTTTACCACAATTTAAAAGCTATTCCTTGAATTATTTGCTTTTTAAGTATATTTATGAAAAGGCAAATGTTAACAAAGGTTATAGGCCTTTGGTTAACAAAAATAATAATATATTTAAGATGATAAATTAGAAAAAAATAAAATATATATTTTGACGCATGATTTGGTGTTCAAATTCAAATTTTATATTTACTAGATAATATTTTTAATACATAAATAATTAAAAAAAAATTTAAAAAAATACTTTACTATATAAAATTGATTTTATCTTTGTTAACAAACAATCCGTAGGCGTCTAATAGCAAGATTTTTATAAAATAGAAAAATTTAACATAAAAATTCTCATCAGTCAACCTGACAATAAAAATCTCACATTTTAATTAATATATAAAAATCTCACCTTTTAAATCACTTGTTCATTCAAAGTACTTTTCTGTTGTTTACTTATATTGATATGGATTCTTGTAATTCTCCATTGATACGAATATGTCAAGGTGAAATTTTTATATATTAATCAAACGATGTAATTTTGATTACTCGTTGCGTTCTTTAAAGAACTTTTCATTTGACATTTTGAGGTGTTTTATTTGTTATTCTCACAAGAAATCTTTATATTTATATTACAAGTTTGGACAAAATAACTTTGTTCATCATCATTTTAACATTTTAATAATATTTTTGGTCCCTGCATACTTTTCGCTGACTTTTTTTTAACATTTTTTATATTTCTTATGGTCTTCATATATTTTCCACTAACTTTATAAAAATATTTTTTATTAGTTGCGATCCACATATATTTTCTAACTAGCTTTCTTTTAATAGTTTTATATTCAATATCTAATATATATCCACTATATAAGAGATTCTATTTTATAGTCCTCACTTTTCCTTGATCAAATTATTATTCAATAAAATAATATATTCACTATATATCTAAGAGATTCTATTTTATAGTTCTCACTTTTTCTTAATCAAATTGTTATTTAATAAAATAATATACCACAATCTAAGAAATTTTATTTTTCTTAATTGTCGTGAATATTCTTTGTGAGAACTTCATTAAAGAACAAATGGGTATCATACATGGTAAAGAAAAACTATCATGGGTGTTTGGCAAAATAGTTTATTGGACAATTTTAGTTAATAGAGAGTCGGATGGTCAAATCATCAAATGCTAATATTTGGTAAATTAGCTAGTTGACAATTTATTGTTATGAAAAAGTTGTTTTTCAAAAAGTTACTCATAACTCGGATCCAAAATCAGCTGGTCAAACCAGTTAATAAATCAACTAATTAAATCAACCACAGTGATCAACCATCAACTACAACTATTATTTATTCGTGAAACATCACATCATCTTTAGATTTTAAATTGCCCTCTTTTTTCTATTGTTAATGACTTATTATATATAGCAATAGAAGAAGTAATCATTAAATAGTGCCAATGATCTCAACATCACATCTTAATAGTAGTTAACAATGTAATTAATCGAAATAAGTTTTTTTTTTGAGATAAATTAATCGAAATAAGTTAGCTTATACCAACATAGTTGTATAGAAATATTCCATTGCATGAGTCACATTCAACCACCAATATAAAAAATGAATAATAAATAGAAATAAAAGCGACCAAGTAGGTCCTATGATGTTTGGTGTTTACTAAACTTGTACAAAGTAGGAAAACAAATTGGTGCCAAACTTAGGAATAATTTATGGAGCCTAGCAAATGGCTATTCACAAGTCACATCTATTCCACAATAAAAGATCCCAATTTTTATTTGTCGCCATTAAAAAAAAAAAATTACGAAAATCCCATTGGACTTGAAACGAGTATTAAAAACAATCGAATCTTGAACTTTAATACTTTTATCACTCTAAAACTCACAAATTATCACTCTAAAACTCACTCTAAATTAAATTTAAAAAATGTGAAATCGCGAATAATGCGAAAATTCATGACATTGCAAAATGTGCGAAAATACCATGCGTTTCGCACAAACGTGCAGTGTACCATAGTACATTCTGCAGCGTTTTGTGCAACGCTATATTTCGCACATTTTGCTAATGTGCTATGAATTTCGATACTTCGCATGCATTTCATTTTTTGAATTTTGTACGGTTATCCTTTTTTTAATTTATTTATTATATGTTATTATTAAATTTTATTATTATATGTTATTATAAATTTTATTATTATATGTTATTATAAATTTTATTATTATATGTTATTATAAATTTTATTATATGTTATTATAAAATTTTATTATAAATGTTATTATAAATTTTATTATATGTTATTATAAAATTTTATTATAAATGTTATTATTATTTTTTTATGCTATAAATGTTTTTATTATTAAATTTTTGTATTTATTATTTATTTAATATTAATGTTATCATTATTTGTTATTGTTTATTTGTTTATAATTTAATAATGTTATTATAATAATTTTAATTAAACTAATAAATTTAAGTATTAATTTGTTTATGAGTTTAATTTAATTTGTTTTAAAATATGTTATTATTATTAAATTTTTGTATTTATTATTTATTTAATATTAATGTTATTATTATTTGTTATTGTTTATTTGTTTATAATTTAACAATGTTATTATAATAATTTAAATTTGTTTTAAAATATGTTATTATAGTGTTATAATAATTAATTAAATTATAAAAATTGTAGTAAATGGCTGGAAATCACGGTAGAGGGAAGGGGTATTTTAGAGGCATGCTGAGTGGGAATACTTTTAGACCGACCTTACTAAGGGGGGACCCCCATGAGAGAGGGTTCTTGGTTACTAGGAGGGCAGGCAGGGAAGAGCGGTCGATATAGCCGGCCAACGATCGAGTACGCTACACCAAGTGCGTACTAACGTTGACCAGCAGGCGAGCCTGCGTAGCGATACATTTGACTCAGACGACTATGATACCGAGTTCGATGAGTCTGGGTGAGGAGGAGTCGGCTTGGGGCTGTCCGAGTGGGCCCCGATGAGAGGAGCGCGGTAAGTTTAAGAGAAGACCTCAAAGCGGCGACCTTGCCGATCAGTCGGTAGCGACCATGTTGAGGATGCGGCTCCACGGAGGCGGAGGCGCTCACGCTCGATGATTCCGACGGGTGATTAGAGAACTCCGTAGGGGCCCGGTCGATACTCGTTTGATTCCCAGCTACGGAGGGCACGTAGCGAGGGTTATTTTCGAGGGGTTGGAGCGTAACCCTCCTATTTTAGAGTGTCGTCTTAGGAAGAAGACGATCGACTCTATCATCAGACTGCAGGACATGTCTGATGAGATGTATCAGATTCTACCGACTACTGAGCTGGGGCGTCTTCCTTACGTCGTGCACCAGCACATCGATAGTGCCCTGATAGCGGCCTTTGTGGAGAGGTGGCAGCCGGATACGAACACCTTCCACATGCCATGGGGCGAGATGACTATTATGTTGCACGACGTGCAACGCATTTTAGGGCTTACTATCGATGGTGCTCTTCCTACTGTTCCGCCTGCTGCTGAATGGAAGTTGGGCCTGGCTAGTTTATTTGGGGACCCGATAGCTGAGCTGCAGAGAAAGGGGTCCATCGTTAACGGCAACGTTAACGTCAGTGAGTTGTTGGAGCTGTGCCACCGTTCCCAGTCTGTGGAGACGCAGACTACTGCCTACTATATGGCTGTAGTCGGTTCGACGCTGCTGGTTTATAAGACGAGAAGTGGGATGAAACCGCACCCTATTATTGCTGTTACCGCTGATGAGGGTGAGATTGCTTGGGGTGCTGTAACGCTGGCGTACCTTTATCGCCAATTGGGTACGGCGTCGAGGGCTGGATGCCGGACTATTGCGGGTCGTCTTGTACGTTGTGTCTATCAACACAACATAGGGCCACGTACGTATCATCTGGATAGATATAGGGTTAGCAATTAATAGCCTGGTCAACTGCCCGTCGCTATCCAAATCTGTCCATACAATATAATTCTTCTCTGTGGCCAAATACAGACAATGCTGAAGAGGAGTCCTACCATCCATCTCTTCTCTCCTTAATGCTTGTCTAATGTTATAGATTTGACTCATGCTAGGAAAATAATCAGGAAAGTTCTCCCTAATCGACGTCATTATAAACGCTGGTTGCATGCCAGTGGCTGTGAGATTCCTTATATGTTGCCTAATATCTGCATTCAGCCTATTTGTTCTTACTTGGCCTTCTCTATATACAAAGAACGGGTGATTATGTCTGCCCTTTTCCCCTGGACACACTCTTATCGTCCAAGGTCTTTCTTCTGGATTACGGTTGGTTCCTATGATCATAAATTTGCAACCAGACGCACTACATGTTGTACCAGGTCTAACAGCATTATCTAGGTTCAAATCACCCCTATATTTACCATATCTATGACAACGTAAGTACAAACTTTTCCTTGTACGTCCTTCCTTATGTTTATAAGAAGCACGTACAAATTGAAAACCAATTTGTAATGCTATCTCATCGGCCCAATTATGTAACTCATCTATAGATGCAAATTCTCTATCCGTAACAAACCTATCAGAATAATCTACATTATCACCTAAGTTTTCATTATCCTGCAAATATAAAAAAAATAAATATAATCTACACATAATCAACATCAAAACTTAATAAAGTTCAATACTTATTTTTAAAATAAATTAAATTATTAATTAATCATAAAACAATAAATATTTTAAATAAATTAAATAAATATAATCGAAACATAAACATAATTATATGTTAAATATTTTAAATAAAAAATTAAAATCAAAATTAAAAATTAACATAAACTTTTTTTAAATAAATAATATATTATCAATTAATAACAATGTAATTGTTAGTATTTCGCATCGCTTTGTGCGATTTGCATAGTGTTTCGCACATTTCGTGCGATTTTTCCTTCTTTTTTTTCTGAATTTTGAAACGATTAATTTACTTACCGAATCGTAATCTTGTTCGTTTTGGTTCGCCATTATTGTTCGATTACTATATTGAGCTTGTTTTCGTTTGGAACGTTTTTTTTAGAGATTTTTAGAGAGATGTTACACTTTTTCGGTTTTGAAATTATTAATTTTTTCCTGACTTATTTATATATTCAATTTTTATTTATTTATTTTTTATTTATTTATATATTCAATTTTTATTTATTTTTTTTTTAATTAATTTTTTTTTTTTATTTAAAATTAGGGGTGGCGATTTAATTAAAAGGGTGGCGACAAATAATAATACCCTAAAAGATATACTCAAATCAATCATACATACTCCTCCGTCCTATGAGTTAGTAGCAAAGAGAAAATGGGTAAATATTAAGAAAGTGGTAATAAATGAAGAGAGAGAATGAATTGTGTGGATGAAATTAAAAGAGAGTTAAAATGTATGGATGAGATTAAAAGAAAGTAGTGGGCCATTATCCAAAAATAGAAATGTTGCAAATCAAGTGGGACGGACCAAAATGGAAAATGCTGCAATTTCAATGGGACAGAGGGAGTAATAAAAAGCTTGGAAAATTCCAAGTGTCAATTTTTAAGAGATCTTGCCAAAATTCACTTATTGATCTTGAACAATATATCTACTATTAAAGTATCTTTTGACTAACATTTATTTATAGTTAATTTGAGTAAATTAAAGAATATAATATATTGCTTAATATATTGTTGACAATTTTCAAAATTACAAAGTTAATTCATACATATAACTGTCAAAATTAAGTGTTTCTACGGTATAATATTTCTAGATTTTTTTAATATCATATGTTTATATGTGTCGATGTTAAAAAAATTGTGCATTGCACGGGGTTCTACACTAGTTTCATTTATTTAGCATTATTTGCTATTTTAATATTTTAATAGATCTCACGTATTTTACGTTGTTTTATTTTTAAACAATTATTTTCTTTTATTGTCATCTAGTCCTTCCGTTTCATGAAATTGCAATACATACTCTTAAAAACTCTCACATAGATTTACGTAATATTGCAATTTCAATGAAACATATATGTATATATTTTCCCAATCCTTAAATGTCTCACTATTTTCATTGTGTTGCCATATTTTTTAAGTGAAATTACAAAAAAAAACCATTGGATTCATTTTTAGTTATAAAATCAATAGTTATTTTATTAAACTAAAATTATTAATAATCGAAAATTAGACCTGGTTGCATGCGTTGTATGGCTTGACCTAGGCCAAGTCGCACGTTTTGTGTGCTAAGTCCAATTGATTTATTTAATTAATAATTTTATTTTTATTTCACTAATTTTTTAATTTTAGCTCGATTGATGATGTCAAGGAAAATGAGTAAAAGAGCAGAAAAGTGTTCTTGGAAAAGTGTTGTGCTGAAATTTGATACATGTTCACTCTTTTGGTCATAACTTTTTATAGAAAATTAACATTAATGCAAGGATTGCGACATCAGAAACTAGACTTCAAGAGTTTTCCAATGATATATTATATGCCCAATTTCGATAAACGAACGAGAAATAATAATCGTTTAAAGTTTGTTTTTGCTGAAATTTGATACATGTTCACTTTTTTTGCCATAGCTTTTGATACATTAATGCAAGGTTTGCGGCATTAAAAACTAGACTTCAAGAGTTTTCAATGATATATTATATGTCCAATTCTAATAATCGAATGAGAAATAATGACCGTTAAAATTTACACTAATTTTTAGTACACCCAATCGCGTAAAACTAATTTACTAAATTTTTAGTACACCTAATTCATCAACTAAAAAATTCACAAGTCATTAAAAAAGCTAATAATGTTAACCTTTTTGGCTTAATATTTAAATTTTTTCATTTTGGTTTAATATTTTATTTTGGCTTTAAAGTCGGCTTTTTAGGTGCTAGAGAAGAGACACTTTTTTGGCATTTAATCAATCAACAAAACTAAAATTAACGATCAATAATTAACCAAGTAGTTTGCACAATCTGACCATGATCCTTGTTTATACTCTTTTATTCTTTTTCATTTGTTTTTTAAATTGGGATAGACTAGAGAATCCATAAAGAATGAGAGTACTAAATGGTGGAAATAGTAATGCAAAGTTAGTGTAATTTTAATAGGAATAGTTGTTGCCAAAGTTAATGACCATGTTTGTTCTCCTTTAGGCCGTGTTTGGATGGAGGGAAATGGAAGGAAAACAAAAGAAATGATTTAGAGGGATGAAAATCCTCTTGTTTGGATAACAAAAAGGGAGGGAGAGGATTTGGAGGGATTAGCTCCCTTCATTTTGTTAACATTCAAATCTTTCAACAAGAGAAAAGATTTGGAAGGAAAATGCAATTCCTTTCCTTTCCTTCCTATACAAACAATGTAGTATTTCCCTCTCTTTCCATTCCCTTTAGGGATGACAATTCAGTCCGAATCCGACCCTACTCCGACTCAATCCGAGGAAAATAATTCGATTCGAGTCCGAGGAAAAAGTCATCCGACTCCGATTTTATGATCTGAGTCCGAGTTAGAGACAGACCGGAGTTGGACCTTATTAAAAATCCGACACTCCGACCCGACTCCGACCCTGAAGGAAATCCGACTTTGAATTTGAATTTTACACCGATATTATGTTTCCTTTAAAAACTCTAAACGTGACTAATTCAAGTTCTCTCTTATACTAATTGTAATTTTTAATTTTGAAAAACTACTTGATATTTTTAGTAAGATTAATCAATCTGAATACGACAAATCAGATCAAGAGAAATAAAATACGCCATATCAAAATGCGTGAAAATTTTGTTAAATTGTAGTTGTAGAACTATTTCTCTTGTTAAACTTGAATTCAAAGTACATATTTTTTGTTAAATTGTATTTGAAAAAATATATTTTGTTAATTTTGTATGCTTTAAAATCACTAGTATAATTTCACAATGATACTGTTTGATACTAATCAGAATCCGTTGGAGGTTCGAGAGTCCGAGTCGGGGCAAACTTGGAGTATGCATAATCCGACTCTGAGTGGAGGTGGAGTGAAAAAAAAAAGTCCGACTCTTATCCGGAGCAAAGTCGGAGTATGTCCGAGCCGAGTCCGACCCAGTGCATCCCTACTCCCCTTCCTTTCCTTCCCGTTCCCTTCCTTTCTTTTCTCTCCTAATTTGCTATCCAAACATAGTGTTAGGCTTTAACAATCTCATTTTTTTTCATAAAATTTATTTCAATGCATTAGCATTTGAACATATAGTATTAGATGATAATTATGAACAAATTTTTTTTAATGATCAAACTTTTACTACCATAGGAAAGACATGAAACATATGATACATTTACACTATAAAACATTCTCATTACCAGCAATTAATACCATTAGTCCGTTAACCAAAGGGTCGACGATTATCCTTGGATTCATGTAATAGCAATCTGACTAAGGAGCAGCTATGAACTGTTAATATGAGGAGATCTTAATAAATAACGGTAATTTGTGAAGTTAACATATCACTTTTATATAATAGGATTTTGATAAAGTGAGAATTTTGTGATTTAAATTTAGGTTTGATTTTATTTATTTTATTTTGTTATATTTGTCTTTTGTATTGATTTACAAATCACAATTATTGATTAGGAATAAGTATGTTAAATTATTTGTTTCATAAGGCAGCCTGGATTCACACTTTGGCAAAAGCATCTTCATGGAAAAAGAAACACTTTTGCTAGACCAACCAATAAGCAGCTATTGGCAATAAAAAGGTACTCAATTGTCACATTACAACTTACTTCTACAACTACAATTTGATCATTTGGCACACAATACACATGATCTGCCATCTCATGTGCACTTGGGTCTAGTCTGTCCACATAAACAGAAAACTACTGTATGTCAATTCACTATCTTTTTACTTTCTCCGTTTCATAATACTTGCTACTGAATGTGTGTGAGAAAATATCACTATGAGTAGCAAGTATTATAGAACAGATGAAGTATGATCATTAGCGTTACAATTTGCAAAATTGCAAAATAATTTCTTTCTTCATTCATAAATCTTTTGTATTGTCATGTGTACACTGTATAAACTGTATAAACTAAAAATGAAGTATTACAACTTTCTCCATTCCTACAAATCCTCTTCAAAAAAAACCATTTTTAACTTCACTTTCTCATGATTTTTTCGGAGAGCCATCTTCTACCATTTTTGTACTGACCTAAATCAATCTGCCCTAACCTACCTACAATTTGTCTTCTTTTTCTCCTTGTTTGTGATCATCACCATTCACCACTACCATCTTTACACTACACATTCTCAATTCTTCCCTTGAAAAGAAAGGAAACCCAACATCAATCTTCTCTTGGGTTCTCTTATCATCTATCACCATATGAGATTTTGTGACCCACCAATTAAAAAATTATAAATCAAAACTTCTACTCATATTTTTCTTCCTCTGTACAAATGAATCTTACTCTTGAGTCTAATCTAAGCAAACTTCAAATTTTCCGAATCCATTGGTTGTTTCAAACATCAGCAACATCCAAAACAACTTCAAATTCATCCCAACAATCTCAAGACCATAATTCATTAATGGGAAATGTTATCAGACTGATTGACCCGAGATTGAGCTTCATCAACATCTGAATCACTGTCCGATGAACTCCCTGAATCAGAATCTGCAAAGCAACATCATAAAACAACAATTTCAGCCCAGTTGTTCCACAATGTGGTAACAAAAAACGATACTACAGAACAAATCCAATGACAAATAAGGCCTAAGTAGACTATGTAGGTATATATACCACTGGAAGAGGATGTATCACTACTTGAACTGCTTGAACTACGAGACCTACTACTTTCACGATCATCATCATCACCACCACCTTGAGGTTTATCATCATCTTTATCAATCACCAATGGTGGGAAATTATGCACTGGAATTTCATCTCCAATGTCTACATCCTCATCATCCCCAACACCCCTATTCACTTCTTTTGCAGTTTCTATCACTCTCTCGACTCCATCCACCTACAATATCATCACAATTGTAATCAATTTCAATACCCAAATTCCATAGCAGGATAAATGTAAAACAAAAGAACATCTTGTATGTTTGAGTGCAGAACCAAAATTCACCTGATTTTGCTTATCAAAATGAGCCACATTGTGATCTCGAACTGGCATTAAAGATTGCCTCTTTAGTTTACTGACCATCTTCTTAAAATTTGTAACGAACCTATCAAGTTCCCACAGAGTTTCTGTATCAAGAACATCAATATCAAGCTCAATTTCATCCCCATCTTGTGAAAAATAGCCGTCCCTCTTCCTAATAATCTGTAGCACATGAATCATCTTCTCATCCGGCAAACTCCGTAGCCCAAATTTCAACCTATGCTTTTCTACCATTGTCATCTCCCTCTTGTTCTGTTCCTTCGCTTTTGGTTTCGGCAGTCTCGCATTCTTTCCCCTCGCGCACACAACGACCACATCTTCCACCTTTTCAGCCGGCTGAGCAACAACTTCAGCAGACATCAGTGCCGGGACTGTAACAGGAGTCGAGAAGACTTCTGCATCTCGTGGGGGTTTGGATTTTTGAACGGGAGAAGGGTTTTTGCTCAAACAGCTACCTTGAACTTCATCATCAACATCCACCACATCTTCTTTTTTAGGGATTTTAACTTGGTTTTTGATTCGATTGAATGATTGGGTCTTTTCATGTTGAAAACGCTTCGAAACTGGCCGAAAACACTCCTCAAAATTTTTAAGAAAACGTTCTGCCAGTGAATGAACTTCGTGCCCTTTAGGGTTATATAAAAGAGCATTATTAAAAGTTAGCCTAACATCAACAGCAAATTCATCAGGATTCTTATAAACCCTTTGATTCAATTTGTTCTTAATTGTACCCAAATCCATTGGTTTCTTAACAATCTGATGATAATCATGCAATTTTAATGCTACTGCATCAACAGGGACATTAAAAACATGTCCATATTTTTGTCGCATCATCTTTGTTAACATTTGCGAGCACAATTTCATCAGCAGCGGACTCGCCACACACGATGTTTCCCCCTTTTGTTCTTTTACCCGTTTCGCATCTTTCCTTTGCGATTGAAACGGCAGTGGACGTTTCTTTGTATGATTATTCAAAGAATCGTTTCGAAAATTCCCAGAGTAAACTCGATTTGAAAGAGAACGAACTTTTTCAAGTTCCGACATTAAACGAGCTTTCAGAGAACGAACCTCTGACTTCGATAAACTCGAAATGTCGAAATTATTATAATCGATAATTCTTTCTTGTTTCCCACGATGATGGTTAAACGACGACGCATCACCAAACGATGTTGCAGATAACAATTCATCATTTTCAAGATCCAATTGCTTCCTAGAGAAATGATGATTGGAAATATTCGGATTAGGGTTAGAAATTTTACCCATGATTCTTGAAGATTGTTGCTTGTTGAGAGAATTACTCATAACATTTCTACTAACTGTAATTTCTGACATCATAACCGACGAATTTCCCAAATTTCGACTACTAACATGAAAATGATGATATGATTTACTTTTGAGAAAAGGGGAATATTAGGGTTTTCAATCGATGAGAGCGAAGAATAACTGAAGGGGGAGGTTGTTTATAAAGGAAAGCAAGATCTACCCGTGAGAAAACCGGGTAGAATCTGAAGCGTTGATTTTATGTAAATCAAGATCTAACGGTGATGCTTAATTTTCTATCTTGAGCGACAATTTGCCCGTAACAGGTGTCATCAAGGGTTATAATTTATTTTTTGTAAGACACGTGGAGGGTGATGATTGACTCGATGATGTGGTTAAAGAAGTTGGGTTTGTGGTGAAAATTTTATTTCAGTAATTGAACGTGTATGTGTGACTCTGCAGTGCCTAGAGGTGTTTATTCGGGTCATTGGGTTGATTTTGGGTCAGGTATTTTGGGTCGGTTTAAAATTGAATTTTGTGTTCACATTGGTTTTTACTTAATGGTAGATCCATTTTTAAGTTGAGTCAAATCGAGTTCAGTTATAAAGTCGAATGTCTATTTGAACACCTCTAGTAGCGTGGATGTAGGATTTTGAGAAGGAGAGAAATGTAAATAAAATAAAAGAAAATTTATCATAAAGTACTTTCTCCGTTCCAATATAGTAGTAATATACGAAAAATAAGCACTTATATTCCTTAATTTGTGATTAATAAGTAATCTATAAGTTGAAACATAGTTATGTGAGATCTTGTTTGATTCGTTTTAAGGTAAAGATTATTAATATCAAATTTTTATAATTTTATATTATACATAATTATAGATATTATTAAGGATTGTATTAATACCTTGATTTGCCTGAAAAGAGGCAAGTGTTGCAAGTATTTTGGAATGGAGGTAGTATATGATAATTATTTTTAAAAAATACCAAATAAAAAAGATTTTGTCAAAAAATATTTATAAAAATTTTTCTTTTTCAAAGAGTATCAATTAACGTCTTCGTTAGTTAACTGTCATCTTTATACTTCGATTTGCAAATAACTTGCACATGAGCTTGTTAATTTGAAAGTAGACATTAAGGATACGTTAAATAATCATTAAGGATAATATGAATAGACATTAAGAATACGATAAGTAGACATTAATCTTTAATGGGCTTTACTTGACATATTTCTTTGAAAAGAGACGATCAAAATGCCATTGAAATTTACTAAAATGCCCCCAATTATCCCTTGAAACATTTATTGTTTTGAATATCTTTATGATTCCCACCCTTCTAAAATCGTGTTTTTTCTAAATCTCACATTTTGTATCTGGTATGATCTTCTGACTCTATATACTCTCTTGCTCTTTGAAGTTTTTTTTCTGCTCTTCAAAAATTGCAAAATATGATCATTTTAGAACTTTAATATTAATACTAACTAGATAGATTCTCGTGCCATGCACGGAGATTGAAATCAAGGTTTTTATTTAATTTTATACTTATAATATTTTATTTTAAAGATTATTTATTTTAAAGATTATAAAAAAGTTATTTATTAGTATTTTAAAGAATATATTTATATATATGTATGTGTATAACGGATATTTAAAATTTCTTTTTAATAAATTATGAAAATAATAAATGGTAAAACAAAATGTATTATGAATAACTTAAGTTCGTTTTAATAATTAAATGATTTGAATTCACGTTTTAAAATAAATTCAAAATGATTTATGTTAATAAAGCTTAATTATTTTTTATTTGACTAATTGAAATACTTTTTCAATTTTTATAAAATGAGTTAAAATAATTACAAAGTTGGTCTCATTTTAAAGATTTTGAGAAGAAAAGACTGTTTGTATAAGTTTTATTTAAAATAAATTTTTAACGGTGAAATTATTTATTTAGTAAATAAAACTACTTTTTCTTTAAAAGCAAATAGAAGGTAGGCAAATATTTTGCAATTGCATGCTAGTGAAAGTATGAAGTGAGAGGCAAATTCATGTCACTTTGTCCCACTTTTCAAACTATGTCACTTTATCCCTGTCGATTGGTTGTTTGACGAAAACAGGTCACTCTTTGACCTCTTAGCTAAAACATAGTCAAATGAGATCTTATATTTGTTTTTTTATAAATATATTTTTATGAATAAATATACTTTAGTATTTTTGATAAATTAATATAAATTTATTTTTTTATTGAAAGAAAACGTTTATATAAGTTTTATTTAATCTTATCTATTTAGTAACTAAAACTACCTTTTTTAAACAAATAGAAAGTAGACAAGTAATTTGCAATTGCATGTAAGTGAAAATATGAAGTGAGATGCAAATTAATGTCACTTTATCTTAGTTATCAGACTATGTCAATTTATTCTTGTCGATTGGTTGTTCAACGGACAACAACTCACTCTTTGACCTTTTTTAGCTAAAACTTAGTCAAGTGAGATCTTATATTTATTTTTTTCATAGCTATATTTTTATGAATAAATTTACTTTGAAGTTTTTAATAAAATAATATAAATTTAATTTTTATAATAAAGCTTAATTTTTTGAACAATTAAATAATTTTTTTGAATTTTTTTTAAAAAAGTCAAAAATGTTACAAATTTGATCTCATTTAAAAAATCTTGAAAAAACATTACCCTTCGTATAATTATTGTTTAAAAAAATTATTTATAATTTTTTTTTTTGAAAGTGAAAGATGGCTAAGCCGTAGATAAAGACAAATCAGAATACAAAATGTCCACAAGCCCACCCGGGGCAGAATTAACCCACACCTCCTGGCACAATCCGCCAGAGGCCCACTTAGCAATCCTATAGGCAGCCTGGTTACATTCGCGAAAGCAAAAATGACAAGACACGGTAATAAAGGAAGGAAACAAAGAACGACAATTATCTATGATAGTTTGGATATGGAAGTTGCGGCTTCCCAACCCATTAAGAGCATTAATAATCATTCTGCAATCTCCTTCCATGTCTACCTTCTGCCATCCTCGATCCACAGCAAGTCAGCAACCGTAAGGGCCCAAAATAAAGCCTGCACCTCAACCGTTTCAGCAAAATCAGCACCCCACACAGTTCTAGCTCCCGCAGCTATGAACACTCCTTGATGATCTCTGGCTATGAAGCCCAGCCCGTGCTTATCCCCTTTTGGCGAAAACGAAGCATCACAGTTGATTTTAATTGAACCCTCAGGAGGTGTTTGCCACCTCGCCTCTGCACGCTTAGGCTTATCCTCCGAGAAGCCGAATCTGAGAGCACGTTGATATTTCTGGAGCCAGTCACCAGTCTTGCCAACACAGAGGAAAGGATGAGATTGGTTGTTATTGAAGATCAAGTCGTTTCAGGCCTTCCATATTTGCCAACACAGCACCACGAACGTCTCCGCACTCTTAATACCTTTAGCGCTCCAAACCCAGTCCAGTAAGTCTTTGAAGGAATGCCAGACAATAGAGGGGAACTCAAAACCAACCGTCTGCCATACCTCAAGAGCCCTAGGACATTTCATAATAATGTGGAATAAACTTCCGTCTTTCCCACATCTTGGGCACGCAATGAAGTTGGAAATCCCTTTTCTACACAAATTCAACCCGTGAGGGATAATGTCCCAACACGCACGCCAAGTAAATTCGCGAATCTTAGGGGGGACTTTTAATTTCCAGATTTTAGCCCATAACGGGTCGGGGCCCGATGAACAAGACGAATCTTCAACATTAGACATCGCCTGCTTGTATAAATCTTTTACTCGAAATAGGCCATCCGATCTAAGCACCCAACACCTCTTATCCTCTTCACCTCTAAGACTAATGGGGGTGCTCATGATGAGATTCGCTTCAAACGGAATAAAAGTGTTGCGAATTAAGTCCATCTTCCAGGCTTTGTGAGTGGGGTCGATGAAGGTATCCAAAGTAGTGTCTGCATCCCAGTTTCCTTTAGGTGAGATCACACGGCCAGACCCAGGCCCCATCATCCATGTGCCCTCCCAGACGTGAATTAGGTGGCCATTACCAATTTTCCACCGCATCCCTTGCTCGAGAACTGTTCGGGACCCCCATATACTCCGCCATGAGAAGCTAGGGTAATGGCCCACCTTAGCACTCCACACGTCCTGAAGGGGAAATAACGGCCCTTGAGAGTTCTGGTCAATAACGACTATGGGGACTCATGGATCCGCCACAATTGCTTAGCGAGCATTGCTTGATTAAAGACCTCGAGATCCCAGAAGCCCAAACCTCCACTAGCCTTGGGCCTACACAAAGATGTCCATGACTTCCAACAAATGCCCCTCTTTTCCTTGGAGAAACCCCACCAAAATCGCCGGGTCATGGCGCTAATATCGCGACACAAGCTCAAAGGTAACTTGAAGCAACTCATCGCATACGAGGGGATGTCTTGAATGACCTTTTTAATTAGGACTTGCTTGCCCGCCCTTGAGAGAAGCTTTTCCTTCCACCCTTGAAGCTTCCTCCAAACCCGATCTCTGAGAGCCGCAAAGGATATTCACTTAGATTTATCGAATATAGTGGGAAGCCCAAATATTTGCCATGCATATCTACCTCAACGAACCCCAGGGCTGCCTTGATGCGATGCCGTAGCCTCGGCTCCAATTTGCTACTGAAGGATATCTCGCTCTTTTCTATATTGACCTTTTTCCCTGACAGATCCTCGTAATGGAGCAGGATTTGCTTAATGGTTGTGGCTGCCTCCTCCGTTGCCCGAGAGAAGATGATACTGTCACCTGCGAAAAATAAATGAGAGATGTTAGGAGCCCCTCGGGCTATTGAGATGCCATGTAGCATATTAGACTCGTGGGCTTTCTTTAGAAGAGCCCCTAAGCCTTCGGCGCATAAGAGAAATAAATAAGGGGAAAGCGGGTCCCCCTGCCTCAGCCTCCTGTGAGGGAGCAACGACGGAGTCCGACAGCCATTCTATGCGATCATAGGCTTTACTCATGTCAGTTTTAACGCCATGAAGCCCCTCTTGCGAGCGATACTGATCTTCATAAAGTGGAATAATTCGGAAGCCAACAAAATATTGTCTGTGACTGTAATCAATCTCCCGGGGATAAAAGCACTCTGGGAGTCGTCGATAATGTCGGGCAGGAACACCTTCATCCTACTGGCTAGGGATTTCGATATGAGCTTGTAAGAAATGTTGCAAAGACTGATAGGACGGAAATCCTTCATCTCCCTAGGCCTCTTCACTTTAGGGATCAACACCACATTAGTGTGATTAATCCCCATCGGCATACCCCCATGGTTAAGGAACTGAAGTACCATATCGCACACCTCATCCCCTATCAACTCCCAAAAATTATTGTAGAATAGAGCGGGAAGGCCATCCGGCCCCGGGGATTTTCCCGGGTGTATGCCTTTCAAAGCCGCAACGATCTCCTCCTTAGAGAAAGGCCTAAGAAGCACTTCTTGCATAGCATCTGTCAGACGGGGATCAATGTTGTCTAAAAGGTCCAACGAAATGGGAGGATGGGAAGAAGAAAACAACTTCGAATAATAAGAGCAGACAATATTCATAAGATCTACTTGATCAAATTTCTCCACCCCTTGCGAGTCAATTAGGGACTCGATTTTGTTCCTTTTCTTGCGATGGGAGGCTCTATAGTGAAAATAGGAGGTGTTTTTATCCCCGTCGCGCAGAAAGAAAGGACTAGAGCGTTGCCAAGCCTCAGTCTCTATTTGTTTGCGGATGTTGCGAATCTCCGATTCCACTTGACGCTTTTCCTCTATACTAGTGGTCGATTGCTTCATAACCCAGAGTCGCTTAAGACGCTTCAACAACCACCTAAGCCGCGAATGAGTATTCTTGAAAGTATACTTGCCCCATTTCCCCAAGATACGGCCACACTAACTAACTTTCTCCGACCAAGAGCCATTGGATAAAAGCTCGGCGCTATTCCACGCATTAGCCACCACCTCCCCAAACTCATCTACATGCAACCACTTGGCCTCAAACATAAAAGGCCTCTCGTCCCAGGGAGAGGCCTGAACACCTCTTGACACATTCTTCCTAGCATTGACTAGAATAGGGCAATGATTAGAGGAATCCCAAGTGATATTGCTCACAACGAAGGAGGGATATATATCCATCCATTCCTCATTAGCCAGGGCACGATCTAGGCGCTCCTCAATGAAGTCTTCACCACGTCGATTGGACCAAGTATACTTATAACCCTGGAAACCCAAGTCCTTCAGCTCACACTCCTCCAAAACTTTGCGAAAGGCTTTAATAGATGAAAGATCACAAGCATTCCAGCCGTTCTTCTCAGACTCGTACCACACCTCGTTGAAGTCCCCAACCAAGAGCCACGACATTTTAGGAGAATCCCCAAGGCCGCGAATCAAATCCCAAGTCTTCCACTTCATTTCCGCCTCCGACCACCCGTAAATACCAGTACCTCTCCAAGATTCACCCGAACTGTTCTTAACTTCAAAATCTATATGACGCTGACCCGACGACCGAATGCTGACTTCCACGTCACTCGTGCAAAGTAAAGCAATGCCTCCCGATCTCCCATCCGCATCAACCCACACCCCATTAGAAAACTGTAGTTTGAGCTGGATTTTACGCATCTCGCTCTCCCATCTTTTAGTTTCACACAAGAAGACAATATCCGGAGCATGTTGTCGAACAAGATCCGACAGTGATCGAATTGACGCAGGGCTCCTTAACCCACGACAATTCCAAGAAAGGATGTGACTATGTGAGTCATCTCTTGTGTAGAGCCCAGACAGTGGGGCCCGCCACTTCAATTATTTATCTAAAAAGATGCATATATATATATATATATATATATATATATATATATATATATATATATATATATATATATATATATATATATATATATATATATATATATATATATATATATATATATATATATATATATATATATATATATATATATAAGGGTTATAAAGGGTAAATGTTTTCTGATTTAAATATGGACAAAATTTCTCTCTATTATTATTATTATTATTTCATGTAATAATTATTATGCTGTAATATTAATTTGCCATAGTTGTTTCTCCGATCAACACACAATTATTGCATTTTTTGTATTCACCAAATCTCTTATTCTCCCATTTTGGATAGTTGATTTGTATGATTTATAAAATTGCCTTTTAAAAATGTACTGTTTATATTAATGACAATTTCGTATACTATTACTTACCAATTAAGTGTGGATAGTTGATTTGTATGATTTAATAAAGTTGCCTCTTAAAAAGTTTGACCATTTATGTAAACCAATTAAAATACAATAATTTCTCAATTAAAATGCAATAATTATCCTATTACTTACCTCCTTAAATTAAATGTCTATTTGAGTAAATGCCTATTTGAGTAAATGCCAATTTGAGAAAAGATGAATATCCAAAGCCAATCATTATCCGACAGGTGGCAGTGTTGATAGAGGAGATGCCACGTGTAATTAATCTCAGTCCTTTTAATATGTTTTATGATTCATATGAACATTAATGTGAATTTGTGGAATTTATTTCACCAATAGTTATTTATTACAATTACAATTACAACCACTTCAAATAAAATTCTTATGATAATTTGCATTGCAGTATGGAAGATGTACAGGGCCGTCTTAAACAAATCTGAGGCTCTGTGCTAATATTAATTTTGGGCCCCCTAATAAGGAAAATTACATTTTTGATAAATTGGGCCCTTTAAAAAATTACATTTTTGTTTTGTCTAGCGTCATTTGCAATTCATTAGTTGGGTATAGTGTACTAAGGGGCCCAAGTACATCAACTTGTTACCCTATATTTTTTAGCAAATTGGGCCCTTTAAATATAGCAAAAATTTTACAAATTATGGGGCCCTGGGCTATAGCCCAGGTTGCCCTTGTATATAACCGAGCCTGAAGATGAAGGAATGACATAAAAAATGAATTGTAAGTATGACACATGATACATATTTGTAAAAATACATTGTAAAGTCACACTTTTACCATCCCCTCAATCTAAAGTTTTATGTACTTCTTCAATGATAGCTTCCTCTCCATCATCCTCATATAAATTGGTTTCAACTTTGGACTCATTATCCTAAAAATCCTCCATAATATTAATATATCTAATGCCAAAATTTGAAGATGACAAAAATATTTTTGGTCTCAGTCTATTTCCAATGAATTTCACTTCAATTTTGTAATTACTAGAATAAGATTGTTAAACCAATTTCTAACAATGAAGACGGAAGATTGAAGCTACTTTTTAAAGAAGAAAATTTTGGTTTTGGGCCAAAAATATGATTCTACCAACGCCCTATACAAATTCTTACTTGAAATCGTCTTTTGTAAAGACGGCTTTTAAAAGCCCAATCTAATTTTTAATATATTTGGCTACAGTTCTAAATATAAATTCAGGTTGGACTTTTGAAAGTCATCTTTACAAAAGGCGGTCTCTTAAGAGAGCACCTGATTTATTTATAGAAGTTTATTTATTGTAGATAAAAAATGTGACTGTTGTAAATATTGTTATATAATCAATCAGGCGATCTTGGGAGAGACCGTCTTAAAATAACACGACCCAACATTTCAGCCCATCGCGCTCCTTACATGCTTTCTCTCTTCTTTTTCATTTTTTGGGCATTTTTTAATTTTAATCTTATAGGCATCAATTTTGACCTTAAAGATATCAATTTCAATTTAGGTTGAAATTGATCAGTTTAACGCCACAATTGATCACTTATAGGTTCAAATTGAAATTTTTACTTTAATTGATATGTTTAAGGATAATAGCGACACCCGTTTTTCAAAAATATTGTTATGATGTGTAAAAATGACGTCAAATATCATTTTCGGTTTACGTATCGGAAAATAGGCAAATAAGTACTTGTTTCGACCGGATTTTCGAAAGAGTTAGCCCTTAAGGTTAATTGCAACATCCGTTTTTTGAAATAAAATCATTATGATAGGTAAAAATGACGTCAAATATCTTTTTCGGTTTACGTATCGAAAAATAGGCGAACAAGTACTTGTTTCGACCCGATTAGATAGTTTCTTATAATTTTTTAATAAAATTATTAAACATTTATGAGCGTTAATGAATTAAACGGTGAATTAAACATTAAAATGGTTAATTAAAAGTTAAAATGGTAAATTAACAAAAACTGAATGCTACCATGTGGAAAAAACTTACAAAATGATGAATTTAACGGATTTTAACAAGAACTTAACGGAAAATGATACGACAATTAAATAGTGCATAAACTGGATTCTATCATGTGGAATTTTCTTAAAAAAGTGCTACCACTGGCATTTCATCAAAAGTGAATGCTACTATGTGAAATATCCCTAAAAAAAACATGTAACTCTAATTTACATCCTTCAACTCCTCACCGTCAAACATCATCTTCATTGATCAATCAACCTCCGTTAAAAGTAACTTGCCCTCTCGTCCCCTAGAATTTCCCTACTGCACTCCATTGATCCTAATTGTAATTTTTTTAGTTATTCTGTTATTGACCTTGATACATGTAATATTAATCCCATTGGTGGAAAAGTACAAAAAATACACATGTGAATAATAATTTGAGTAATGTTTTAAAAATCCACATATTCAGTCTCATATACATGTGCGGTTTTAAATTATTATTTCGAATCAAATATCCTAATATTCAATCCCCGAATTGAATAATCGGATTTTCGGATCATCAGATGTTTTTGCTCGACGCTAGTAGGCATGACCCGCGAAACACACCCTCATGTTTAGATAAAATAATATTTCCTTTGTTCCGGTTTACTTGCAACATTGCATAAATAGCACTATTCATTTATTATCCTTAAATTGTGATTAGTTTTTAATCTATAAGTTTAAACATAGCCAACTGAAATCTCGTTTGATTCGTCTCAATGTAAAGATTAACAATATCAAAATTTTAAAACTTTCTAGTATTTTACTTAATTAGATATATTAATAATTAAATTAGTACATTAAATTGCGTGAAAAGTCAAACGTTGCAAATATTTTGCAACCGAGAAAGTATTTCTAATAAAAGAAAATTGTGTTGTACTTCCTCGGTTCCATAATACTTGCTACTGATAGTTGTTAGAAAATGTACTTTAATTTATAAATAAACAATAAATTAAAATACAAGTTTGTGATAGAAAAAACCAAATTACATATGACGATCAAGCCTTGCTTATGTACACCATCGAGATCTCCGATACACCAATCTTCAACACGATCAAAGTAACAAGAAGATTTTGTTGGAACTTGATATAAATTCTAGATGAGATGCTCTTTCCTAAAACGTTATTTCCTCCCTACCACGGTGCTTGGGATCAAACCGGAAATACGTTCTGAGATACAAAGAATTACACTAATTTCCTAGCACATGAAAATTAGAATGACACAAGATGAACTTAAATGGAAGGCAATATGGAAATACACAATCAAAGATTGCAAGTTCTTGATTGAAATGTTTAAGAAGAGAAGAAATTAGAAATTATGGATGTGTAGAATTACACACAAGCATCCTCTATATATAGGATAGCTCACATTACTTCATGAAGCAAGATGTTGCTCCACGAAACACTAGGTTGATCCGTGAAGTACGAGATCGATTCACGATTCAATGTCGCCTTTCACTCAACCCATATAACTCAATGAATATGGCTAATATTAACCATATTAACTGTAGGAAGTTATTATATAACCATCAAAACAAAGCAAAACGTCGCACGAAAATTTTCCGAAAAACACGTTAGTCGCGGGCCGCGAGTTTTGTCACGGGCCGCGACCACATGGGTGAATTTTTCCAAAATCTTTTCTTGCCATTTTCGTGAGCCGCGATCCAAGTTACGTGCCGTGACTTTTATATTTTAACTAAAACATATAATTTCCAACCTTGAGATTATATACATTAATTTAATTAAATTATTTATTTAATTTAATTAATTAAATCATTTCCGATTTCCATTATACGCATTAAATTCCAACAATGACATTTTCCCACCCATATCACACTCAGTAGCAAGTATTATAGAACGGACTCAGTCGCGAACGGACTCAGTCGCGAAGTAAGTTGTAACGTTCACGTGCCGTATAAATGATGATACCAAATTGGGATAGAAAGAGTAAAAATGGAGTGTTTTTCCCATGACTTGGGTCCGACTGTATAGTTCCAATTTGGTATAACACCTTTTAATTGCATAACTGCCCACCAAAAAGTAGACGCAAAATGCATTAAATTCCTCAGAAAGCGACGCAAATAAACGTGACTACATGCCTTCAACTATATTATATGTCTATATCATCAATTTCATCCCCCAAATATCCAATTATTATCCTCACATTTGCTTTCTTCTCAACAAAAAAGGGTCAAATTTCAGTTTTTGAGCTTCTTTAATTGAGGTAAAGTTTTAGTTTGAAGCTTTTACATAATTTTTTTGGGTTAAATTGTTTATGATTTGATAGAAAGTTTTAGTTGAAATCTTTTGGTGATTTTATGAAGTGGGTTGTTTGTTAATTGTTGATTTTAGGGATGGTGAAGAAGAAAGTGTTGATTCCTGCTGATGAAGTTGACTTGACTGCAGTCAAGTATGAGTATCATCAAGTTGAAGGTCAATTTCTTAATTTTTCTCTTAATCACTAAGCATTTTGTGCTCAAATTTATACTAGTTGCATTGTATACTAGGAGTATATGATGATATTTAGTGATCTTAATGGAGTATAGAGGCCGTATTTACTTTTTGATGTGTATTAAATTGAGGTTTTTCGTCAACCATTAATGATCAAATAGGAACTAAAATTTAACCTTTTTTGAACCTCTAACTAACAATGTTACAAGAAGGCACGTCACCAACTTACGTTTGACCGATGAACTATAAGGAGTTTGTTAATATACGAGACTATGTTTTCTGGGGCCCTAGGCGGTCGAACCCCTTGAATAGGCCTAGAACCGCCCCTGATGGAGGAGTTTTGTGAGAATTTGGTTATTTGGTGATGGATTGATGTTGTTTTATACATTGGTCTTTTATGTAGACTTAATTTTTCATGGTTATTGTTTGATCTTCTTGAATTTTTAGTGAACCCTTTTTTTTACGGGAAAGGAAGTAAATGATTTGACAAAGTGTATCCAAAAATCACCTCCTCTAGATGAAGAATTTTGAGAAATCCTAAGGGGGTGTTTGGTTTGACGGAAAATATATTTGTGGAAATTTTTTGGTTGTTTGGTTTGACAAAGGAGTTAAATTGGAAAAGCGGATGGAAAGAGTTTTCCAATACTTTGCAAATACTTTCTCCTGAGATCGGAAGAAAACCAATTTCTTCGATTTCCTTAGGAGTTTTCCATCGAACCAAACAAAAGAAAATTAATCATCATCTGCATTTTCCACGGATCATGTTTTCCGCTAAACCAAACACCCCTTAATGTATGCTGCTATTATACTTCTTTTCAATATTTTTGTTATAATCAGCATCTGATCCCGCAAGCTACTTAGTTTTGGAGAGCTGAAAATTGTCTTGTTACTGCTACGGCTGCATATTTTCCCGTTGTTACACGATACTAATCCAAATGGGATTGGCTCAATACATTCAAGAAGCAAGATAGGGTCAATCTAGTATTTTATAGTTCTTGACGCCCTCGCACCTTTACAATTTTAGACGCTTACATGTTATAACTTTACTGGGTTACAGCTCCACATCTCACGGGATCAGCATTGGGATTATTTCTTAAGCTCCTTGAAGCTCCAATTATAGGTCCTATGATTATTACACACCTAAGAAAAAAGAATAAAATGGTTGAGGTTCGTTTACATGTTACTCGCAAACAATCTTTATATCCTGTTTCCTTGTGCTATTTAAGCCAAGTATGGTAACACAATAAGTTTTTTCATGATTAACAGCTACTAAAGAATACTGACATTCCAGAGAGCCCCATGTTTAAACCCGAGTACCCTCCCCAAGGTGATTTCATTTTCTTTATGATTATTTACTTATTAGCAGTTTCTTCATCATGCACTTGCTTATCATCTCTATTTTATTATCTGTAATGAGCCGCCTGACATGATTAATCTCACTGTCTTAGCAACAGAAAAAAAGTGTGTTATTCTCGCTATAATTTATACATGAAGCGTAATATATATTAATGTGATGTCCAAGTTATGAGATATAACCTAAAAGTTAATTGAGTAAATGAAAATTTCATGTTAGTGCCTCACCGGGAAATTTGGAGTTCCTCAGCTACCAATGAAATAGGTCTATAAATTAGTGATATAAAAGTGAAATTTATTGTATAACTAGTAGTTGATCTTTGTTCGTTTTTGGGTTGAAATGATGTTGACGAGGGCACATGCGGATCTAGTGTGTGGTCATTGAGGTTAGTTGACATCATTTACATCAAAAATAAAATCAAGTTGTATATGTAAATATACTCTAGATGAGTTGGTTAGTATATTGTCTTCCACATGAGTGCCCAGGGTTTAAAACCCATGAAGTGCATTTTACTCAAAAAAATTTGACATCACTTTTTTTCCTAGATCCGCCAATGGACGAGGGAACATAGAGAATCCTTTAACTGTGAAATAGGCTGTGCATGGGATACACTAGCTTTTATACTTTTTTTGTTTGAGATATACATGAACAACCTGTAATAATAATTTTGAATTGTGCCCTTTAGAGCCGGAGCAAGAGGTTACTTTTGTCAACGAAGCTGGCTGTCCTGAGGAGCGCGTTGCAGAAGCCTTAAAGTGCCTCTCTGAATATGATCCTGCAGGCTGTTGGGAAGATGATTTGGCAAAATCGTTTCGTTATTGGAAGATACGTGATTTTGCATATGCTTATCGTGCCAAGCTTGTTACCCCTTCGATGGTCTAATACCTAACCTATAATCGTTTTATTCTAGAGCCTTTCACTTTAATACAATTACATGACATTCAATTAACTATTAATAAGTGCAGATTGCTGAGAGAATAATCTCAGCCTTGGAGGTCTTTAATAGAGAAAATCCGACCACTCCACTACTCATATCTTTTGACGCTGAGGATTTAAGGGCGCAAGCAGCAGCTTCTACTCAAAGATTTGAAGAAGGTAATGGTCATGTCTGAAGCAGTGTCGCATGATTTGCTAATCTCCTCGCGAATCGCAAATCGAAAAAACCAAACTATGGTCGATTTTGGGCTATCCTTTGGCAAATTTGAGCGAATCGGGAATTCAAAAAGTGAATTAGCTAGCGAATCATGTTACACTGGTTTGAAGTTTTCGGCATGTGTTTGCGGATTAAGTCATTGGCATTCGTGTTATTGTTGCCTTGTTGGTAATAATGGTCTCGTATGTTTGTCTTTTCATTATTTTCTCTGACATATTTAAATTTAAGATTTATGTCGTCACTGACTGACTGACAAGGATTCGCAGGAAAACCTATATCAATTTTGGACGGAATATTCATGGCAATCAAGGATGATATAGATTGTTACCCTTATCCATCTAATGGTACGACCAAAATGACTATTGTTTGCTCATCTTTCTACATGCATAAAGCCCATCACCAATCTTTGTTTATTTTTAGGTGCTACTACATGGTTTCATGAAGTTCGACCGGTTAAGAAAGATTCAGTTTCTGTTTCTAAAGTGCGCAATTGTGGTGTAATTTTAATTGGAAAGGCAAACATGCATGAATTAGGTCTTGGGACAACTGGAAACAATGCCAATTATGGGTAAGTTCTAATTTCTCTTACAAGAAATTATTGCACAACAGAAACGTTAGTGTAGGACCAATTATGTAAAACAGGCTTCTATATCAATGTAATATACATTTGCTAAGAGTCATTGAGATGTCTTAAACAATTAAATTTGTAAGGATTTATGAAGTATATAACGCGGACTTATAGTGAATGTGAGGCGGGCATAAGGCGGGTATACCCAGTTGGCCATAGTGGGTGGGGATGGGTTTGAATGCATACTCAGGTGGGCAGGCGTGGGTATGAAAATTTTACCCGCCATGAGTGGTGGTTAGGTGGTGGGTATGAAAAATTTAGATTGATATGGGTATGGGGGAGGGCATCACCACATCCACTCGCCCATTTTGTCATCTCTACTTCTTGGTTATTAGATGTTAAGGTTGCTGGTTCAAATGTGCATTAGACTGTAGTATCTCCCTCCCTTTTCTTTTTCCCGCTTGACAGTATTATGTAGTGTTTGTTTCTTTCCAGAACGACAAGAAATCCACATGCACATGACCGGTACACCGGTGGCTCTTCATCTGGCCCAGCAGCTCTTGTAGCTTCTGGACTGTGTTCAGCTGCTCTTGGGACAGATGGTGGAGGTTATTATACATCTCTAAGCTTCCTAATGACTTAACGCCTTATATATATCGGCCTTCAGCTGGAAGATCATGCTTTGGGTACTGACAATAGGTCTCCGTGAACTTCAGGTTCAGTTCGCATTCCTGCATCTCTTTGTGGCGTGGTGGGCCTCAAGACAACGTATGGAAGAACTGATAAGAGAGGGTAATCACTGCATTGATCTACTTCCTATGTCTATTAGTGCATGTTTTCGCCTTTTCAGTTGAACGTTGATTGTTTTTATTTAAATTTTGAAACATTGTTTGTTAGTAATTTATTGACAATTTTAAACCCCGAAAAGTAAAGACTACTTGTAAAAACAAGAGATAATAACTTAGGAATGGAATTATCTTATAGAGATGCTTGCGACATCTAACCGTCTAATGTTTCATGTTTCAGGGCATTGTGCGATGGGACTGTGGATATTATTGGTCCAATAGCTTCATCAGTTGAGGATGTTATGCTTGTGTAAGATATTAATGTAACCTTATCCGCCATACGTTATTCTCTTTTTTCCTGAAAGTGATTTGATAACATGTTGTCAACTGACCCGACCCTAATCTTGTGGGATTAAGGATTTGGCAATGTTGTCGCTGTGAACCTGTTGTCAATCGAATTAAGTATTTCTCCGCCACTGTTTGTTTAAGCATCCGGTCAGGGACCTCGGAGTCTCTTGTCATCGGTAAATGAATTTTGCTGCATAATATTATAATATTAGGCAGGGTAAAAAAACCGAAACATTTTTCTGACTAGATGTCCATTTTTATTTGAAGCCTAAAGGAAACAAAATGAGACATATTTCATGAACTTTAGAGATTGACCAGAATCTTCATTAACGATCTTAATATGTCAATTGTGTTTTTGAAGGTATGCAGCAATATTAGGTTCGTCTCCTGCTGATAAAATTAGCATGAAACCTGTAAGCTATTAGCATATCTGTCCTCCCTTACTTTCTGATATCCTCTTAAGTCTTAGTATCAAAGGCTATATATATATATATATGTGTGTGTGTGTGTGTGTGTGTGTGTGTGTGTGTGTGTGTGTGTGTGTGTGTGTGTGTGTGTGTGTGTGTGTGTGTGTGTGCTATTGCCACACATTAACTGATAGTTCTTTGGACTATTTACAGTCGCCGCCTTGCTTACCGAATCTGAAATCGGAGGCCCGAATCAAGGCTGTAGAGTCATTACGGCTTGGGAAGTATACGGAGGTAGTTTCGTGATTTCTTTTGCAGTGATACAGTTTCAAACTCGGTATGATACATTACGAGATCTGAATTTTTAATATTTGTGCTGTAGTGGTTCAACGATGTGTATTCCAGTGAAATCTCTCAGAAGTGCGAGGATGTTCTAAATTGGCTTTGCAAAACCTATAATTGTCAAGTAAATATTTTTCATAAGTACTCAAATACTTTTCTGCAAGCGTTAGTTTCCCTAAAGTTATTCTGAAATTTCTTGAATGCAACTATCAGATCGAGGAGATTGCTATTCCGGAGCTGCATGAGATGAGCACTGCACATGTAGTTTCCATTGGAACAGAATCTTTGTGCTCATTAAATCCATACTGCGAAGAGGGGTATGTTCTGTTACTTTTCTCAATGTTTTTGTCAAACCATACTGCGAAGAAGGGTATGTTCTGTTACTTTTCTGAATGTTTTTGTCAAACCAAGTAGTCTTAAGTCCCCCCTCCTCCTCACAATAACTCCTGTGATAGTGTTTACGTAGGATCAGAACTGTGGAGCGTTTTTTTCGCTTCAGGTCAAGTGTATAATTGTCAGTCGGTACTATTTGTTTACAAGGAAAAGCGCATATATACTAGATTAGTTATTTTAAAAGATGAAACACTAATATTGTTAGGTAATTTTACATGACGGAACACTAATATCGTTGGCAATGCCAGTTCTAAGCACAGGCAGGGTAGCCGACCACCCCAGAATTAAGGGCCTCAAATATTAAATGGTGCTATTCATCGGTCTGGTTCCAAGAAACGCTTTTTAAGTGATTTGTCTGTAAACTTTTCTTATATTTGAAGAAATTTTAGAATATAATGTTATATGATACATTTTGTCTTGAATTATTTTTCTTGAATTGGAAAAAAGTTTGTCTTTTGATATAATGAAGGGCCCCATTTTGAAAAACATCGAAAAAAATTAATAGGGCCTCTAAAATCCCTGCTCCGCCCCTTATTGTTGGGTTATTACGTGATAAAACACTAATCTTGCTAGTAGTCCTTTGTGGATGGTGTCATGGGTATCCTTGTTTAGCAATGTTAGCAAAATTGTTCAGAATTTCTGGTTCCCTTTGAAGTAAGCATGTTTTTGAAAGAGATTTTAAGAAGTAACTCTTTTATGTAGGAAAAATTCAAAGATGACGTATGACAGCCGCACCAATTTGGCGCTTTTTCGTACATTTTCAGCTACTGATTATGTTGCAGCCCAAAAAATTAGGTGAGTGAATAGTGTGTGAACAACGCTTACGTATTAGTAATTTCATTTTGACAAAATTTTCCTTTGCAACTGAACGTTTTTGGGCAGACCCGTTTGGATCAAACCCTTTTATACGGATATTATGTTTGCAAAAAATCATTGAATCCGCTTCTATTTTGGGCGTAGAAGGCGACAATGCAGTATTTGAACTTGCTTGTGATTGCTAGTGGAATCTCTTACATTTTATAACTTAGTTATATAACTGTATAATCTGGCTATGTTCTGTCTTTTTGACTGTTAGTCTGTTTTGGTTTTTAATGTAGACGAAGGATGATGTACTACCACATGGAGATTTTCAAGAAGGTGGACATTATAGTAACACCAACCACTGGGTACGCTTCATCATTATTTCTATTTTTGTACGGGATTTTTTATTTGTCATTGTGCGTTTTACCTATCATAGAGACTAGAAATCTGAAGCAAAGGCCCAACCCGGTCCTCTCATTCATACTGCAAAAACAAGGCCGCATAAGCTGCATTGTAAAAATAAATCGATATTTTACGTATCGGGCCATTTCAATGCATATCTCATGTTTTCAACAGATCTCTGACGCTATGATAATCACGATCGCTATCATTACCGCATTTTTGCACTCTGCTTTCATGTTGTCGAATTGGCTATTCTGGATTTCTCTATTTCACGCATTGGGCCGTTTCACTGAATATCTCATGTTTTCAACCGATATTTGACATTATGATAACCACGATCGCAATCACTACCGCATTTTTGCACTCTGCTTTCATCTTGTCGAATTGTCTATTCTGGATTCCTCTATTTTGTATCCTGAGTTGGGAACTTTGGACATCGGCCTGTTTTGGCCCGGTACATATGTCCAGACTCTAGATTTGAATAAATAGACTATTTATAGAACCATGTATCCCTTGTTTTTAAGCTTCTTTTCTTATGACACATCTTTTTTCTTAATAGCATGACAGCACCAGCCATACCTTCGAATGCTCTTAAACGTGGAGAGTCAAACTTGCAGGTTTCAAGTGAGTTGGAATTCAACTTGATCTGAAGCGTTCAGTTTGGCTGACCTTACAAATATCCTTCCCACTTGAACTGATTTAATCTTCTTCCTCTACTTACAGGTTACCTGATGCGCTTTGTTTTGGCCGCAAATCTTCTTGGCTTCCCTGCAATTACCATCCCGGTAGGTCATCTCTTGTGCTTTGAGTGAAAATTTCTGGTTACCGAAAGCTAATTTCTGTCCGGTAGTTCAGCCCTGTACTAAAAATGTTATTGAATTTCCTTGTAAACCAAGCTACATACACAACTCGAAAAATAGACCAACCCAACATCTTTTGACCCAACATCCAATCCAGTGAAACATAATTCGCTTCTCTCGATTTGCTAGTTAGTTCACCTTTTGAATTAACGATTCGCTCTAAATGGTTCAAAAATAGCGTAAAACCAACCATAATTTGCTTTTTTCGATTCATGATTCGCGAGATGATTAGCGAATCACGTGACAATGACACTGATCCAATCCAACGTCTCAATTACTTACCTCTGTAATATTTTTACATGAATGTTGTGACCATTTTCCGTTGTAATGCTTTATACCAAAATAAACCGACTCTTACCCATCAAACTGGTGTTTTGAGGCTTGAAAGCAAAGACTTACCCATTGATCATTTGTTCTTTCAGATTGGTTACGATAAGCTAGGACTTCCAATTGGCTTACAACTTCTAGGCCGACCATGGTGTGAAGCAACGCTTCTGCGTGTGGCGTCTGCCATTGAGGTATATATCTTCCATGAATGACTTGTGAATGTTCTTTTGCTGTGGCATGTATGTGCAATCACGCTACCTCGACATTGATACCTTGCTTTTATTGCCTGTAACAAGTGCCCCTCTTGTGTTTATAGGAATCATATGGGATGACCAAGAAAAAACCAGCTTTGCACTATGATATCTTGAAAGGCACATAGATAATTCTGTTTATTCGTAATCGTCGGCTCTCAAGAGTTCCTATTTAATTTGCTTCCTACACCTATTTTTTCTGGGAGTACGTCGTGTGTTTGCCGGTGCGGACATTGGGCTGATGGCCATGATGTCGTGATTTTGCCCTTTGCAAAGATGACCTCCCATTATTGTTCATTGTTCTTCCCATTTATACATCATCATGTATCGTTACCATCAATAAACGCATTTGTTTTACACTTTTTGCTTACTAATGATTGAATTTGTTATTTTGTTTACAAGTTCCTTGCACTAAAAACAATGATCAAGGCACTAGAGCTGATCTAGCTCAACATAACTTGCCTATCAGTGCCACATTCCGATAACCCAGCTTTGATTGTAATCCAGACGGGGATGCTAGTATTTAAGGAATGTAGCTTGGGTTTCGGCCGATTCGTTCTTATCTATGAAGACGTTGCATTCACAACCATACAATACACTAAAACGTATGGTACAAAACAAGAATTACCCGATCTGACGCCCTGAATGACCACTTCTAGGAGCAACTTGACCTGTGCAATGGGCCAAATGTGGACTGGACTCAAATGAAAATGTGTCGGATTAGGTTGGACCGCACAAAAAGAAAATAGGCTTAAATGGGCCGGGGCTTTCAATCCGATATGTGGCCGTAAGATAGGTCTTTGGGTATCCAGAGTAATATAATTACAATCCTCAATTCCTCATATAAATGTAACTCTAGTTGGATAAATTCTTTCACCATTTTCTCTATGGCAACTCTTCCTACCAAGCAAGAAATAGACATATCCCAAAAGCAAGGCATCAGGCATGTACTTCCAAATACCATCCTTATACCAATCCCTTACTCAACCTCAAGCTACTCAAACATATATGCAGAAGCAAATGTAAAGAACAAATGGATGTTATGACTACTATTGGATACATATAGAGGCTTGGAAGTTGGAACTTGGAACTTGGAACTTGGAACGAACATGAGCGACGTGTCATTTAGGGTGTTCATACACGGGTCAGACACTGGTCACGTACATGAGCTAGTAATTGCGCATCACTAGTGCTAACATTCGACCATCTACATCTCATTATTAGCTAGCAACTGCGGATGTCAATTTTGAAATTGTTATAAAACTCTTCTAATTATAATCGTCTATGATTTATTTGTTTCTGCAAACTGTGGTTGATGCCTTCACATGTGGTCGGGTAACGCTAGATGCGGGAGCTTCTTTATCGTATATTAGAGATGGGAGCGCAATGTATGTGTGTGATAGAGCTCTTCAAATGTGATCCGATCGGAAAACTCCAGTTGGAACCAAAAGTTATCTGATCAGAATTATGCACGAAATCGAACTCGATCCAGATAAAACTGACTTAAACCGAATCGATTTTTAGTAAAACTTTTGTAACCCAAATCGATTTTTAATCGAAAACAACTTGAAACTCGAGACATTTTATGATTAATTTTAGTTTTTGAAATTCTTAATAATTTATTAAATAATTTCAGCAAATTCATATCATCGTCGCTCATAGAAACTATGCTCAGGCTACGGGGAATGATGAAAGATGGCAACCCATACCCAATGCAGTTAAAGAGTCCCTTGGCTCGTGATAATTGAACAAAATTATAACTAACTAGGATTGAAACTCGTGCAATGTACGAATTTTTAAATACATTAATATTTTTATGAAATTTTAGATTGTAAACCATACTTCATATTTTTCCTAAAATTAAAAATAATAATTATGGTAATTTAACAATATAAATGACTGATTTCAATAATCAATTAATAGAATTTTATGTCATTTTAGTTTTAAAAAATAATTGAAGGAAAAATGGGTTATTTATGTAGTTTAAGTAATTTCCTAAATTGCTGTATAATATACAGAGTGTAATTTTGCAGTATAATTTTCTAAAGGGAAATTCTACATAGTAAGCACCAACTATAGGGAAAAACGAGTGGTAGCTAATCTTAAATTTTTTTTCTCCACAAAATAGCACTCACCTCTTAAACAATTAACTACCGTAACTATATTAAGCAAAAAACACTAAATTTTCAGTTCAATGGTGAAATGACATCAATGCCCTAGTTTAATCATCTTCTTCCTATTCATTTCAGTGTGTTCTTGAGCTTCCATGGCTTCCAAAAATCAATTTGAATTCACAAAAAAAAATAAAACATGGAGTTCAAATGTTAAAACACTGTAGAAAAAAATTCCAAAATCTCAAAATTGAAAGAACAATCAACAAAATCTAGAAATCAATCAAAAAAATTGTGAGGAGTACTCGTTTGAGACTGGAAAAAAATAAATAATTTGAAAAAGCATTTACAGAAAATAGAAAAAATCAATTAAAAAAAATACAATTGATGAACTTTGATCAAATGAAGATGAATATTTAGAATTGAATATATTAAAAATTAGATATTTAATATTTGGGATCCACATGAATATCCATGACATTTTTTAGAAAAGAAAGGGGATTAGGAGAATTATCAATTATGGGGTAAAGATATTGATGATGAGGAAGGGAATTTCTAGGATGCAACCACGTGAGAGATTTAATTTTAGTGTAAGAATTAACATATGAATGGAAGCCATGAAAGCTCAAAAACACACTGAAATGAATAGGAAGAAGATGATTAAACAAGGGCATTAATGTCATTTCACCATTTAATCGAAAATATAATGTCTTTTGTTTAATATAGTTACGGTAGTTAATTGTTCAAGAGTTGAGTGCTATTTTGTGGAAAAAAAATTTAAGATTAGCTAGCAATCGCCTTTCCCTATAGTTGGTGCTTATCATGTAGAATTTTCCTTTTCTAAATTGTATAGTTCCAATTACACTGGAATAAATGTAATTTATTATGTAGTATAATTTTCTACGTGGTGTAATTCCAGATTTTATCAGACAATATACAGTACACCATATATTACCCATCATAATTTGTTAAACAGTGCATTTATATACAACTGTGTGATTGAAATAATTGTGATCTATTGCATCCATTGATGTATGAGTTTTTCCAAAAATATAAATTCGCAAATATGATAAGTGTAAAAAAATGCAAATCAATCAAATTTCATTAATACTAACCAATAAAAAAGACAAATAACATGCTCACAATCAAATTTTCTTTTTGATATTATATAGTAAAATTAATAGAATATATGATTTAATTTATCAAAGGAATAATGTTTTGGAAACTAATTTCTAATATTGCAACGTTACAGAGAACTTTATCATATATTAATAAAAATTTCCCATGAAATCATCATATCATACAATACTATAAAAGAAATGGAAAATTCGAAATGACAATTTTATAGAGTTTTGACAAATAAAGTATTTTTACAGATTATAATGTAATTTTTCATGAAATTTTACCATACTATAAAAGAACTTGAAATTTGACAAAGTTTACTTTAGCCTATCTCCCTTTATTGTTTTAGAAAGCTTTGGTACAGCTCTACCAAATGTTTAGCGTTAAATTTAATTCTTTTGTTCCATGTTCAATAATAATATTATAATTATAATATTAATAATAATACAAAACCCAAAGATACCGTTAACTATTGGTATTACTATTAACAATTAGTAACATTTATTCAACAATAATGTAATACTAACATTTTCTTTTTTGAGATAATGTAATACTCACATATTATAGATGTCATGTGTAATATAAGTTTAGCACACACTATAGATGTCACTGAAGATGAGAGTTTAGAGAATTGCTGAGACAATCACAAAAGGAAGATGAGAGTTTGAAATAATTGAAAACACTAGAAAGGAGGAAGAAAACAACTCTTGAAGTCTGAAATGAAAACCCTAAATAAAATTATATTTATATTAAGCGGGTCATTAATGGGTACCCGGATCGATTTGAAATCGGCCCATGACCCGATTTGGACATTTCAATTTTTTGATTTTTGACTCTCCATTTATAAAGCGGGTCGGTGGATCAGACGGATCGGGTATTTTTGAACACCCCTACTTGCCCATAATAAGTCCCACAACCACGTTCGTATAAAGTAATAAGTATTTACATATTAATTTTGATCTGATTAAGTCTAACGCAAACTTATATTCAATGGCACATTTGAATATTAGAGAAACTCCTTTTTGTTATAATATGATAAATATGATATATTATGATGAACAAATATATACTCCCTCCGAATCAGTTTAGATATTCCATTTGGGATTTCACGGATTTTAAGGGTTGAGTGGGGTCAATTAAAAAGGTGGTAGTTGGGTATTTTAATTGATTAAATTAATTGTAAAGGTGGTAGTTGGGTATTGGGAATTGGAAAAGTGAGGGTATTTAGGTAAAAAAAGGATAGACAAAAAAAAGGAAATGAGACAATTGGTATGGTTTTGCCAAATAAGGAAATGGGACATCTAAACTGATTCGGAGGGAGTATAAACTAAATGAACAGTAAAAAGATAGGCATATGAACAGTAATTAAAGGATAGAATCCCTAAACGGTGATGGAGTGTAGTGCATAAACAGTAAAATAGTTTTTGCTGTAAATACCCCTTTTGTGGACGAATAAAAGTATCAATCATCTTAAAATCTTACTCATATACATCTTGTTTATTGCTTTCTATTATAATACCTTATCAACACCAATTTGCTTCTAAAATCAAAAGGTAGAAATTCATTTTCTCTTCATAATGGATTATCAATATAATGGTATTAATAACATACTAAATAATTTTACTTTATCAAACATTTATATTATAATTGAGCACAATAACCTACCATGTACCACAAATCCTGCAGGGGGGCTGTAAGTCATCCTCAACGTAACAATCAACCATGCCATGTTCCTCCGGTTATTATTCCCGGTGGAAATCAACCTTCTACCACAGTTCCTAATCTCAACATACCACCAGAACCACCTATGGAAATTCGAAAATCTCCCCGTAATAAGAGGAGTAGGGATGATGGTGAAGGTACAAGCAAACAAACCATGCCACCTTCATGGAGGCAAGGACCATGCAATATTATATATATATATATATATATATATATATATATATATATATATATATTATATATATATATATTATATATATATATATATATATATATATATATATATATATATATATATATATATATATATATATATATATATTATATATATATATATATATATATATATATATATATATATATATATATATATATATATATATATATATATATATATATATATATATATATATATATATATAATATATATATATAATATATCATGTCACGCCACCTTCTTGGAGGGCAAGGACTATGAAAAAGAGCCGCCTATATGGACGGGCCAAAGACAATAACCACCACTTAAGGTGGATAAAGAATAAAAATAAAATTTATTTACCTATTTTTTGTATTTTTATATTTTCAGCCATTTATGTTTATTTTCTGCATATAGTTGCTTCTTGAAAGTTGTAGATCTTTTCGAGCTTATAAATTTAGACCCAAAATTTACTCAAAACTGAGCTTTGTACTAAAAGATATGACTATTTTAATATTTTGTTGCATTATTTGTTTTTCATCAAATTTTGCTTTCTTTTATGAACTAAATATATACAAACTCCTCTAGATTGATAAAAATAATAAATGAATGAAAATAATTTTCAAATAGCAAATTTATTTCTCATATAAATTGATATGTTGTATAAAATTTTCTATAAATATTGTGAAAAGAATTTCAAATAAGGAAGAGAAAGAGAAGAGAGAGAAAAAGAAGGGGAAGAGAGAGAAAGACAAATATTGAAAGTACTCAGAAAAATTTACTGCACAAATTCAGTTTTATAGAATCCATACAACTTTGGTTATATCGATTCAATTTATATAAAAAAAAAGTATAAAGAAAAGAAAACCTCAAAGATGTACATATATTCTTATTAACATTTCATTAACATATATTTAAAATAGGTCAAAGCCTTACCCACCTAAGCTCTTGCTTGTTATCATAAGTTATATTCTTATTAACATTTCATTGACATATACTTAAATAGGAAGAATAATGTACAATAAGATTTAAATTCTAAACTTTTACCATAATATTATTTCTTTAAGAAATTACATTTTCTTTCTTAAATTTCATCAAGAACACAAAATACTTATTAATCTTAAAAAATTTTAAAAAAATTTTTTTAAAAAAATTAATTAATTAATTAAAAAAAATTGTAGCCTTTTAATTTTAATTTTATTAGTTTTATTTTGGGTTCGAACCCGTAATCTTTTAATACAGATAAGAACCTTCGGACCTCTGAGGCTTGAATGCAGATGTGATATTAGTTTCAAAAGATTATAATATAACCTATGCTCAAATGTTTCTTAGTTTACTAATTCTCATAATTAATATGTAATCAGAATAATGGCAAGAATTACAAACAGAGATTTTAAAATTCTTGATATTTCCGGACAAAGATATTTGGAATGGAGGGTCGATGCATGGCATATTTGAAAGCGCAAAGCCTTGATCATGCTTTGATGCAAGATGGAAATCCAACATGCACTAAACAAGCAAAAGCACTGGTGTATCTAAAACACCACATTCATGAGGATTTGAAATCCGAATATTTGCTCATCGAAGACCAAGAGAACTTTGGGAAAATCTTAAAAACAGATTTGAACATCTGCAACATATAATTGCACCAAGGGCACATCATGAATGGACAAACTTAAGATTTCAAGATTTTACTTCTGTGCAAGAATATAATTCCGCAGTACTTCGTATCACCTCCCAATTACAGCTTTGTGGGGAACCAGTGACCGAAAAGGCAATGATAGAGAAAACACTCATAACCATGCACCCAAACAATGTTGTTCAACAGGAACAATACCGGGAAAGACGTTGTGATAAATTCTGTGATTTAATTGCTATTCTATTAGTCGCAGAACAAAATCATTAAATTATCTTATCAAATCATAATCAAAGACCTACCGGTTCTAAAGCAATTTCTCTTGAAAGTAATGCCACTAGAGGTGGCAAAGGCGACCCTCGTAGAGGTGGTTATAATAACCGAGGCATGTATAATAAACGTCGAGGTTACAATAACCAAGGTGATTATAATAACTGTGTAGTTTATAATAACCAAGACAATTATAATAATCGAGGAGGTTATAATAACCGAGAAAGGTATAATCATCATGGGGGAGGAAGAAATAATTCTCATGCAAGATATAATAATTCATACAGAGGAAAATCACAATAATGATCTTATAACAAGCCCGAAGAAAAATGTTTCAAATGTGGAATCAAGGGCCATTGGGCAAATGAATGCCATACTGCCAAACATCTAGTAGATCTATATATGGCATCACAAAGCGTGAAAGCAATTTTATCAAGGAAGACTCTTCTCCACCAAATATATATTGATGTAGCTGATTATTTGGTGGATGACATTCAAAATCTTTAGATCATAAAGAACCACTTATATTTGTCTGTTTATCACTATCATAGCTAGTTACGTATTTTCTTAAATGTTTGTTGAACAATTTATTTTATGTATGCTAATTAATTTAATTAATAAAGCATATTTTCATTTTCTATACTAATGATTGTTATATGATTTGAAGATTATGGGTTCTATAAATAAAGAAGCTCAAAAATGATTGATTGATAGCGCAACCACACATAATATCCTAAGCTGCAAGTCATTATTCACTCAATTAAAGTCGGTGAGGGCGAACCTTCACACCATTGCTGGTTCTACCAACATGATAGAAGGCTCAGGAACGGCTTGTGTAATTTTTCCAAAAGGAACAAAGATCACCTTACAAGAGACATTATATTCAAGTAAAAGTCAAAGAAACTTGTTAAGTTTTAGAGATTTGCGTCAAAATGGCTATCATGTGGAAACCATAAATAAAAATAACAAAGAATACATATATCTCATAGCATATGAGCTTGGAAAGAAACAAATTCTAGAGGTAATTCCGGTTTCCTCAGGATTGTATTATACTTACATCAGTCCAATTCAAACTTATTGTCTTCATCCAAAAGGATAGACAATAAGATGTATTCAATTTATGGCATGATAGATTGGGTCATCCTGGAACAAGTATGATGTCCAAAATCATTAGATGCTCAAATGGACACCCATCGAAAAATATACGGACTCCACAATCAAATGAGCTTCAATGTGAAGCTTGTTCACTTGGAAAATTGATCATTCGACCTTCTAAAACTAAAGTAGAAGGAGAAAGTCTGGCATTCCTTGAAAGAATTCAAGGAAATTGTGGGCCAATTCACCCACCATGTGGACCATTCAGATATTTTGTGGTATTAATTGATGCTTCAACACGATGGTCACATGTTAGTCTACTGGCAACAAGAAATGTTGTATTTGCAAAACTTCTTGCACAAATTACAAGGCTAAAGGTTAAATTCCCAGATCATCCCATTAAGAAAATTAGACTTGATAATGCTGGAGAATTTACATCCCAATCATTCAATGATTATTATATGTCAATTGGGATAGATGTGGAGCATCCTGTAGCCCATGTTCACACGCAAAATGGTCTAGCAGAATCATTCATAAAACGATTGCAATTAATAGCTCGACCATTGCTTATGAAATCAAAAATCCCATCTTCTAGTTGGGGACAAGCTATACTACATGCCGCAACCTTATTAAAATTAAGACCGAGTGCAAATCATGAATTATCCCCATTACAATTAGTGGTTGGAAAAGAACCAAGTATCACACACCTACGAATATTTGGTTGTGCGGTTTATGTACCAATACCTCCACCACAACGAACTAAGATGGCCCCCCAAAGGAGGTTGGGTATCTATGTTGGATATGAATCACCATCCATCATACGATATTTGGAACCTTTAAATGGCGATTTATTCACAGCTAGATTTGCTGATTGTCAATTTGACGAATCAAAATTCCCTACCTTGGGGAAGAAAAAGCATGCCCAAATCGGAAAGAAATATCATAGGATGCTAAAAACTCTACTTTTCTTGATCAAAAATCATATTTGTGTGAATAAGAAGTACATAAAATTTTGTATCTTCAAAGTATTGCAAATTAATTGCCAGATGCATTTACAAATACAAAAGGTGTGATAAAATCACATATTTCAGCTGCTAATGCTCCTACAAGGATTGATTTACCAACAGAGAATCCACAGCTTAGCAATTCTACCATACGCAAAAAGCGTGGTAGACCCGTTGGTGCCAAGTATTTAAAACCAAGAAAATCTAAAAAGAATGAAAATCCAACAGAAAATAAGGTGAATAAAATTCAAACTGTTGAAAATATAATTAGTCCTCACAACATTTATAAAGATTCAGATGCTACATCTGAGGGGGAGGATGATAATACAAATGTCGATAATCATAAAATATCAATGAATTATATTCATATTAGAAACAGGTGGAACATGATTGAAATTAATGTCAATGACATATTTGCATATTCAATTGCAACAGAAATCATGGATGATCTTATTGAAACTGAACCAAAGTCAGTTGATGAATGTCGATAAAGAAGTGATTGGCCTAAATGGAAAGAAGCTATTTAGGTAGAATTAAAATTTCTTATGAAATGAAAAGTTTTTAGTCCCATAATATAAACTCCTAAAGGAATAAAATCAGCTGGATAGAAATGGGTATTTGTGAGAAAACGAAATGAGAAAATGAAGTTACAAGATACAAGGCAATACTTATAGCTCAAGGTTTTTCTCGAAGGCCGTGAATAGACTATGAGGAAACATAGTCTCCAATAGTTGCTACAACTTTGAGATTCCTTATTGGCCAATCCGCATAAAGGATTGCAAATGCATCTAATGGATGTAGTGACATCATATCTCTATGGGTCACTTGATACTGATATATATATATATATATATATATATATATATATATATATATATATATATATATATATATATATATATATGAAAGTTCCTGAAGGACTTGAACTACCTGAAAATATCAAGTCAAAACCTCGAAATGTTTATTCTATAAAATTGAAAAAGTCACTTTACGGACTAAAGCAATCCGGAACGATGTGGTATAACCGTTTAAGTGAATACCTTCTGAACAAAGGTTATAAAAATGATCAAATTTGTCCATGTGTCTTCATCAAACAAACAAAAAATGGGTTTGTTATAATTGCAGTATATGTTGATGACTTAAACATCATAGGAACACCCCATGCAATTGAAGAAGCCACAAATTGTATGATGAAGGAATTCGAGATGAAAGATCTTGGAAGAACAAAATTTTGTCTTGGTTTACAGTTTGAACATCTAAAGGATGGAATACTTGTTCATCAATCAAATTATGCTGAGAAATTATTAAAGAGATTCTACATGGACAAAGCACACCCATTGGGTTCACCCATGATTGTTTGATCTTTAAAGATTAACGAAGATCCCTTTCATCCTCGAGAAGAAGGTGAAGAAGTGCTTGGGCTTGAGGTACCTTACTTGAGTGCAATTGGAGCACTAATGTATCTGGCTACCAACACAAGACCAGATATTGCATTCTCAGTGAATTTGCTAGCAAGATACAGCACTCAACCTACAAGAAGACATTGGAATGGAATAAAACACTTACTTCGTTATATACGTGGAACTAGGGCTGTAAAAAAATTGACCAGACTTGTAATACTACGCGAAATCAACTTGTATCCGACCCGTTGGTTGACCCGAGGTGTAGTAACCTGTAACCGATCGAAACTCGACCTGATGTTGACCCGTAACCCGACATGTACCCGATTATTTTGGACCAATAATCGACCGGTACCCGACTTGAGAACAACCGACACCCGAAATTGACCCGACAATGTGGTTAACCGAACTCGATTTGCACCCGACCTGTTACAACTCGAACACGTCTTTAACCCGATAGGTACTCGATGTAATCTCACCCAAAATGACCCATAATTAACACTCAAGATTAACACGACAATGTGATTAAGCGATATAATTTGATTTAACCGTATCAAATTTAATTCAGTTAATAATAAGTTTGATTGAATTGAATCAAGTTTAGTTTATCTAAAATTAAACAATAAATGCAGGTCCACAATCAAATCTTCTCGACTGTATCTTAGGCTAAACCAAATTTGTCTATTAACCGACAACTTAATTAACTGACTATAACTCTCCATTCTCCAATCACAAACGATTTCAACATAAATTAATTGTATAATAACCATAAATTTTATTCGACATAAAACTCAATTGAATTGGATTTTAATCGACCCGAATCCTAAGAATAACTAAATGCACAACTCAAAAATGATATAATCGATCCGAAGTCACCCCGAACCAAAATAATCCGAATTAGCGTTAACCTAAAACCAAAATGACCCGACCCATAGTCTAATCGAACTCGATTCGACCTGCAACATAACCGATTTTGATCCGAATTGTATTAACGGAACCCGATACAAATCCAAACTGAAATGGATATGACCCGAAACCGAAACCAACCCAGTGTGGTATTAACCCGATATAGACCCGTACTCGATTGGACCTGTATCTGAATCGACCCGATTCAAAGCGCTAAATCACCTGAAAAAATCCGAACCCGAAAATATCCGAACCCGATGAAATCCGACCCAAAACCCGACCGAGTAACCGAATTTACAGCCCTACGTGGAACAACACACTTAGGGCTATTTTATCCAAGAAACGGAAGTTCTGTTTTGGTTGGATTTGTTGACGCGGGATACTTATCCGATCCAGCAAAGCAAAGTCTCAAACTGGCTATCTTTTTAGTTTAGGAAATACACCAATATCTTGGAAATCAACTAAGCAAACATTGACAGCCACTTCATCAAATCATGCTGAATAATTGCACTTTATGAAGGTAGTAGAGAATGCATTTGGTTGAGATCATTAATCCATCATATACAAAAAGAAAGTGGTATTCAAACATGTGAAGAAAGTCCAACCATTATTCTTGAAGATAACGCTGCTTGTGTCTCACAGATAATGGAAGGTTTCATCAAAGGAGATAGAACAAATCATATTGATCCAAAATTCTTCTTTACTCATGATCAGACAAAAAGAAGAAAATTCAATATTAAGAAAATCCAATCATGTGAAAATCCTGCTGATATATTTATCAAAGCACTACCAACCGGAAAATTTTAAGAGCTTATAAAGTTAATCTGTACGAAGACGTCTTCAAGACCTACACCAGTTTTGAAAGGAAGAATACATATTCTGTACTCTTTTTGCTTCGTCCAAGTTTTTATCCCATTGGGTTTTTCTTGGCAAGGTTTAATGAGGCAGAAATTTTAGGTTTAATAAATATCTATTCAAAGGGAGTGTTATAATATGATATATTATGATGAACAAATATATATAAATGAACAATAAAAAGATAGATATATGAACAATAATTAAAGGATAGAATCCCTAAACGGTGATGGATTGTAGTGCATGAACAATAAAATAGTTTTTGCTATAAATACCCCTATTGTGGATGAATAAAAGTATCAATCATCTTAAAATCTTACTCAAGTACATCTAGTTTATTGCTTTCTATTATAATACTTTTATTATTTTTAAAATACAAACTAAAACTATTGTATCTCTCACACCGAGTAAAATACTTAAAATACTTGAAAACCTTGAGATTTTGTAACAAGATCCGTTTGTGTTTTATAGTAAAAAAAAATAAGAAATGCTAATAATTTATGCATATCAAAATGAAATGATTTTTTTTGAGGAAAGCGTAACTTGTGCTAATTATGTCTTAAACATTAAAAGTATGAGTAACAAGATTAATGAGATCAATGGGGAATTTTTATACATCATTCAATATAACTTGGGGCTATATACACACACGCTGTTTTATTTGTTTGTCATATTACGCCAATCAAATTATAAAATTTTTATTGTAAATAAAACTTGATCTTATTGTTAGAAAAATTAAATATTTTCCATGAAAATGACCCCAAAATAATTTTTGACTCCTTTCATTTCAATGATTTTGACCCGTTGATTTAGACACATTTTCCAAGTCAATTGTTATACCCTTAATATTTAGAATTATATATAATTAAAAATTATAAAAAGTTGATATAAATAAATCATGTATTGAGATAAATCAAATAAGATTTCACTCGATTTTGTTTTAATTTTTAATTTAGGGAAAATTACATTAAAAACTCCCAACTATTCTCGATTTAAATATAAAACTCTCAATAATTGATTATTATTTAAAACTCACAACTATAGGCCCATTTTATATTTAAAGTCCAAGATGACTTATAACCGGATAAATTGGTTTTAATTGAGAAGTAGTGGGACCCAATTGTATTTGTTAATCACCTCACTTCCTTTGACCTTACACGACCCTTCACGTACCCTCCCATTTCAACAAAAGGTAACCGGTTAAAACAGGTTATAAAATATATCGGTGCTTTATATTTTAAATGAGCCTATAGTTAGGAGTTTTGAATAATAATCAATAATTGAAAATTTTATATTTAAACCGCGAATAGTTAAAAGTTTTTAGATTAAAAATAAACTGTAAATAGTATAAAAAACCAAAGACTAGTATTTGAGAATAGTTGTACTCACTAAAAAATGAGGGGTATAGGCAAATGTAGCTAATTTATTACTTTGAAGTGTGAATACTATCAATTGTTGGTGTTGACTAAACTATAATATTTGATCATATATAATATTCTCTCGTTTCTTTTTTGTTTTGTTGTTTACTTTTCTTGTTTGGTCGATTCACTCTAATTGCCCACTTTTTATTTTTAGCAAAGATTTTTTACCTAAATACCCCCAACTACCCCAACTTATATTATTTAAAATATCCCCTACCACCTTTTCAATTATTATAATCACTTAAATACCCCAACTACCACCTTAACAATTATTATAATCACTTAAAATGTCTCACTACCATTTTCCTTACACTACAAAGTGGACAATAAAAAGGGGCGGAAGGAGTACTCCACGTCTACATCATATTCATAAATTACATGTGAAACTATCAATAAGTGTTGACTAAACTCTAATATTTGATCATAAAGACTACATGTGAAATTATTAATGATCAAATTGTTAACTCCTACATTCCTACTAGTATGAGTAATAAACAAACCAAATGTAATCATATATACCCACATGAAGAGTTTTGAATTTGAATATGAGCAAGAAAGGAATCCCAAAATATCACCATTTCTAATAAATCCTTTCCAATCATTGGTTCTCTTTTCAAGAATAATTTTCTGGCCCAAGCCCCACACTCATCACTCTTATATTCTTTTTATTGAAAAGTTAAAAATTATTTTCATAAAAAAACAGGAGTAGTAATCCATGAATTTAACAAATTGTATAAATAAAAATAAAATAAAAATAAACTTTTTTAAAAAAAAATTCAAAAGAAAGAATTAGGTCTGCTTCCTCGTTTGCATCAATCAAACTAGGAATACAGTTTACATCACATTAAGTGATTCAGTCATTCAGAGACAGAGAATCGAATTTCCAGAATTTTTCTTGAAAGGGTAAATTTTATTTTATTTTTATCTTGGTGGGTTTTTTTTTAATAAATGGGAGAAGAACAAGAACAAGAACAAGTAAAAACAGCAGAAGATTCAAAGGATTCTTCTGTTGAGGTTGAAAGAGCAAAAACTGAAGAAACCCAAGAAAATAAAATGGGTATTGCTGATTCTGTAGTTAGACCTTCATGGTTTACTCCAAAAAGGTATCATCTTTATCTTTTTCTTTTCTTGTTCATCTTTCAATTCCTTCCATTTCTATAAAATTTGTGTTCTTCGTTATGTTTCTTGTAAAAAGATTGTTTCTTTGAAGATTATATGATGTTTTTTCAATTTGATGTACAATTTGATTTGGTTTTTGATTGTTTTTAATTGATATGGGTTATTGGGTTATCTTTGGGGTTTTAATTATGGATTCTTGAATTGGGATTTCAGTTGACTTTTTGTTAGATGTTCATTTTATCAGATATTGTGGTTTTTAAGCTTTTTTGATCTAGTTGATTGATGGGTTATGAGAAAATTAGGGCAGATTAGTTTGATGATTACTGCTTAATCACACCATTAACTAATGTGATGTTTCTAAAATTAGAGTTGGAGGTTTGCTAAGCTTAATGAGATGTTTTCTTTGTTAGTTGGTGTTTAACTATTGAGAAAATTGCATATTTCTTTGTTTAAAGGCTCACTGTGGATCTTATGCAGGTTATTGGCAATATTTTGTGTTATTAACTTGATAAATTATTTGGATCGAGGAGCGATTGCTAGCAATGGTGTGAATGGTGAACGCGGGACTTGTAAGGATGGCACATGCTCCAGTGGTAGCGGCATTCAGTAAGCTCTATGCATTGACTACTTTCAATTTTATCAGTACTTGAAACTATTAGGACTCAATTTTTCTGATATTTCATAATGTTTGAGTAGTGATCATAAGTAATCTATAATCCTATTTCTAATTCAGTTCATTAGTAGATTGATTCGCGTTCATTACAAGTTAGGATTGAGAAATATGTACGAAATTTCTTTAATTTTCAGTTTTTAGGGTTTAGGGTTTTATTCTCTTTCGCTTGTTTTACAGTTAAAATTTGTTTGAAAAAGGACTTAGGGTTACGCGTATTGGAATTGTATATATGATTAAGTTGTATGCTTACCTGCAAACATGTTCACATATACATCCTTGACTCTTGAGTATAATGTATATTTGTATGTACGACTCCTTTGTCCCTTTGAATTTCTATATAACGCAAATTAAAGTGACAACTTTCAGATGTTGTGTAGCAATTCAAGGGGAAGAAGGGAGTATCATTTTATTAATGCCCCTCCCCTGTTTTTTGTGTCTCGCATGCTATGTTTTTCTGCTTGGCTGTCTTGTTCAATGTTCATCGTTGGGACATGTATGTTGTTTGTGATATTTCTCCTCTTTTTATAGTATCATAGTTTGATCTTACTCTTGTTCTTGATCATTGTAGGGGACAATTCAACTTGAGCAATTTTCAAGATGGTGTGCTATCTTCAGCTTTCATGGTTGGACTCTTAGTGGCCTCGCCAATTTTTGCCACATTAGCCAAGAGGTGGGTTGTAATATCTTCTACTTTTACATGTTCTTCTTTTTCATACGCTCTTGGATTTTCTGTAGATAAAATAGAATTAGTAGAATTCAGCCTCACTGTTTAAGTAACTGTTACACCCACACACAATCCATTCGCCCCATCTCCAATGCAAAGGAAATTTATTTTAGAACTGAAAAATCTCTATACAAACTCAAATTCTGTTAAAGATTTTGTCTTATGTCTGTTCCATTTGAACTCAAAACTGAAAAGCTGAACCGAAACCTAGCTAACCTTGCCAAAAACTCAGTCAACTTATTAGTTTGTGACGAAAGCTAGCTGCGTTAGTCAAATGGACAGAAAACTGTGAGATAGTATGTTTGTGGAACTGCGCGTTTCATGTTCAAGGATACCAGTGAGTTATTGACTTATTGTGTAACTTCGGACATATATCGATACATTAGCTTCTAAAAGTTAATATACTAAGAATCACCCTGAGGCCGGCAGTAAAAGCTATTCAAATAGTATCTTCAGTGGAATCATTTTTCACAAAGTTATCCCCAAGTAACATTTAGTTTGAATTATAGATGTTTGGAAGTGTTGCTGCTGGTGTGCCCAAATCTGATTAATCATTAATGTCTGGTCGACCGGTATGCGGTTTTTCTTTGTCATTGCAGGGTCAATCCATTTCGATTGATTGGAGTGGGATTGTTAATCTGGACTATTGCTGTAGTTGGCTGTGGGTGTTCATGGGACTTTTGGTCCATTTCCATCTTTCGAATGTAAGTCTTCCAAATTCCAAGGCTAATCTACTTTTTTGTGATTAGTTACTCATATGATTTTCTCTTTTTAGGCTTGTTGGTGTAGGTGAGGCGTCATTTGTCAGCCTTGCTGCGCCATTCATTGATGATAATGCTCCTGATAGTCAGGTATCCCATTTCTCCTCTCTCTTTTCCTTGAGGGGTTCAGATTAGCTTAAAGTTCTTATATCTTACATTCTTTTTTCTATTGGATACTTATATCTTACATCTGTAATGATTGCATTATTTGTTTAAATTCTGTTACGGATATTGTGTTAGATTTTAGGGGGTGTGTAATCATCAGTGTCGTATCTGATATTTTATGGGCCTTAGGAAAAATGAAATGACCTTTTTTATAGAGGGTTGATTTCGATCTTTAATGGGTGTTTGACAAAAGTGAAATTACAAGTTTAGAAGCGATGTTCTAAGTCCAACATGACAACATTGTTGAGTTTAGACATTTGGCCCTTTCTAGCTCTAGGCCCTAGGCAATTGTCTACCTTGTCTAGGGTTAGAAACGGCCGTGGTAATCATTTATCTCATATACTAAAGTTGCGCGGTCGATTAACTTGTTCCAGCTACTCCTCAATACTGACAAGTTATTTAACTCATAGCCATTGGTTTTGACTTTCATGCATACATGCCCTTTTGCCTTGGAAAGTATGAACCGAATTCCCTGATCATCTGATCGCAATGTGTGAATAGAATGCAATCTGATTACTTTGCAACTTGATATGTCAGAGAACAGCATGGCTTGGATTCTTCTACATGTGTATACCTGTTGGATATGCGGTTGGTTACATTTTTGGCGGTTTGGTAAGTTTTCTAAGCTGATGTACTGACTTTTATCTTTCCTACTCTCAATATATAATATAGCATATGTCCTAGTGCGTGTCAGATTAATGATTATCTTACCGTACTCTCAAAAAAGTAGAAACTTTCCACTGATTCCCGTTTCGGAAACTTCATCCCCAAATCTCTTATACTCCAAATCAATGTTCCAATGAAAAAAAAATCACAATCTACAACTAATTAGAACATTATAAAAATGCACCCCGTCATATGATCTCTTCGTTCCTCAAACTTTAAATTAGCGTTTCACGCTTTGCGTTTTCATTCCTGTTCCCCGTACCGTATCAAATTTCCTTTCAAGAAACATTGCTTTTAACATTCTAGGTTGGGAGCCATCTTGCCTGGCGGTGGGCTTTCTTTTTGGAGGCAATCTTGATGGTTCCATTTGTTATTTTTGGTTTTGTGATGAAGCCGTTGCAGTTGAAAGGTTTGTAATTTCTCCTTGCATTATCTTTTCAGCGTATACTACAACTTGATCTCTGTTAATTTCCTCTTTTTCTCTTAATAATCAGGATTTGCACCTGCCGGGTCCAAGGTATCGTTGTTGGTGGATACAGCTGCTGCTTATGTAGAAGGTGTGCATGAAATTCATTACCCCTCTAAACTCTTAATAGACTATGTTTTCAAGCATTTTTATATACTATTTGTTGTATATCTCATTTTTGATGCGTTGTTTGCCCCCGTACTCCAATAGAGGCTTGAACGTTTTTCCTAATGCAGCATACATCTTTATTAGATAAATGCTAGCATGTTTAGGGTTGTATCTTAATGAGGCAGTTTCGAGAATATAATGCGTGTCCTAGATTTACTTCAAACAACTAGCTGAACTGCCTGAAATCACTACAAAGGATATTTTGTGGGCTTATGTCATAGTGCAAAAACATGGCTGCATTGCATCACATAAGCCACGTTGTAAAGGTTTCAAAAAAAACGAATCGATATTTCCTGCATTGTATAGGTGTACAAAACCCGCATTTTGGACCATATGAAGAGATATCTCATGTTTTTTGACTGATATTTAGGCGTTATGATAACCACAACATTTCCGTTACCGCATCATTGTTCCGCTGCTGTGATTCCAACCATTGCCTCATTTTGCGCTATGGCTTACGTACATCCCCCCACCTTAGATTTTCAGATTTATCCACGTATTTTATGTTTGCTGCCTAGCTAAGATAGGATCATGTGATTTTGTAATGTTATATTAAGCTTTTTTTTCATTTTGTGATGGCTTCAAAACTAATATTTATATTAAAAATGCCATATTCTAAGAATTTGTACATGTTCGTGGGAACTATTGAATGTTATAGGGTAATAGAATGTTGTTAGAAAATCCGAAGTTAATACTTTAAAAACCTTACTTAATTTTCGCTAAAAATCTTACCCTAACCCTAAAAATAATGGCTAAAGTTCTTTTTCGTTATCATCATGGACCCCAAATATTTTCTACCCCAAAAACGCAAATAATTATGTCATTCAATCACGGATTCACGGTTCAAATGAGGCTGATTCAGACGATGCCACCTCTACTGTCTTATCGTGTAGATTCTGTACTAACAATCTAACACTGACTTACTACTTGGAAATTAAAATTATATCGATAATAATCACATCAATAATCTTACTAGCCCGTAAAATTAATCGGATTCCAATCACGAAAGTGTGGGATTTGTTTTGCAGAGACAGAAATTGCAATTACTGTCAATAAATCAACCGATGAGAAAAGTGGAACTCCAAAAGAATCTCCAAAGTAAGTTTGATTTTCTCGAGTCAATGTTTATGCACAACACCTTAAAACACTCTATATTTTGAAATGTGAGATTAAGGATATGTTGTACAGTTCATAAATCAAATGCATTACTGCACATTTTAAGTAAAATTTTTCTAATGCCTTTTGTTTTGAATATAATGCAGTTCAACCGGGAATGAATTTACAAGATTTCTGAGTGATATGAAGTCGCTTCTTTCCGAAAAGGTTTATGTTGTGAATGTTCTAGGTACCTCCACTTTCTTCTTTAATGAGACTTCTATGAGCATCGACCTATCGCTAAAACATTTTGAGGGATGGTAATTGGGGCATTACTTTACATCATTTTTTTTTTATCAAAAAATGCACCTCTATACAATAAGTAATATACTCATAAAAATAATTTTAAGAGTGACCCCTACATTGGTATATATTATATAGTAATATAGTATAATTCAATTCTAATGGTGATAATTATGAACAACGGGATAAAAGATCGAGTGCTGAAGTTGGATATGCTACTTATTTTGTTCAATTCCTCGCTAGATTATACAATTATCTACTCCTTGTACTCTTAATTAATTGGATCATAACGAAGTAGCACGAAGTTTACGGACTGTAAAGTTAGAGAAAATGTTACTCAAGAGAAAAGAAGAGAGAAAAAGCTTACAGAAAAGGTTCAGCTGAGATAATTTTTGCTTCTCAAAGATTCAGCTGAACCTTTTCTGTAAGCTTTTTCTCTCTTTTCTCTTAAGTAACATATTCTCTAACTTTACAGTCCGTAAACTTCGTGCTACTTCGTTATGATCCAATTAATAAAGAGTACAAGGAGTAGATAATTATATAATCTAGCGAGGAATTGAACAAAATAAGTAGCATACCCAACTTCAACACTCGATCTTTTATCCCGTTGTTCATAATTATCAGCATTAGAATTTGAATTATACTATATTACTACATAATATATACCTGTAGGATATATATATATATATATATATATATAGGAAAAGTTCCAGTGAGAACCATCCTTATATGAGAACCGTGAGAATCAAATTGCCTTACAAAAAATAGTTACTTTTTACTAAAAATGTGTTACTTTTAGGCAAAAAAGCCGTTACTGTTTTTTATGATATTATTAGACAAAAAAGTGTTACTTTTAGAAAACATTTCTGAAAAAAACTCATAAAAAGGTGTTACTTTTTACATTAAAATGTGTTACTTTTCGGAAAAAATTTGCTACTTTTTAATATTTTTGTTTTTTTTAAAAAAATATTTTTCTAAAAGTAACTTTTTTTGCTAAAAAGTAGCAGCTTTTTTTTAAAACATAAGTAATATTTTTTTGTCCAAAAGTAACACATTTTCTGTATAAAAGTAACACATTTTTATCAGGGAGATTGGTTCTCACAGTTCTCATATAAGCTTGGTTCTCACTAGAACTTGAACCTATATATATATATATATATAGGCAGAGCAAAGATTTTGGAGACCCAATTTATTTTTACGATGTCTTTCAAAATAGAGCCCTTCATTATATCAAAAGATAAAATTTTTCCACTTTAAGAAAAACAATTCAAGACAATATGTATTGTAACATTATATTTTAAAATTAATTGAAATATAGAAAAAGTTTACAAACAAATCACTTTAAAAAGTGTTGCTTATAATTGGGCCTGAATAGCACGATTTCTTATTTGAGGCCTCTTTTTTAGGGGCCCTAGGCGGTCGGCTACCCGATATGGGCTAAGAACTGGTCCTAAGGTATATATTACGATTTAAAAAATGACGGAAGGAGTGACATGCAACATTTTTCTTTGCCTAAGGCTGAAGTCCTTAGAATGCTTATACATTGTATTGGCTTCTCCAGGTTACATAGCATACAACTTTGTTTTGGGTGCGTATTCATATTGGGGACCAAAGGCTGGGTACAATATCTACAATATGGTATGTTCTCACTTAATTCCGAGGGCAGTGAGATCCCAGCTTACTAAATATGTTTTCATGATTATTGCTCGGGAACTTGTCATGCTTAAGAAGTATGTAACTTGTGGCAACGGGCATTTATACGTCTAACTCAAAAATCTGGTCAATGTGGTAGAATAATGCAGATATGGTCTTTGGTGGCATCACTGTTGGTTGTGGATTGGCTGGAACTATAGGCGGAGGTCTCCTTCTTGACTACATAGACTCGACAATTTCAAATGCTTTTAAGGTAAAAGCAAATCATTTGACGGCTATATTTAGGATCCTTTTCGTATTTTATTGTTTGTGGATATTAATCTCGTTCTGATATACTGCAGCTTCTTTCATTGTCCACTTTGCTCGGAGCAGCGTTTTGCTTCGGTGCTTTTTGTTTCAAGAAAGAGATATTTTTCCTCATTTTCTTCGCCATCGGTGAACTGTTAGTCTTTGCTACGCAGGTATATTAGTTTTTATAAGTAGCTTTCTTATCCTTTGATTTCCGTTTGTATGCTAGATTAGTTTCTAAGTGGCATCATTAATTTTTCTATAAAAAGAAAGAATAATTTGCCTTAAAGTTGAGGACTTTTGCGAATTATAGCCTCAATGTTTATTTTTTGCGAATTACAACCTCCATAGTATCAAAGTCAACAACGTTCAGGCTAAATCACAAAATTCCGACCACTTAACCTAAAATTGTGACCACTAAAATGACTGCAATCACATGATTTGGCTTGAATAATGTAGACTTTGAAGTTTGATACTTTGGCGGCTGTAATTCGCAAAAAATAAACATTGAGACTGTGATTCGCAAAAGTCATAAACTTTAACGCTGTAATTTGCAAATTATTGTTAAAAAATTACAATGTTCAAATCATTGCACTATTCATAAATTTTGTTTCCGCTTGCAGGCCCCAGTAAATTACGTGTGCCTACACAGTGTTAAGCCTAGCTTACGACCACTTTCTATGGCCATGTCTACGGTTTCAATTCATGTGTTCGGCGATGTACCTTCTTCACCCTTAGTTGGTGTTCTTCAGGTTAATTTGCTCTTCAATATGTTACTCATGTTTCGATATGCACTATTCTCTATCTGAGCGCTGCACATTAGGCCGAGATATTATAGTCATTACTCATGACTCGGGTTATTTATTGACAACTATAGAGGTGTTCATTCAGGTTATCGTGTTTATTTCGAGTTAGGTGTTTCTGTTCGGTTTGAAATCGGGTTTTGTGACCATATCATATTTTACATGATTGTTTGAATTCAGGTTTGGTTACAAGGTCGGGTAAATTTCGGGTCATCGAGTCTGTTTTGAAAACATCTATGACATTCCATAACATGTTTTCCTTGAGCACATCGAACTAATACCATCTTTGAAGTCCGCTAAGATTATTCGTGCTACAGGATCATATTCATAATTGGAGGACAACCGCTCTGAGTTTGACGTCCATTCTGTTTCTAGCAGCTGCAATATGGCTCATAGGTAAGATCATCGCTGCATTCATACACTTATACCGCATGGCTGTGCGCATAGCTCGCCATATAATTCAAATACGCGTTTTTGTGCAGGAGTCTTTTTACACAGTCCGGATAAGTCTAATGAAGCGAACGAACATGATCATACAAGAGGAGCTAACGGAACAAACAAAGCACCGTTATTAGAGGAGGCAAGTAGTGCATAGTTCATCGGTTTAAACGTAGCATCTCAACGACTAGCGTCTCACCTTCCTTTGAATTGTATAGTATTTTCTTTTTGTGAGTAAATGATAGATAAGTGTTTTTTTGCCCATCTTTCTATATCGCCTACGATTTTTGCGGGCGATCAATTCATTTCCTTAAGTAGAAGACGATAATTGTTTCGACTTTTGCTTACCCACAAGTTTGATAATTGATGTATAGTTAAGTTTCTAGTAGAGAAGTTTGCAACAATTTTTGTGGTACAGGGCACTGTTTTAGTGTAGTATCTAAAATAAGTTTTTAGTTTTTTTTTTTTTGTGTTTTCAGCTTTTATTTCATTTTTATTTGATTTTTAATATTTTTATTTTATTTTGATTTTAATTTTTGTGACTGGAATCTATCTCAACTTGGTGGTGCTTTATGCTTTTATTCTTTCTGGTTGTAGAAGGAAAGAATGAAAGTATTCACTTATATTGGCAACTTGCTTTTTTTTTTTTTTTTTTTGAATTGTATTGGCAACTTTCTTTGTCAACATGTTTTGTGTTTTTGTTTTTCTCGGCTTTCGGAGTAGAGGTGTTTAATTGGGTCATCAGGTCAATTTCGAGTTAAGTGTTTCGGATCGATTTAAAATTAAGTTTTGATTCCACATTGATTTTTACATAATTTTAAATTCAATTTGAAGTTGGGTTAAGTCGGATTTAGTTACAAGGTCACGTATGTATTGGGTTGTCGATTTGAACACGTCCATTTCAGAGTAAGGATAATATTCTAAGAGTAAGAATGAAGGGAAAATCAATATTCTTACAAGCGGTGCAAATTGAACACTTAGCACAAGAATGAAAGAAAATTCTTTCGCCATTAGGTTAAATCATTAAATCTTAATTTTAACCTTTAAATTAGTATTTGTGTATGTTTCAAATAGTTATAATATACAATGTCTACTTTTAAAAGTAGGTGGATGGTGGAACAATATCAAAGAGACGGATGAATGTAGTTTTTGTGATAAAATATAACTTTTAAAAGTAGAAAAATGTTAGTTCAAAGTTGAAATACATATTTTATAAGGAAATATTTTGATTTCAGTGCTAGACTAATATCACCTAATAATTAGAAAAATCAATATATATACAAAATAAGAACATTTTAAGAACATTTTCGTTTGATTTTTTTGGGTTACTATATATACAAAAAAGGATTTTAAAATGAGAAGGATTTTAAAATGAGAAGGGTGAGAAGGATTTTCGTTTGATTTTTTTGGGTTACTATATATATATATATATATATATATATATATATATATATATATATATTATATACAATTTATTTATAAAATGCTATAAATATAGTGATAAAATCTGCTTGACAAGAAATTTATTTTCTTATTATAGTGATAGAGATGTAGATGTGGAAATCAAGTTGATAAAATCTTAATGTGACGGAATCTAATAGAAAGCTACTCCATTTGACACAAAGTTTTCATTAGATACTGCAACAAGATTTTTTATTTTGGTTGTACTAGATCGTTTTATTTATTTTTATAATTGATTATTTAAAACTGTAAGTAATTATTTTAAGGTTATAAATAATTATTTTAAGATTGTAAAACTGTAAGTATATATATTGAGTCAACTTAATAAAAATTGTCTTACCGTAATATCGTATCATTTAAAAGTTTAAATTTTATTTTTTGCTACTTTTGAGACAAAACAAAATTTGAGAGTTATCACTAAAAATTTCTCAAGTGTCTGATTGTTGGTTATTCTAAGTCGACAAAATAAACCAATTTTAGCTAAACTACGTTTTCCATATAAATTTTAGAAAAAAAAATGACATTGATAATTTTGTATATTGTTCTATCTGCTAAAACTAAACACGAATTTTTTCTTTGTTAAACATAAATCAATTTATGACTTGTATTTGTTGAAAATGAATCATTTGGTTCACTATCATTAATCATATATCATCAACAAATGTGTGAGACGATATCTCACAAAAATAACTCAAAAATTATTAGGGAGATTATTAGAAAATAATCAATAAGTGAGTTTCTTTTCAACAAATACACAACAAGTGGAATCATTGCCGTTAATAAAATTTTGTTAGTGAAAATAATGACACATTTGGTGTTAGCAAGCTTCACATATGATGGCTAATATCACATAATAAGACACGAGATTTGGTAAGTAAATAACGGTTCTTTATTAATTTGGGTAAATCACTTGTAGGTGGCAAGTATATATTGGTTTATGACTATAATGACTTTGTTTTTCCCTTTTTTTGTTTTGGTCATTATATTAGTTTTTCTTGTCTTTTTTATGATTTACAAATCACCGTGATTAGGGTCGGCCCCAGACAAGGGCAAGAAGGGCTCATGCCCAGAGCCCACGAAAAAAATAGACAATTTTTGTCTTCAAATGCATTGAATTTGAGACCTTGTGTAATTAAATTTGTGCATTTAACCAAGTCAAAGCTTTAATAATGATAACTATTACCTTTTTTTACTAATTATTGAATTATAAGTGCACAATTATGAACTAAAAAACGGATAATTAGGGCCCATAAATTATTTTTCGCCCTGGGCCCATAATTTTCTAAATAAGATATATATAGATGCAATAATTTCTCACATTGACCAAAAAGAACAACAAAAATCAATTGGATTTTGTGAAATTAATCTGGGTTACCCAGAATCTTTTGAGCAACCCAGAAATTAGACATTTTTTTAGATATGATCTGCACAATTGCAAAAGCCAAAAAGCAAGCAGAACATACTGCTTGTTATTACATGCCATTTACACCAAATAAGGCATTTGAGAAGAATGATATACTATCCTAACTCCTACACCTTGCTGCACATGTCGATTTTCCACCAAAATTACACCCGATAAGTTAAAAATTCGGTGTTCTTGCCATCAAAATATATTCAGTTGGTTGCTGATCGGATCTCTGTCGATGATCTGAAATCAGCTCGGTTAGACTCCATTAGAGCCGATAAAAAGTGTTGCGGGTCTTGTATTACGAGTCTTTTACTAGGTAGGAGGAAAGAATCTGTTGAGATTGAATGGCAATGTGTAAAATTCTTCATTCCTGTTGTCTCCCCTAAAATTTCTAAACTTAACCCACCACGGCATTCCTCTGTCTTTCTTCGATCTTTCTACATCTAGAGTGTTGTCGAGGAATACAGCAATGATTAAGCTAACTGTCGGTGATGATACGAAAATTGTCGTCAAAAATGCATTGAACTGCAAGACACACAAACAAGAAAACAATGATGCCCTTAGTCTCCTCCTTTAAAATACTTGGTATTTGTCATTCATCATCAAAATGCATAGTATTATTTGCCTCATAGAAGCTATGGTCACGGTTAGAGGTGTTCAATTGGCCGGGTTATGTCAAATTTAAATGGGCTGGGTCCGGGCGGGTTATGTCCAATTCAAACAGAGCGATGCGAGTCAAAGTTCATTTAAACCTGACTCACTTTGACCCTTTGTTTAAAAGTTCATATAATAGTTTTTTTGTTCTACGGTTTATGGCTCGTTGGGTCAACCCACCTATGTATATAATAATATCATACAAAATATTAAAAAAAGCGGTAAAAAATTTTTCGCAACCAATTCCTATAATTATCCGACCTAGCCCTTTACACCAAGGCCCGTTAATGGCTCGACCTGTTATTGACCCAACCCTCTAATAACCCGTTAAAATGTGACCCGACCCTTGACCCTTTGGGTTGACCCGCCCCGTTAAACACCTCTAGTCATGGTCTAAGAGGGTTGTATGGCGGCAAACCATGAGTTTGCAGGTAGTGAGACTCTCGACTGGAGAATTACCTGTAATTATTATCATTGATGAAGTTAAATAACTTACCCAGCCTGCATTTGACCGAACAAGGCCATGTTGAGGAAGATAGTCGCTGAAGAGCTGAGGAATCGATATCCCAAGAAAAAGAGATACACCGGTAATAAAAAGATTCCTCATAGAGTTCATGTTTGTGAATTGTAGAAATGATAGTCCAACGGAAGCTGCAAACCATACAAATTAGTTAGTGTAGTAGAATCCCACGTATTTTTGACTCCCGGGTTACTAGGCAAGAGGATAAGAGGAGACTAATTCTTCATGTAGGTGGTGAGAATCAAACCACTATCAGAAGGGTAAAAGGAAAAACCTTCAACCACTAAGACAACCATGATTCTCGGAATCCTGCGTTTTTATTAGACTAAAAAACTATGTAGTCGGAAGTTTTGGCACATACCCACAAGGCCAAACAGAACACAGTATAAAGCCGCAAAGATCGGGAAAGGTATGGATGCAAAAACAGCGCCAAATTTTCCTGCCACATAAATAGTCATTCGTTATTGAAGTACAAGCTCCCCTCCGCATAGTGCAATTATATGTACCACAGTGATTTTGGGTGATTATTTCAGACTCGGATATGGGTCCAAGAGTCCGACTTAGCTACTTTTTGAAAAAAAAAATTCATAAGCTTGTTCAAAATGAAGTGTCAAAGAGTCATATCAATGTCGGGGTGTCCAGGATCAGACATGAGTACTTGAAGTGAAATGAAAAGTCTAAGTAACGCATATGATAGCTTCTCTTCATAGCTCCTCGACATTTTTTTTCACTTTTAATGTGAGTGGGAGTGCAGAAGGAAGGGAGGGTAACACTAACCTAAAGTTGAGAAAAATATCATAAAACCGGCTGAGATTTGAACGACTCTACGACTTCCAACTCGCGTGAGCCCTAGCAATCCAACATTTTCCCTGAAATATGATGCAGCGAGTTCTTTTGAAGTCATTTTGCAAGAGAAAGTATGATTAAAAGGTCAAGTGAATAATCGATCATAATACTTACACAGAGACTGCTGATCCAACACCCGTTCCAAACAGACCATCCAGCAAAACTCCGATGCCCTACGAGGAAGGTAAGGATAACAGGTTATTCAGCATACTTCACAGACAACTTGACGAATACAGTGTTACTTATAAAAAGAAAGCAAAAATGATTGTCAGCATTTTCATTTGTAGATTGTTTGAAGAGTGTACGATAGACCAAGTTCATCGTAACATGCTATGGTTTTAAGTCATATGATCCACGTCTGTTACTCGGACCCTAAATTGCATCTAAGTACAAATGTGGAAACTTGCACCAAATGGACAAAAACATAGTACTCCTCCATTTCTTTTAAAATGTCCCATTTGGTTTGGGCACGTTTGCCAACACACTAATACTACCCTTAATATCTCTAATTGTGCAAAATTAAAAATTATAAAACCTTTATATTAATAAATCTTATGTTGGGACGAATCAAACAAGTATCTCATTTGATTATGTTTTAATTTACAGATTAAGAATAAAATACAAATTAAGAGTGAATGATGAATAGTATCCAAAAACCATATGAGACGTTTGAAAAGAACCACAGGGAGTACTAAAATACCCTTTCTTTCGATGGGTCAAAAATTTATAATTCTTTGGTTTCGGATAATAATGGATTATATCACAATGGCTCGTCAAATCATGTTAACATCTTATTTATATGAAGTTATAGATATGTTTGCTAATAAGGGCCAATCTGAAACAACTTTGTTATCAATAATAAGGTTAAGGTTGCGTTTATCCGACCCCTCCAAACCCCACCTAGGTGAGGGCCCCTTTAGCCTTGGGTAATGAAATGTTGTAGTACATTGTAACATCTACAATCACATTTTAAAATGCATGGTATGATCCTGAAAGGAATAATCAAATTTATATTAATAATGATCAATCAAATAGCAAATTACCTGCCATCCTATACCGCGACTCAAAACGTAAGCTGGAGGAGGGGTAGCAATTGCAAGCCTAGAAGCTGCCTTATAAGCAGCGGTCGACTGCATACATTCCAAACAAGTAAAACAATTCGCATCATTGCAAATGCTCAAAATGAAGGTTCAGACATGAAATAAAATGAGTTTTTTGTTCTTTGAAAACACATGAAATAAAATGAGTTTTTTCTTTGAAAACGCAATTTGCATAGTTAACAGTGAAAATTGAAATAACACGAATTTAAGAAAAAATTTACAAGTAAATAACTGGAAAGAGGTTTATATAAAGTTGGTACCTCAATCATAGAAACCAAAACCGATGCCATCATAGCAACTGAATGACCAGCATCAAAAGTCGGAGGACCCCATTGCAACGGATATGGGAATTTAAACCTATTTGAACTCGTAAGTGATAAATTTTGGATTAGTGCTTTAGACGATAAAAATAAAAGCGTTCAGGACGAAAAGTTCATATGAGGACCCATAGTCTAAATCAAGTTCACATTTTGGCCCGTAAGTACAGATTAGTAGATTCCAACTAATTAAGTTCATATAAGTTCAAACAAAGTTAAAAAAATCCTTACTTCCTCCGTATTTGATTATTTACGACTAGAACTTGTCATTTTGCGAAAGAAAATGATAGTTTCATGTTGCAAGTAAAAAGATGCGGAAGAAGTACAAGCTAAGAGACCGAAGCATAAAACACACCAAAACAAAATGCATTGAATGAGAGCTTCAATAAGGATTTATACCACGGAGCGGTTGAAATAAGATTTGCCCTATCTGTACGACAACTGATTTGAGTTGGGTGCGGTTTATGCTTATAAGCCCCAGCTGCTGTCAAGATGATGGCATAAACCCATACAATTGCGCCACATATTATGACAGGGAATCGTTCGAATATTGGGACATCCTTGAAGGGCCTGATATGCTTCAAATACTACATAAACAAAATCAAATACTTTTTATCAACATCGGCTATCGGAAAAAAATTTTAATTGTACAAGAACATTATACAACTTACTCACTTGAGACAATCCAATTACGAGAAATAGCATTGGAAGTCCGATTTCTACACAGTTTCCAAGCTGAAATGAAATAATCGGTAAAAGAAAAGAAAGAAATTCAGGATAGTGTACGTTCATATAGCATACTTTGTGTTCATTGATCGCAAAGAAATTGTATTTGGTACCTACCGCTGGAAATCCTCGATGAAACAACCCTAAGCCAACCAAACCCACAACCGGCGTCATCCCTAGAGGACTAAAAAATCTGTAGAAGCAGCCAAATGTACACAAACAGCATGAAAACAACAACAAGAAAGAGAATAGCACTAGTCAAACACAACCATGATGTTAAATCCGACCAATTCCTACCGTGAAAAAAGTCCCCAAAGTTGACTGTAACCTAAAATGATTTGTATACTAGACGACACAATTAGAGCTCCTTGAATAGCCCTCATTGTTTGAATAAATCTCTGGAAAAAGGGAAAAGTTACATTCGACAAAGCAAATCACATTCTAATGTTTAATAGAAGCAATATATAGATCAACATCAACATACAATTACACTATTGATAACCAAAAAAAGGAGTAAAAGTATGCCCAATTTTGGAGGAAAAGTTATTGTTTTGAGTAGCGTCACATGATAATCTTCTCGAGAATCACAAATCGAAAGAAGAAAATTATGGTCAGTTTTGGGTTATTTTTGGGCCATATTGAGCGAGTCACGATTTCAAAAAGTGAATAAACTATCGAATCACATTATACTAGTTTCGAGTAGTTTAGTGCATCCCATAAGAGGCTTGTATTGTCATGATCCATTTGCTCTAAGTTGCATTTCAACTTTCAATCTCTTAGTATAAATTTAGATCATGCATAAGCTAGATACATTATTATCTCCCACACAACCAAATTAACAAGATTGATTAATCGGATAAAGATAGCAAAAAAGTAAGTTTCTATCTTTCACAAAGCCAAATCAAACAAAGTGAAGGGTAAACTTACATCATGACCGTCGGGAATGCTCTTCAATGAGGAGTCATTTATAATGTATGCTATAGATATAACGTAAGCGAAGGATCCTCCTACTACAGTTGGCAGTCTTGTCCCAAATAAAGCTTGCAAAAGTGTGTTTATTCCTGCCACAAATAGGAGAGTTTGTATGACCCGTGCCTTGTCACCCTGGTCATGTTAACAATATATCACAATGTGCAAAAAAGGTAACAGAGTTTTAGACAAGTGGAAAGCTCGAGAGACCATTCATGCAACACGTGAATCAACAACGATGAAAACAGTCCTAACTAAGATTTTCTCAAAATAAAACTTCATCTTAAGCATGAAAGCATGGTTTTGGTTTGCCTAATCATGTTATAGATCATCTCTGTAGATTTAGACTTATCGGACAAAGATCTTCCAAGTCATAAGTTGAAGAACATGAGTACATCACGGGTCTTCCGGCCTTTTAACTCCTACTTTTCACCCATACTTTATTTGAAATTATAGCAACAACCTAAGGACTTAGGAGATAGGACTTACATCAGAACCACCCATTGCAGGAACGAGAATGGTAGGAATCATCACAGTTGTACCAAGCATCACAATGTAGTTTTGAAATGCTAGAAGGATGGTTTCAGCTGGAAAATATTAAAACTAGTTACAATCAGATGAATGTGCAACAAATCTACCACACATGCAGTCTGAATTAAATGGAAAACATAAACGATGGAATACATAACAAAACTAGTCTTGCAAGATGGAATATACATATCATCATCATCATAACCCAATATATCTTGCTCATAGAAAGATGGAATATACATATCATCATCATCATAACGCAATATATCTTGCTCATAGAAAGATGGAATATAAATACTGAGATAAAAATGTAAAATACTGGTCTATCAGGCATCTACGTGGCTATCGGAGAAAAATATGTTCTTTTTTGGGATCTAACCCATAGTAACGTGGAATGTGGAACATAGCCACATTCCACGCTCTAAGAACGTCCGTCTCCAATCACTACAAACGTGACCCAAATTGCTTAAGGTGACATTTCGGTATAGATGAGCTTTTTAAAAGGTATTGGCCTTCATTTACAAATTAAAGAAAAACGAACGGAGGATAAAAGTAAAATAAGATAAAACCTGGAAAACTAAAAAAAATTCCACATCAAAACAATTTCTGAAAGCAAAAAAATCATTTAAAATTTTTATTTTATTTTCAATTATATTTTTTATATATTATGTAACTCGTATCCAATCGTTTCCAATTCAATCTAGATTGCATTCTTTGTTTCCATTCCGACGGTCCCGTTCCCCATTCTAAACCGAAAGTCATTCCAGGTAAAAATGATCTAACCCTTCGTTAAAGGTTTATTTCTTCATGCTACAGTGATTAATCAGAATATGGTCTATTTTTTCCTCAAGAAGTTCAACCATATTCAAATTTCTATCCAAAATATCTTGAAATCTTCAGTTTTCCATTCTTCTCATCTCATGATCCATCATTTCATATTCCTCCAATGTAGCTGCAGTAAGCAATTCTACACATGATATGTTGATCCCTTCGTATTGTGTTCCTTTTCGAGCACTTGAACGAATGTCAGTCCATCATTTTTCCATTCAACAAAACTAAATCGCGTATTGAGCTAACCATGATATATCAGATTCTATCAATCTACTAATTGAACTCAACTCCATTTATGATCCAACTAATGTCGAAAAAAGTGCTCAAAATTTCATGAATGAGCATACACCAGTAATCATAATGCAAAAATACAGTTTCGATCATAGTCGTCATACAATGATATGGCCTTATTTTTGCACTTTGCTAGCAATATGTAATCTCATCCTCAACACAATAAACAAACTCCCAAAGATCAACAAACACTAATTTGCTCGATCACAATAATCAAATCAAACTTAAAACTTTGATGAAATGTTTACATTGTGAATCAACTATCATGGTAAGTTCAAACCAATGCAATATTTTACTAATTTACCAAGCACATTCCCTACATACTATAATATTCAATTACCATCTAAACTACATTTGAACAAAAGATTATTTTACCCCCAAACCAACATTATTGACCAATTACAATTTCCATATATAGAATCTACTCAACCATCCAACTATTCCAGAATAATTCATTAGATATTTACAAGTTTACAACTGCAAGTCTGACAATGTACTATGTTAGTTCCATCAAATTTGCTACATTTTTCATTTAAGTTTGTCTCGTACTAATCACTAAATTTCTATTTTTGGCTATAATCCACGCACATTCTTCCATTCTCATCAGCACATTAAACGTAATTTTCATCTCATCCCCACATTTCTCGCATTTCCTATAAAACACTATTTTACCCATTCATTGGTTAAAAGCAATTGTGCTCTTGCAGTCAAATTAGATTACAAACAAATAACATAAAACAAACAGGGAAAAGATATCAAAATCTTTAAACTTGGAGTCCTTGATAATTGACAAATGTGAAACTTTGAAAAATGACAACCTGACATTAATAGAAGCAAACAGATAACATAGAGCAAAGATGTGACATTTTACTATAAAATTTTCTAAAAACTCAATTTAATTTTATTTATAAAATTGATAAATATAGAAATTAAATTTCAACATTCAAGAACCTTAAATATCACATTAACTATCATTCCATTTCCTACAATATAGGACCATTTGAAACAAACACTTCAACATTAACATTCATTATCATAATAAATGTGGAAGATAAATAAAAGCTACTATAACAAAAAGATTATAAATTTTCAAAATTTTGATAAATAAACTCAAAAAAATAAAATGAACCCTTTTATTCATTTTAGAAACCCATTTTAAAGAAACAATCTTTTTAATGTTCTTTTTTTTCAATTGTGGTGGGACATTATAAAAATGTCCAAATAAAGTGTAATAATGACAAAATTTATGAAATTTAAAAGGTACCCATTTAAATTAAACATAATTTACTGAGTTTAAGATAAAAAAAAAGTAGTACCCCAAGGAGGATTTGAGTCTATGCAATACTCAAGGTCTTGAAGTTGTTCCATGGGAAGATGAGTAATATCCGCCATTGTTGAAAGCTTCAAAAGCTCCCCTGTTTTAGAGATAGAAAGTGTAAAAAAATAACAGAAGAGAGAGAAAGAAGTGTGAAAGAGAAGAGAGAATAATTTTTGAGAATTAAAGTGGAAAGAAAAAATAAAGAGGAAAATTAACAGATAGAAAGGTGGTCGAATTTTTGAAAAAAAAAAAAAGAAAAAAAAAAGTTAGAGAGAGAAAGAAGGAAAACTTATTCTTTGGAGTATGGATTTTGGTTGTTCTTTCTGCTCGAAGTTCAGTGATAAACTCAAAACCAGCTTTTTCGGTTGGGATTTTTTGAAATTTTCCTTTTTGATTTTATAAATATATCATTTTTTAATATGTAGTATCTAAAAAAAATCATTTTTTAAATATCATTTTCTTAAATATCATTTTTTTTAATTTTGAGAGACTTTTTAAATTTTTTAATTTTCATTTCCAAAAAAAAAAAAATCAATTTTCATTAATTTTTAATCATGTGGTAAAAAAAAATATATTCACTAATTCAGTATCTTGATAATAAAAAAACGATTGTTCTTTTTTTCGTTTTTAATAAAAACAAATTTTGGAAAATTATCAATGGTATCCTAAGTTTTTGCACTTTATCAATGGTGTCCTCGTATTATTGAGCGTTTTACAACCGTAACCTTTTCTAATTTTTTTTTCCGTCCAAAACCATTAACTTTTTTCTTTTTCTTTTATTTTTCAATTTAAAACATTAAAAAAAATAAAAGAAAAAAAAGTTAACGGTTTTGGACGGAAAAAATAAAAAAAAAAGTTAAGGTTGTAAGACGCTCAACAATACAAGGGTACCATTAATAATCGAAAAAACTTAGAAATACAATTAATAAATAAGTGCAAAAACTTAGGGGTACCATTAATATATAATTTCTTTAATTTCACTCTCTTATTAAAACAAATAAAGGGACAATTATTCATGTTTTGTTTAAATAATGAATAATGGATTACTATATACTCTCTCTTTTGTTGTTTTGGGTTGTTATAAAATTTTTTTTCTATTTATATCCTAAAATTTAGACAAAATTAATCTTGTCCGTCTTCATGTTATTCTTTTAATAATAACTAGCTTGAATTCCGTGCCAAGCACGGATAACTTAAAAAAATTATAACAATAATGTAAACATAACCAAAATTAGTTTAAATTATCATGATATTAAATTGTTATTTGTTAACTATAATAAATCTATTGAAAATAATATTTTACGTGTAAGAGAAATTAAACGTATCAATTTACATTTTCTTATGCACGCAATATTAAGTATTATAATAATTACAATTTAATCTTTTGGATATATACTTCTGTGTGTATTTTTGTATATATAATAAAATATACTTTTTGAATATATAGTTTGATTATTTCGACATGAAAATTTTCAACCATAGCTTGACACGTGTCAATAAGATACTTTTTTGGTTTCTTTTTTAGTATATTAGTATAGATATCTAATTATAGATAGATAGTATAGATACTTTGATTGAAAATAGTGTAATCATTAATCAGATGAAAATTCATGCAAAAAATAAATAAATATATTAATAACTTATATCTTTGGAAAAATAATTTATATCTTGATATTTAAGAAAAAAATTAAAATGTTAAAATTTGAGAACTATATGTATGTAATATAAAATTTTTTATGGGATGTGGTTGTGTAATACAAATAAATTTAACTCAGATCTCAGTATTTCAGGAAAATAATTAGAAAAAAATATAATTTCTTCATCTAATTAACCCCTATTTATTCCAACAATTCATTTTATGTGTTTTTAGAATAATTTGTGAATTACAACTTAAAAGTTTAGCACTTTTGCAAATTATATACTCAATTTTTATTGTTTGCGAATTACCTTCACGAAAGTATCAAAGTTTACAGGTTCAAGCTAAAAACACCAAACTCCGATCACTTAAACTAAAATTACGACCACCAAAATGGTCAAAATTCTATGTTTTGGCTTGAACCTGTAAACTTTGATATTAGTGGTTGTCATTCGCAAAATATAAACATTAAATTTGTAATTCACAAAAGTGTTAAACTTTTGTTGTAATTAACAAATGATATTGTAACAAAAAAGGAATTTAATTGATATTTTATTACATAATAATCTTAAAAAAGATTGATAATTATTTCACAGAATAAGTGGCCATTTGATTGATATATTATTATAAAATGATCTTAGGAATAAATTATAATCAACATAAAATTAGCATAAGATTGATAATTGATGACTATATTTGATTGATTAATGTGATTGATGTAAAGTAGAAAGAATTTTCTAATTACCATATTTAGCCGAATGAAGGATTTCCTAGTATATACCCTTTTGTCTTTTGGAGGGAAAATATTGAATGTGGGAGTGACATGTGTCTTATTGAAGAACCGTTTTAGTATATAGTAATAGATTATGGTTGCGACATATCTTTTAGTAACTTCATTTTCAAATTTTTATATTGATTATGGTCCGCAAATGTTTTTTTAACGTTACAAAACATTTTTTGATAGTCGGGGATTTTATATTTTTTCTACTAATATTTTCTTAATATTTTTTTTCTATTATTTATAATCCCTATTTTTCCTCATTAAATTTATTATTCAATATGGCAATATATCCACCATCTCATGTATTCTATTTTTTTTAATTTACGTGAGCATTCTTTATGGAAACTTTTTAAAAAACAAATTAACGAGTATATTATAAATAGATACTCCCTCCGTACTTTTAAGTTCTTCCACTTTACTATAACGGGTAGTTTCAAAAGTTCTTTCACTTTATAATACTTTCTATTTTTGGAAAATTTTCATCCCACTTTTACCCCTTAAAACCCCACTTTCTTACTTCACACTACGAAATATTTAATTATTTTTTCTCTCATACTTCCAATACAATCATTATTTCATACTAATTCTAACGTAATGTACACCCTCTAGGTATCACCAAATTTGCTCTTAAATCATACTCCAATAAAATATGTGGGACTGAGAAGTAGGTAATTGGTGAACAAATTAAGACAAAATGGATAAAAGTGCTATTTAATGGAAAAGTGATATACATATATAGATGCAATGAAAATGTTAAAGTAATTGTGTGGATGATAATTAATTCCAAACAAAAGTATGGTCGATGCCCAATAATAAATATTGGACAAATTGATGGAACGAACTAAAAAAAAGGAAGACAAATTTCATAAAATAGAGAAAATGTACAATAATAATAGACCAAATCTTGACCCAACCAGATAGTCATCCTAAACTCGATAAGAAAATAGTGGGTCGTTACCCAATAAGTTCGACCCGTGCCCTAAAAGTGACTAGCCTCAAAAAACCGAAAACAACTGAAACAAACATGATTGAAACCCAAACACTGTTTTTAGTTTCACGACAACATTCTCAATTCAACAATATTTTATCTGTCAGAATCCACCATATTTTAGTCAGTTATTTAAATTCTATTCATTAATTCTCTGTTATAACCTGAAATCAATATATTGATTTATTTAAAAATATTTTCTATGAAACCAAAAAGTTATCATATAGAAATATTTATTTTTAGAAAATATAATGAAATAAAAAAAAATGAAGTTCCTTAATTTGTTGGATTGACTCGAACTTGCTCCATTTAGATCTGAATTTGATCCAACTGAAAGGCTTAAAAGTCTGTAACCTCTCAGTCCCTTGTTTTAATGAGTCTAAATACTTTTTCCATTTTGAAATAGTCGCTAAATAACGATTTTATAAAAGTTTTTGACGTTATTTATCGTTTAAGCTTATTTTAATATATGCAGCTAATGTCTAATAATAAATATTGTTAAAAGGGGTCTTGTTTGAATCGTCTAATCGCATACTTTCATAATATTTACTTTTTATAATTTCTAGATATGTATTGTTTAATATCACTACAACATAATTTTTCTTTTAGTGGGATATATTTAGCGACATTTAATTTAAATGTCGGTATTTCAAATTTCTTATAGTGTATATAGAGAATTTAGTGACATTTATTAGACCCTTTAGCAGCATATTAAAAAGTCACATTAAAGCTTTTAGCGACATAGAATCTAGTGACATTTCTCACAAATGCCACTATAGACTATATTGACAATTACATATGTCACTAAAGACCAAATTAAGTGTCGCTAAATCACTTCATGGTGGAAATTAAAATAAAAACCAATAATTATTATACTAAAAATATGAATCGGTGACATTCTTTTAATGCCACTAAATTCAATTTCGCAAAAAGCTAAATTTGCTGTAATGTATATATAAATGATCAAAATAATACATTAAATAACGTATAAAGTCAAATTTAACAAGTATATAATATATGAGAGGAAGTATATATATATAACACTAAAAAAGCAAGTTGAAGGGAATTTTTTTTTTTTTATTAATTGATATGAAGTATAGTACATAAGATGGGTCCACAAGGAGGTAGGGAAGTCAGGATAAGACGACTCGTAGTATTTTCAAGAGGGTCAAGAACTCAAACTTGAAAAGGAAACGCCAAACTACTTCCTCCGTCCAATTTAGTTGCACCATAGGATTTAGTTCGGTTTTTAAGGGTCGTTAAATCGGTTTGGTAAAAGTAGAGATGATGTATGATTAATGGTGATATGTGGGGTAGAAATAAAAAAAATTATTATAAATAGATAGTGGTTGTGACTTGTGGGTATATTAAATAATTAATAGGATGATGTATGATTGATGGTGATAGTTGGTTGGAATAAAGTGAGGATAAAATAAATATATTATTTTTGCCAAAAATAGTAATGTTGCAAGTAATATGAAACTTCTAAAAATGGTAAGTGTTGCAAGTAAAATGGAACGGAGGTAGTATTTAATTAGGTCATTAGGTTAATTACTTAATTTTAAGTTTGATGTTTTGAGTTGGTTTAAAATTGAATTTTATATTCATATTGATTTTTATTTATTTTAAAGTCGGGTTAAGTTGGATTCGATTTCAAGGTCGAGTAAATATCGAGTTATCGACCTATTTTGAATATCTCTACTGCCAACATATAATACTACCCGACATCATCAAAAACAAGTGTTATAAAGTTTCTAGTTCATCTGTTACATTATACTTGTTATATTTTTTTTATGATATGGAAGCATATCGTTGCTAGTCTCCATAAATACTTCACACTTTTAACCAATTTTGGCGGCAAATTTGATAAGAAAGAGGGCTCACTCCATATATCGATCTGATGATCTCATTTCATGACTGATATGATATCATATTGTTGTACCATTTGACTGTTGCACAGATCTTTGCATGCCTCAGCATGAAACATATCAAATCCAATCTATCTTTTCATGTTCATCATCTTTGAATTTCTCTAATTAAATAATATTTCCTCTATTCCGAAATCACTCGCAACTGTAGATATATTACATTATTCTTTTATCATCTGTAGTTTGTGATTTCTGTTTAATCTATAAGTTAAAATATTGTTAAGTGAAATCTCATTTGATTTGTCTCAACACAAAGATTATTAATTAATATTTAATTTTTATAATTTTTTATTATATACTTCCTCCGTTCCATTTTACTTGCAACACTTACCATTTTTTGAAGTTTCATATTACTTGCAACATTACTATTTTTGGCAAAAATAATCTATTTATTTTATCTCACTTTATTCCTACCCCACATATCACCATCAATCATACATCATCCTATTAATTATTTAATATACCCACAAGTCACAACCACTATCTACTTATAATAAAAAAAAATTTATTTCTAACCCACATATCACCATCAATCATACATTATCTCTACTTTTACCATACTGATTTGACAGCCCTTAAATTATGTGTCAAACCCCTATGGTGCAACTAAAACGAAACAGAGGAAGTATAATTTGAGATATTTAGCATTAAAATAGTAAATTAAAATGCGTAAATTATACATTGTAAATAAATTGGAAAGGAGGTAGTAAATGGTTCACTCTTATTTTAAATTACTTGAAACATTAAGATTTTTACGATGTTTATTCATTTCATTTAAATATATATATATATATATATATATATATATATATATATATAATTAAAGGTAATAATAGTCGAATTAATGCATTGAATGAAGTAAGTAAAAAATCAAATATAGTAAGTAATATAGAACAGATGGACTACTATGAGACTCCCTTCGGACTCTGTCGTTTCTTAAAATTGTTCACACAAGAAATATTCATTCAAATTAAGAAGAATTAAATCTTTTGGATGGTAAATATAATATTTTATTGAGTAATAAATTAAATGGAAGAAAAACAGAGATCATAAATATTAAAAAATATAAAATTAAAGTTAATGGAATAAATATGGAGACTACAATTGACCACAACTATAGAAAAATATTTAAATAAAGTGAGTGGGAAACATGTGTGAAGCATAAGTAATAAAAATGTAAAAATAAAGTTAGTGAATAAAATATTTAAATAAGGATGAATAAGGTTAATTATGTCAAAATTTTGGATATAAATAAAAAGATTCTTTAGGAGTACAATAAATGAACAATTTAAAATGTAAATGAAAACAACTTTAAGGAATAAAAAAGATAAAAAATATTATATTCACTCTTAAATATTTGCAAATATATAAATGGAGACAAACCAAAAACAATGAGTAATTGACTAATAGTGATAAGAATATGAATTATATTATATTTAAAGACGAAAAAAATAAGTGGATGATAAACATATAAGTTAAAATGAAAACTAAAGGAAAAGCATTGGTCATGATCGAAAATAGAAATAAGGCATATTCATTGATATAAAGAGTATAAAAATAAGGTATAAGAGTACATTTAATCATTGTTATTAAAATCGCGATTTTACGATCCAAATACAAGCGATCAATTTGAGTCGTAGGTATTAGGTAAAATTATAAGTTTGTAGAATCTTACGATTCTGATTAAAGTAAAATTTGTAGCAGTAGATTCATATAGCACAATTCTTCGATCCTACAATTTAATGTTTTAATTCTTCAAATTTATTCTTAATTTTTAATGTTTTCTTATACACCATCTTTTATTAATTTTTCTTACTATTTAACCATCCATCATTAAAGTTAAGATTTTAACAATTTTGCATTTTAAGTGTTTTGGTCAATTTTTGATCTAAAAGTATCGTATGTATGTAAACATATTATCAATATGATTTTCATATATATGCAGATTATAATGTGTTATGTTTTGGACATTATTAATATTTCATTTATCGTGTGCAAAATTAATCTTTAAAAAAGTTGACTATTCCACCAATAAACATTTAATATTAATATTTTGCATTGGATAAAAACACAATTTTAATATCAATTAGTTGTTAATCAAATCTAGACATCTTTCTAAATCTGAATTTTTACTCATTCCATTTTACTCATTCCATTACAATGTAATGGTCGTACAAGAGACACTTTGCTTTCTTTGTCTTTATGAATTTGTTAGGTTTTTTTTTGAGTTTATGTACTCATTTACTACTATATTATAATGTTATTCACAAATTTCCTCCGCTAAACGAACTTTTCTAGTTAACGTTTACAAGGTATTGATCATATTAAAAATTGAGTTAATTTTGGAAAAATTGAATAAGATTCACTTTTTTTTTTATAAAAAATTCTCAGGAAAATTTTAATTTTCATAATAAGCGTCTTTGTGTTTGAGCCTAAAATCAAGGTAGTAACAACGAACAAGAGAAAAAAAATTTACAAGACAATGTCATAATGTTTAAAGGGACATAAAATCAAATAACACGTTCGCTGTTATCAATAGCGAACCAACATTGTTTTTTTTGTCCCTTTTAACGTTATGACATTATGTTCCTTTTTTTGGTTGTTAGTAACAACGAACAAAATTGTAGTAAATTTTTTTACTTGTTCGTTGTTACTAACATCGAAAAAACTTTACATTAGGCTCGAACATAAAAATGTTTTTTTTTGAAAATTAAAATTACCCGAACAAAAAGTTTATTTCTCTCAATTATTATTCATCATATGAAATATAAAAATTATTATTCTTAAGTAATATGCATTAATAGAAATTATATTTTTATCAGTGTTCAAAATATGTATACCAAATTATTGTACTATTATGAATATTTGAATGATAAATTTGATGGATATACGCAGATCTAAACTATACTGTCCGCAAAATCATAGTTGTCGAAGTATATTAGACAAATGAAGTGTACTAGTAATATATAGATGTAACATCACAATAATTCATAAGAATATTTTTAAAATATATGCAACATTTGCGAGGACAAATGTAATCTTAGAATATTACTACCTCCAACTCATTTTAATTGTCCTATTTTTTTATTTGGGCAATTCACTTCAATTGTTTCATTTTTATTTTTGTCAATGATTTTTTTACCTAAATATCCTATGTTCACACAAGTAATGACCAGTATACCCCCACTTTTACTACTTATAAATACCTCTAACTATCACATTTACAATTAATTTAATCAATTAAAATACTCCAACTACCACCTTTTTTGTGGACCCCATCCCACTCTTAATATTCGTGCCCAACTCAAATGGGACAATTGAATTGAGTTGGAGGGAATATTTGTTTGTAATGTTATTGACCATTTTATTTGCATATCGAAATATGAATAAATTCCACATATAGTGATTAAAATCTAAATTCTGATTACGATTCTACGATCTTATGATCCAAAAACATGTGACCAATCCAGATCGTAGGTAGTATCGTAGTGTGGTAGAATCGTGCGATCCCACTTAGCTCAAGAATTTAGGTGGTATGATCATAACACGATTCGACGATCCTACGATACAACAATCTAATCCTACATAAATTTGAATGGTAAAATTTTTTCAGATAATCCAAATTTCACATATGCATAAATATTTATTTAAATAATTATATCAATATATGTACAAAATTAAAGTTTTTCTTAAGTTGCAGTGTAAAAAATGAGTGATTTACCTAATTGGTGTTGAAAAATAAAATAATTCCAACTTTAGTGTTCTTTAAAAAATAATTCCCAAAATGGTGTTCATATAATAAAATTGTTTTACTAAGCTACATTTTTTTGGTTTGGTAATTCCAAACCTGCAAAAGGATAAAATTGTTTTGTCAAGCAAATTATATACGCGTTAAAATTTTTTTTAAAATCCCACGAGTCTTACAGAAAGAGTAAAATATCCCAAAAAAAATACTTCAACATACAACCAAAAATTTCAATCAAGTGCAGAAACCAAAATCAATAAAGATGTTTGTCGAAGATGCTGTATTCTTGTGACCTGTTGTTAGTATCATCCTTGTGATCTATCATAGAAAAAATCAAGTGTAAAAAATAATACAATGAATATTGTAACACTTTAACATTACACATACCTTAAAGAACATGTTTTCTTATTATGACCTTTTTTATGACAAATGCTACAAGTGACCTTCCCTCGTATCGAGTCATCCATCTCGTTCCGTAAACGTTGGGATTTGGGTCGTCCTTTGGTTCGTTTAATTTGAGACTAACATCAACAATTACTTTTGGTCCATTGTATGGCGCTCAATAGTCTTTGTCAGGATTTAGAACAATTTTGCAGACTAAAAAAAATCACAATTAGAACAGTGGACTGCGGTGATTGGTATAGGTAGCGGCTGTGATAGGAAGCCGGCGGTTGGCGTGGATGGCGGTTGTTGTTGGTCTCTTCAAGTCCCCCTCATCAGTTTTACAGATTTTTAGTTTAGTAATTTAAGAAAACTAATAGGCTTTTGGAATTAGAATTGGAATAAGTTTAGTCTTAGTTTAGTTTTGCTTAGGAGAGTTAATAGGTTTGGAACTTCCCAAACCACAATTAAATAGAGTTAGTTGATTTTTTATTTAATGAACACTAGTTTGGGAAATAAATTTTGGTGAGCACCATTTTGAGAATTTTTTATTTTCCAACACTACTTAGGCAAATCATTCGTAAAAAATATGATTAATAAAAGTATTCTCTTTTAAAACTTAATAGATTAAGTCAAATAATTTTTTACTTACACCTTAAAACTTAACATAAGAACAAATATAATTGATAATAAGTAATCTAAAGCACATTATGCACATTTGTATGATCGCACGATCCTACAAATGATTCTACCAATTTCGATCCTACCTCTGTACGATCGTAGGTAAAATCCCGATCTTAATAACCTTGATTCTATATAACTTTTCTGCAGCAAAAAAAAAAAGTGTATTCCATATCCGATGATAAGTAATTATTTGAATATATTAGCTTCAATTTTCGTATTTTTGTGTTTCACTATTGCACTTAAATTTTGCATTTTCAGCAAGATTTTATTATACTACTCTACAAATTAATAAGATTATTTACATCTCCAAATATGATTAGTATTTTGTTATGATTAAGTGTGACTTGAGCACAAATTAAAAGGTGCATTCATGAGTGAACTCTTAGGATGAAATCCTATGAGGTTGTTAATTGGTGATTTAAGTTAGTAACTTAATATGATGTTGAATGTGATGGTTAAAGCATGGTAATAGAAAATCCTTTTTTTATGCAATTTTTTCACTGGAAAATGATTAATGGGACTTAATGAAGAAGTGTAAAGGTTTAATGTAAGATGCTCTACTATGCAAGTCGAGCGGAAACTGCTCAGGAGGGATCTGATGGTCGCTTGACCTCTCCCCCCGCTCGACCGAGTGTGTAACAACCCGAAAACAACCAGCTAATTAAACAAGATCAATTTACTCAAATGTGGAAGCTTAACACTTACATCGGGCTATTACGTTGATAATATAATCAATTACTCAACTGATTATATCATCCACTAGACACCTATTATGAATTTAAATATCAGAGTTTACAAACATTGAAAGATGTAAATAAATTACATAATAAAAATCATTTGAAATGATTTAAAATATATAAATTTCTGCAGAAAATCCGGCAGAGTTCAGTTTGTAAATCGGATAAACCAAAATTTCTCATTTGACTTAAAGTCATCCTACAAGTTCAAAACCAACATTTCAAAATAACAACCAACAAGTGGCACATCTGCCGACCATTTCGTAATCATATCACCTCGTAGGGTAGAATATTTTCTCTAATAATCCAAAGTAAGTACTAAAATAATTCTGAATAAAAGATTTACTTTACTTACATTCCTTTATATGACTGGATGAGACTACTTTTTTTGATTAATGATCTTTACGCTTCCAGGTGTCGTTGACTTCATCAATCTCAAAACTGTCCTCCACCAGGACAGGTTCATAGAACAAAACCACATAGTCAGCTTATGCTGAGTACACATTTCTAAATATAACTTAATTTTTAATGATTAAATTTATTTAATTGTTTACATCTTTCGGATTTGTTGTTTTGATTATAAATCATAAGAAAATGATTAATGTCTTATAAATAACTTAATTTCTCTCACAATCCAACCAAAATACTAACTACACATAAAGTATTGGAAAAAAGAAAATGTTATAACTAAAATGAGTGGACGTTGTTTTATTTATTTATTTATTTATTTATTTTTACCTTGACTCTAACCTCCATTACCTGTATATATATCGGCGTTGAGCTAAATTCCATACTATACATCCAATGATCCAATTACATTTGCTAGTAGGATTCATCAATTATTTCCTATAAAACATTTACTTTTGCAAGAACAATACTATATAAATACATTATAAAACTTTTGCTTTCGTTTTCTATTTTGCTAAATCAAATACATTTTTTTTTTGCTAATACATTTCTTTTCAATGTCTATAAAACATCAATCTATAGAATGGTTAGAACCTTCTTTTCTATTTTCTTTGCTAAAACAAGTTCTTTCAAAATTTTGAATTCATCAATCTATGGAATGGAACAAACTTTCTTTCCCATCGGGCTAGCTAGGCCTCCGAATAACTATTAGACAAAGATCCCTAGTGTGCACACCCCACAAACGGCCAAACCGTAGCAGAAGATCTAAGTCCGAGGTACTGATCAACGTACCCCCCAACTATTATGTAGTATCGAGATAATCCCGACGATGTTCCAATTCCTTGAGACACCAAAAAGGTAATCCCAACCGTTTCAAAACATTAAACCATCTATAAAGCTTTTCTGTAACTATTTTGTAGTTCCGAGATTCAAGAACAAACTTTCTATATTAGGAAGAATATCTTCCTATATTCAAAACAATCTCAACTAAAGTAAGATACACACCTTGGTAATCTTTTCTCGTAAGTATTAAAGATTTGAGTAAGAAATTCAACCTTTTCAATTACAGTAAGCCAACAAGCTCAGTCAATACGATTTTTCAATAAAATCGAAATATTCAAAGTAAACATATTTGTGCTTGATAATAACTAACAACTGATTTGACTTAACTAGCTCATAAACTTTGCTTCACTTTGATTTTATGAAACAACAACTTTTTATTCAAAATTTAATACAACTAATTCATATATCTTATTTACTTAAACCACTAATTCCCTTTTTATCTTAAGCATCGCCTTTTTTTTCTAGTTCTTGGTTTAATGTCCTTCTAATCTTTCTATATATTTATCATATAATCGATCATATCATATACACACTCGTAAACAAATTAATACTTATGAACAATGTACGCATAACTTTTATTTATTTTAGTCAATTAACATATAATTTGTAATCTTTACAGCAACTTAACACAATTCGAACCATATAACTAACTTCATAATTTACTTCATAATACAAACTGATTATCAACTCATTCCTCAAACTAAATAAAACCAACTCATCTTCCACCACACCAACTCATAATCCTAACTTACCAAGTTGATCATATAATGCTCAACTAACAAAGATCAATCCATTATTCAACTAAACAAATCACCTCATATCGTCAACTAACAAAAATCAACTCATAAAATCCTAAGCAGATTATGCTAACCGCCAAACACACTTAATTATAATCAAATAAGAAAGCACCTACCATATCGACTTACTTTGTAAACTTCGAATTTAAACTCCTATTACGAATTCTAAGTCGACCCTTTTTGACACAATATACTAACTCATAGTGCTTGATTCATACTTATTTATGCATTCTTTAGTCTCTATCCATATTAAATAAAATCTAACTCCAACTTTTCCCGTTTCCTAATCAATTAGGTATCAAGTACAATTCACTATAAACTTTTGTCCATAATTCCAATTCTAGTCAACTCATCTAGTACTATCTCTTAGATTATATCCAATTCAACATTGAATAGTGCTCTACGATTAACTCTTATTCTAAATTTTGTTCTCCAATTATAACATTTCCAAATAAACTACAAACTAAAGTAAGGCTTACTAAAATCCCAACTTTCAATTACAATCATCCATTTCATAATTTAATACCAACAAAATTAAACCTTTAGCAACTACCATTTCACAAATTCAATAGTTACATAACAAATTCTATGTACACATAATTTAAATTAAGCTCATTAAAAATAGCGGGGTGTACCTTAAAACAACCCTAACTTCCCCTACACAGATCCAAATCATGCTTTTCTTGTGCCTAACTTGGGTAAAATTGCAATACGAACAACTTTTGTGAAATAGCGTTTTTGCTGAAAGTGGCCAAAAACGGGTGAAAAATGCGATTTTTGAAACTGACAGATTTTCATACGAAAAACTTCTTCATTTCATAATTCAAGATAAAAACTTAGAAAATTAATAATCTATATTACTAATAAACACATAGCTAATTCTCCATTACAACTAAATCATCCACAAAACCTCAAAAACAACAATAAGCCCCAAATTGATTTCATCACATAAACCCTAATCTTTAACTTGATAAAAACTAAAATTAAAGGAGGAATTGAGCTTACCCACCACCAATGAAGATTAAAACTCAACAAAACTTTGAAAATCACCACTTGAATAAGCCTTAATATCCCAAACCGTACCAAAAACCTTATTTCTTGTCCCTTTTCTTGATTGGAGATATGTTTATAAAGTATAAAGGTTGGGAAAAAGATTGAAGATGAAATATAGATGAGAAAATAGATGAGAAATGATGAAGATGGAGTTGTAGAATAAGGATTCTAAGGAACTAAAAAATGAGAAAGTTAATCACTGATGAAGGAATGAGAATTTCATCCTTACACCGTTTTTAATATCCTAGCTTTGTTACTTTATCATCATTATTATTATTATTATTATTATTATTATTATTATTATTATTATTTTTAAACATAAAAGTACTCCTTGCCCCTTTATCATTAATTATATAAATGTATAATATTTCTTATGAAACCTACTTAAATTATTATCATTGTTATTACTATTATTTTTATAATATTATATATAAATTGGGATTTAAATAAAATAACATTAGCTATATTCCCAAAAAGTTTGGGTGTTACAGAGCGAACCCCGCTCAACCCGAGAAAACTCCTCTGTTTGGTCGAGCAACAAGTCAGAATGTATCCAGTAGCTTCTGTTTCTCCGCTCGACCTAGCGTCTCGCTCGACCGGTCGAGTGGATCTTCTGACAGCATAGGATGCTGTTTTTCGACTCTTCAAATGCATGGGGCTGTTTCATTGTCATTTATTCATAGCTTTCATGTACTTCATGTTTCTTAGCGTGATCTCTCCTATAAATAGAGAGCTCATTTGCTCATCCAAATACATCCATAAATAACCCAAGCCAAACACTAGCCATAATCTCTTCTCTAATTGTAATACTTTATACTTGAGAATTCTTTGAACTCCTTCTTTGATAATATAAAAGATACTACGCACCGGAGGACGTAGCCTAAATTGGGTGAACCTCGTTAAATTTTTGTGTCGTTTATTATTGTATTTTTTATTTCCTTCAAACATCGATTTTATTGTTTGCGCAGTTTGTTTCACACAATACTTCGCACTTTCGATCTTGGTGATATTAGAGATTGAAATACGTTGTTTGATCTGTAATATACCATCGTTTTCGATTGGTATCAGAGTCAAGTTGTTATTATCGTTGTTTAGAGGTCGTATTGGTGCAACATGGCTACAATGAAACTCGATATTGAAAAGTTTGATAAGAGCGTGAATTTTGGCTTATGGCAAGTCAAAATAAAAGCAATATTGATACAAAATGGAGTGCATAAAGCACTTGATGGTAAGGAGAAGATACCTGAAGGCACGAGTGAGGCGAAATGGGAAGAAATGGATGCAAAGGCTCTTTCCGCCATACAACTTTGTCTCTCTAACGAAGTTTTCAGAAAAGTTGTAAAGGAGGAAACTTCTAAAGGCATTTGAGAGAAGTTGGAATCACTCTACATGGAAAATACTGTTACCAATCAACTTTTGTTAAAGAGTCGTTTGTATGATCTTCGATTGCAAGAAGGAAAGTCGATGAAACCGCACCTCGATGAATTTTACTCAATAATTATGGATTTACAAAATATTGATGTAAAAGTGGATGATGAGAATTTGGCTATCTTATTGTTGGTTTCACTACCACCTTCATTTAAGCACTTTAGGGAAACATAATTGTATGGAAGAGACACGTTGTAACACCTCGATATTTTCCCGATATATTTAATTATTTACTAGTAATATTTTTTTTATATAAATATATTTTTATTTGTTTATTTTGGGCTTGACCATAAACTTTCAATCCTTTTTAACAATTTAGATTGTTCGGACCCAAACTTTTAACCCATTTCTTTATTTCAAATTTAAAAAAAAAATAAAATGGGAGGGAAACCTAGGGTTGGCCGGCCCTATGGGTCTCTTGGAATGGGATGTAACTCCCATTGGAGTATATGGAAGATCACATAATTTATTCTTGCATTATTCTTCGTTCATTATTTCTCTTAATCATTTCTCATTTTTTACTCTTCATTTTCTAAGAACTCAACCAAAACACTCTCAAAAACCCTACCATTCACACGCCTATCTTCCATTTTCACCATAATTTTGGTGTTCTTTCCTTGCAATTGTAAATATAAGTTCTTCATTATTTTTATTATTAAGTTTTAATTTAAATTATATGGTTTGTGTCATGTGTTAGTTTTGATCCACAGTTATTTTTCATGATTTAAAAATGAAGATATGAATTGTGATTTATGTCTTTATCAAATTTTTGGGTGTAGGGTGTTTTTAGGGTTTTATTTTGTATGAGTATGTGAAAGTTAAGATTTGTTGTTTTGGTGGGTGATTTAAAAATATATATATAAAAATTATGATTGTTCATGGAAAAGTGTGTTTATGGTGTAAGAAATTATTTTAGTGTAATATGTGAATTTTATAATGTGTTAGAGAAGGATTTAAGAGGAAAAAAAATGTGTTTGTATAAAATGAATTATTTTTGAATCATGAATTTTTTTTTTATATATGTGGGCATGAAATTATGATTTTTGGTAGTATGGATTTAATAAGAAATGAAAATATTAGAATTTGTGTGTATTTTTAATTAAAAATGACAAATCCCGTAGGTTAAGGAAAGTGATGAAAAAAGGGTGTTTTGGAGTATTTTTGGCTTTAAAAATAGGTTAAAAATACTTATACTATGTTATAAATCATGAAAATTAGTACCCGGGGGTTTTGACGCCTTCCGGACGCAACAGTGAAGTCGGAATTTCAGTTTGACAGTGTTGTCTCGCGTTTCTGGACAGATTGTGTATGCTGTCTTCTTTGTGTGTTTGCCATGTTATAATAATGTGTTGGATGATCATGATGTGTGTGTTATAGTGACTTGGTGTTAATTGTATATACGTGTTGTGATTGTGACTTGAGAAAATGTGAATATGTGCTTATTCCCGCGTACGATTGAACTTTGTAGAAAGTCGATTTGTGACAGGGAATTGATTTGTGCGCTTGAGATTTGATTTGTCTTATCTAAGGTACGTACACGCAGCGAAGTTTTGCATTATGAGATATGTACCATATATTAATGGTAAACAAAAGTAAAGTATGGATATATAGTACGAATGATGTTATGTTTTCCGAATAAAGAATTTCAATACATTATTTGGATAAGCAGAGGTAGTATGACCTCACTAACTTTAAAGTGGACGTAGTATGACGTCAATTGGTGGAAAGAATTACTCGCGGTATATGGGGGCATTATGAGCCACCGCGGGGGTATGCATACTTAACCATAGGCACCGAAGTAAGGCGAGTGTCTATGGTAGAGACTAGGGGTGTTCAAAACTTGGTACCGGGTCGACCCGGATCCGAAAATCCGGGTACCCGCTTTTTCGGGTACCTAAAATTGCGATCCGGTTCTGACCCGGTTTAAACCGGGTCGGAAAACGGATACCCGGTTTTGTTAGAACGTTGTTTTTTATTTTTTATTTTTTGTCGTTTTGTCGTTCAACCATATGTTTGTTTATCTCTATTTTTACTTAGAATATTTTTTTGAATAAAATTCAAATACAAACTCTCAACAATCTTTAACTTAATTAGTCATAAAAGATTAATTAAGAAAATGAAAGAATAATATTATTGTCCATGGGTTTAAGTAAGAACAATTATAAAATTCAAATACTAACTCTCCAAATATATTCAATCTCAGGTTAGCTTAAGAGATATCATGATCATTTTATTTACGAAAAAAGAAAAAAAAATAATAATTAAATAAAACCGGATGCCGGATACCCGATTTCCAAAAAGTCGCGACCCGGATCCGGTATCCGGTTTTAAAACCGAGTACCCGACCCGGATTATCCGTTTTGCGAAAATCGGGTAAATTACCTGGTTTTAGAAATCGAATACCGGATAATCCGGATCGGGTTTTTCGGAGCGGGTTATTGTGAACACCCCTAGTAGAGACTTGCTTAGGGGTTAGCTCCCCCTAATGTATTGTCTCACTTATGTAGATTGAAGTTGAACCGACATTATGGCTGAAAAGGTACAGTAGTATGGCTGGAAAGGTACAACAGTATGGCTGATTAACATTTTCATGAAACTGATTATAATTTATTAGCGTGATCGAATCGTATTTCGGAAACTGACAGTATTAAATCTTTCCTTTGTTGTACTTGATTAAATGATATGCGACGTTTTGCTGACGTGTACCTTTGATCTTAACGACCCTGCGATGATGTTGATTCCTTTCGGGGTTAATAACTAGCAGTGAGTTAAGTTGCAGGTTGGAGAGTGAGGATTTTCACTTGGAAGAATAAAACATATAGAGTACGGAGAATTATAATATGAACTCTTATTTAACTTTAAGAATGGATTTAGGTTTAAGAGGCGACTTCGCTCTCGAGTTGTAATAATTAGACTTTGCCTTTATATCTTTATCCGCTGCTAAGACTTTCACATCGCTAAGTAGTTTATAATAACTCTAGTAGAACTCGATCCACAAGTTTTAATCTAAAAATATGTTTTATCCTGCCTTTATGACATCATAGTTTAACTCGGGTTCTACCCAGTTTCTATTATAAGGATCAATTTCTCTTTCGAAACGATTCGAGTTTTTCCGGGATGTTACACACGTTGAGTAGTGAGGATGTTAGAAAGGCCTTAACTCAAAAGGACCTTATTGATTGTCAATGTGCTCAAAAGGAGTCCAAAGATTCCAATGATGCGTTGTTTGTGAAGGAGTCGGATAGGAACAAAAGGGGCATGATTTGCAACTTTTGTAAGACGAAAGGTCATCTCAAGAAAGATTGTTGGAAATTAAAAGCCAAACAATTCGATGAAAGCAAATCCAATAAAGTTATCGTCGTCGAAGCTAGCTATGTTGAAGGTGAGGAATGTGATGTTGGTGCTCTCGTTGTTACTAGTGAATACAAGGGTGGTGACTCTTGGATTTTGGATTCGGGATGTTCAAGACACATGACTTTTAACTCTAATTTCTTCTCAACTTATCAAAAGGTTGATGGAAGGAAAGTCACTATGGGCTATTAGGCTAGTTGTGCGATACTTGGTGTTGGAGATGTTAAATTTATCATGTTTGATGGATTGAAAGAATATTGACAGGAGTCCTTCATGTTCAAGATATGAGTAGAAACTTAATTTCCCTTAGTATTTTGGATAAAGAAGGTTATGGATGCATCGGTGAAGGTGGAGTTTTGAAGATTAGCAAGGGTCCTAAATTGATCATGAAATGATCCATTAATGATGACTTGTATATGCTTGTGGGTTCAACCTTAATTAGTTCGGCTAGTGTGTCCACTACTTCAACCAAGCACGATGACGATAATGATGACACTTCTTTAAACAACGAAGGTTCGAGAATAATTCCAACATACCCCAATGAGTCCATGGGATATATGGACTTGATCAGTAATTGAAATTTTCATACTTTTTAGAAGCCCTTTGAGGGTATTTTAGTGCATGTGTCATGTTTATGCACATGTGTTGTTTTTGTTTTTGTTTTGAGTATGATGTTGTGTAAATTGTTATATTATGATGGAGTGAATTAGAGAATGTCGTTGACTTGGATGAACTCAAGTCAACTCAAGTCAAGGTGGAGATTGTTGTGATTAAGTGTGACTTGAGTGCATAAAATTAAAAAGTGCATTCATGAGTGAACTCTAAGGATGGAATCCTATGAGGTTGTTAATTGGTGATTTAAGTTGATAACTTAATATGGTGTTGAATGTGATAATTAAAGTATGAATCAATGGGACTTAATGAAGAAGTGTAAAGGTTTAATACAAGATGCTCTACTATGCAAATCGAGCAGAAACTGTCCAAGAGGGATCTGATGGTCGCACGATCGAGCGAACTCCGCTCGACCCTAGCAAACTCCTCTGTTTGGTCGAGCAACAAGTCAGAATGTATCCAATAGCTTTTGTTTCTCCGCTCGACCCAGCTGCTCGCTCGACCGGTCGAGCGGATCTTCTGACAGCATAGGATGCTGTTTTTTGACTCTTCAAATGAATGGGGCCGTTTCATTGTCATTTGTTCATAGCTTTAATGTACTTCATGTTTTGAAAAATTTAGAGGTCATGTATAAAACTTTATCTTACGCCTTATTTATAGTAAATATATTTATTTTATTAGCAAAATTTAACATATTTCTTTTTTTATTAACCTTTTCATATACGGTAGAAAAAAAAGACCCTATGCGGTCGATCACATCGCACACCGTAAAGACCTTTCTGTGTCTGAGAGCATTGTTGTGTCAACAATATGCCATTTATCTTGATCAACGAGCAGGGCCGTCGATTAGCAAGGGCAAAGCGGGCTACCGCCCAGGGCCCCATGTTTTTTAGGGCCCAAAGAACTTATTTTTATGTATATAAGTGATTAATTTGAATTACATTTATATATCTTACATTTTTTTGCTAAGTAATATGAGTTTTTAGTGCTTTTTTTTATAAAGTAGTTTAAATATTAAAAATAAAAAAAGGTGTAATATATTATGCGTTACGCTTTAAGTTTTTAGGGGCCTTTTTTACCTTTTACTCTGGGGCCCAAAAATAAACTGGACGGTCTTGTCAACGAGTACTGTGGAAGGGCAACCACATATTCGCTAACAGTCACTTAAAGTTCTCCCACTAGCTCTCCTTTACTAAAATTAAATTGTAATTATTCCGTTTTTCATTCGCAAATCTTGCCCTGCTAGAGCCACCCTCGAATGCTCTAGCCTCCAATTGACTTCTTCATTAGTCTTGGCTACGAGCAAATATTATCAGCGATTAACATGTATCAATATGCACTTTCACAAATATGTTTGTATAACTCATCAAATATTACAGAAAATAAGAAAGAATTTCAGGTGCAACTTCGATTCTACCGGAAAAGCTCAATTGTCCTTAAAAATGAAAGAATGATAGTCATTGCTCCATCATCAGGTTGACAATAATTAAGTCCGAATCCTCCCCTGATCTGATCCGATTTAAGGATTTTAAATCCGACTCGAATCCAAGAAAAATAACATCCGACCTTTTTTAGTCCTAAGGGTAGGCTAAGTGAAATTTTATCTAATAATTTGAAAAGTTGATGATTCAGTCCAGTATCCGATTTGAAATTATAATTCAAATTGGATATTCGATTCAAAAATTTGAATATCGAATACGAATTCAGATTTCAAATATTTGATATTCAAATATCGAATATCATATATTTTTTGAATAGTAAGATATCGGATAATTCGATATCATTTAGACAGTCGAATATTGGATATTGGATATCCACATATTATAACTAAATTCGAATATCCAATATTAATACGTTAATACAATATTTTTAAAAAAATCATGTTGATTACATTCGAATGTCGGGTATTACATATTTCGGATATACGAATAGAAAATTTCAACTTATCCTCATTGATATCGAATATCGGATATTTTGGTTATTGCTTTCAGATATCTAAGTCGGATCAGATTGAATATCGAATATCGAATATCGATGATTAAAGGTAAAGAACACGATTTAGGGTTTATAATTTCTGTGTTATTATTCATAATCAGCCATATGAGACATTATATACAAACAGCTATTCTAAACCTTCCTAGAATACAATATTACAATATTTACTAATTACTCTAATTAGCTCCTAAATTATTGCCACAATATTTCTCTTGATACCGAGAATAATGTCATAATATTCTAACACTCCCCCTCAAGTTGGGTCGTGGGATCTCCGATGCCCAACTTGCAAAGAACATCTTCAAAAGCTTGAGCTGCAGCTGCCTTGGTGAGAATATCTGCTAACTGATCCTCAGTGCGAACATGAGGCAGTTTTATTATCTCTACTTCTATCTTCTCTTTGATGAAATGTCGATCAATCTCCACATGCTTAGTCCGATCATGCTGCACAGGGTTTTCACATATGCTAATAGCTGCTCGATTGTCACAATAAAGTCTGCAAGTCTTCTTTGGTGCAAACCCAAGGTCTCTCAAAAGCTTCCTGAGCCATAACACTTCTGTAATGCCCTTAGTAACCCCTCTGAATTCAGCTTCTGCACTTGATAGTGCAACAACTTTCTGCTTCTTACTCCTCCAAGTCACAAGGTTTCCACCAATGAGGGTGAAGTACCCCGAGGTAGATTTTCTGTCTCCCTTATCACCAGCCCAGTCTGCATCTGTGTATGCTATGAGATCAAGATGCCCATTCTTCTTATATAGTACTCCTCTTCCTGGAGTACCTTTAAGGTACCTTAGAATTCTGATGACTGCCTCCATGTGTTGTGTTTGGGTTTTATGCATGAACCTACTTATCACTCTGACTGCGTAGGCTATGTCTGGTCTAGTATGAGCCAAGTATATGAGCTTTCCCACTAATTTCTGGTATTGCATTCGATCCGTCATTTCTCCTCCTTCTATTATCTGTAAGCCATGGTTTACAACCATTGGTGTCTCAATGGGTTTACAGTCTAGCATACCAGTTTCAGCGAGCAAATCCAGGACATACTTCTTCTGACATATGAAAATTCCCCTGTTTGATCTAAGAACTTCAATTCCCAAGAAATACTTCAACATCCCAAGGTCCTTCATTTCGAACTCTTTGAACAATCTACTCTTCAAATTTGCAATTTCTTCCTTATCATCCCCTGTAATAATCATATCATCGACATAGATAATAAGACAAGTTTTCTTTGTACCTCTTTGCTTCAGAAACAGAGTATGATCGGAGTTGCTTTGTTTATACCCAAACCTCTTCATAGCCGATGTAAATCTCCCAAACCAGGCTCTAGGAGATTGTTTCAACCCATATAGTGCTTTCATCAACCTACACCCTTCTTGACCAGAGAACTCGGATGTGAACCCAGGTGGAGCCTCCATGTATACCTCTTCCTTGAGTTCCCCATGAAGGAAGGCATTCTTGACATCGAACTGATAAAGAGGCCAATCCAGGTTTGCTGCTATGTTGAAAAGAACCCTGATAGTATCAAGTTTGGCGACTGGTGAGAAGGTTTCTGAGTAGTCAACTCCATATGTCTGAGTGTATCCCTTTGCTACTAGTCTGGCTTTGTACCTCTCGATCGTTCCATCAGACTTGTATTTTATTGTAAACACCCATTTACATCCGACTACCCTCTTTTTGTTTGCCAAAGAGCATTTCTCCCAAGTGCCATTCTTTTTGAGGGCATTAATTTCTTCTTCCATAGCTTTCCCCCATTGATCACTAGCTAAGGCTTCTTCCACTGTAGATGGAATTCTCTCCTCATATAGAGCTGCTTTGAATGCCAAGGCACTCTGTGACATGTTTCCTTCAGCTGTCTCCATGGGATATCTCGATCGTTTTGCCTCAAACTCTGGATCATACCTCTTAGGCGGTATTCCCCGTGTAGAACGAGGTGGAAGAACATATCTCCCTGCATTCTCCTGTGTATCCTGGTTCCCTGTGACATTATCAATATATTCTGCAACATCCTCCACAATTATCTTATTATTATCAGCAACTTCATCCGAACTACTCACCGAACTACTCACCTGATGATCAGACAGGATTGGAGATGGAAGAGGAGAGGACTGTACATCTTGACTTGGTATCTCTGTAGCATCACCTACTAGATCTTTCGAGTCGGGACCGGACAACCATGGACTAGTCAACCAGCTGAGATCGTCATCTTGCTTCTCCCCCTGACATCGAAGCTGGTGGTAGTAGAACTCTGACTCAATGAATTCACAATCCATAGTAGTAAAAATCTTCTTAGTCAGGGGATCGTAACACCTATATCCTTTCTGATCTCGTCCATAACCAATAAAAATACACTTCACTGCCCTTGGTTCAAGCTTATGTCGCACTCGTTTTTCACAATGAGCAAAGACTATGCACCCAAAAATTTTAGGAGGTAGGTTATGGGAAGATGGTATAGGATGGTGTGTATGTAGGGTTTGTAGGGGAGTCTGATAGTGAAGGGTTTTTGTGGGAAGACGGTTAGTAAGGTAGTTAGCAGTAGCTAAGGCTTCGGGCCAGAGATAGGTGGGAACGTAGGAGTCAATCATGATGGCTCGGGTTATCTCGAGTAATGTTCGGTTTTTCCGTTCCGCCACACCGTTTTGTTGAGGTGTGTCAGGACAGGAGGTTTGGTGGACAAGGCCTTTGGTTTTGAAGAAGGTTTGCATGTTTGAATTAATATATTCTCGACCATTATCAGTTCTAAACATGCGAGGTTGGGTCTGAAATTGAGTGCATATCATAGTATAGAAAGCAACAAAGACATCAAACACTTCAGATTTATGTTTCAGAAAATAAATCCAGCTCATACGGGTGCAATCATCTATGAATGTAACGAAATAAGAATAGCCATGTATACCAACCATAGGTGCAGGACCCCATACATCAGAATGAATAAGCAAAAAAGGAACATCCACTTTATTCAAACTACTAAAATATGAGTGTTTGTGACTCTTAGCCAAAATACAAGTTTCACACTTAAAATCTGACTTATGTCCTCCAAAATTAGGGAAAAGTTTCTCTAGATACCCTACTGATGGATGTCCGAGACGTTTATGCCATGTCCATAGTTGTCGTTCCAATGACCCACGAACTAGAACTGCTGTGCCATTTTGAGTGTCCTCATCCAAGTAGTACAGTCCACCTCGCTCAATACCACGCCCAATGGTTTGTCCTGTCTGAACATCCTGCACAATACAGCAACCGGGCTTCATGAGAACAACACAGTTTAATTCTTTAGTCAGCTGACTTACAGATATCAGTTTATGAGAAAGATCGGGCACAAACAAGCAATTCTTTAAAGTAAGATTTTTAGTAAACGAAACAGTTCCAGCTCCTCTTACTTTAATCCCTTCCTCATTCGCAGTTTTAATTACATTTTTCAAGGGTTGATCATGAGTTAAAAAATCATCTGGGTCATATGACATTGTATCGGTTGCCCCACAATCAAAGATCCAACCCCCTTTAATATGAGAAGACATTTTAAAAGAAAAAGAGTACTGATTTGATTTATTTGAGTGAGACACGTCACTCTCATCCCTTTTATAAGGGTGTAAGGCAACAAGAGTGGTGCCCCTTTCATTAGGCGTGCCATATACTCTTCCTTTGCCTCCCCTTTCTCTCTCTTCAATACCTGTGATGTTTAAAGCTTTCCCTGGGTTTTCTTCTTCTTCCATGGAAGGACCTTCATCTGGTCCATCAATGGCTGCTCCCCATCCGACTGCTGCTTTGCCGGTTCTGTGATGATCGGAAAACCGGTTCGGTTTTTCTCCTTTCTTCTTTGCATCGGGCCACCACTCCGGGTAGCCTACGAGTTTGAAACACTCGTTTTTGGTGTGCCTTGTACCACCACAGTGGGTACATTTTAGGTGAGATTTGTCGTCATTCCGCCGGTATGTTTTCCCTTTCACTGAAAAACCTCCTCCAATGTCTGACGGGTCTGGATCTGTTGAGGATTCACCTCTCATTATTCCACGCCGTATGACCTCTCTCCTTATGGTAGCATAGGCCTCCTCCGCAGTAGGGAGTGGGTCTAGAAGGAGGAGATCCCTACGGTCCTTGTCAAATGAAATATCGATTCCCGCAAGGAATTGGTATAATCGGTTCTGTTGAACCAATTGATTGTATATGGTAATGTCAGTTGGATCCCTCATGGGATTGGGTTGTCTCCTGTCGATTTCTTTCCATAGCATCAGTAATTTGCTATAGTAGTCTTCAATTGTGTCTTTTCCTTGCTGGAGTTTGTTTGTTTTGACCGTTAGGTCGAATATCTGCAGGCCATCTCTTCCGCTGCTATACAGTGTCTCAATACCCTTCCATAAGGTTTTGGCTGTCGGAAAATCGAGGTACTGATTTACCAACCCAGCACTTATGTTCTCCAATATCCAAGAAATGACAATCGAATCATTCCGGGTCCACTGGCTGTACGTTGGGTCTGTCTTGGGTGGAGGATCGTCGATGATGTGGCTGAGACGGTCTCGCCCACTGATACCCAAATGCATCAGCCTGGCCCATTGAGTGTAATTGTGGTTTGTCAATTTCACTGATATTGAGAGATTTGGTATGTTTGGGGTGTTGTTTTGTGGTTCTGTGGGCTGTTTGTTTGGGTTTAACTGTTTGAACAGTTGCATCAACTGTCCCATGGTAACGGGTTGGTCTGGGGTTATGATGGATTTCGATTCTTCCTCCATTTCTGGTTTTTTTTTAGGTAAGTTGTACTGGTATATGATGAAGCTGCAAAAACGACTCAGAATCGTTGCCGCTCTGATACCATGATTAAAGGTAAAGAACACGATTTAGGGTTTATAATTTCTGTGTTATTATTCATAATCAGCCATATGAGACATTATATACAAACAGCTATTCTAAACCTTCCTAGAATACAATATTACAATATTTACTAATTACTCTAATTAGCTCCTAAATTATTGCCACAATATTTCTCTTGATACCGAGAATAATGTCATAATATTCTAACAATCGAATATGCCAGTTTTTAATTATCGGATACCTGAACTGACCGCATGTTTTAAATCAGGTACTCGATTATGCTCACTCCTACATGTGAATGTAGTTGATAAGTTCTTTCTTCTAATTGGATCTAGCATCTAGTTTTTACTTTTATTTCAAGGTTTGCCTACTTAGGTTTTAAGGAAGATAACTACTTGCTTTGTTTTTTATTGCACCCAAAACACCTTTTTATGCAGTTTAATATATTTGTTAGATTGTTTGTATCTACAGTTAAAAATACAAAAAGTAATAAAAATTTAATATACTTGTTACGGGTCAAATATCTCGTATACTTGTTATAAATACTTCATTCATCTACATGCAAAAGGTGACACAATTCTACTTTCATACTGATACTTACATATATCACTTATCTTTCCCGGTCTGACTTAAGCATCGGAGGGTTTCTCGGGACATCAGCCCCCGGTTTAGTCTTTCTTTGTGGTTGCAGGTACACCACTCGTGGCGGTCAGATCATCTTCCATTTCATCACCATTGCAACCACTTGCAATTTATTAACTTAGAATAACCCAAATTCAATTACCCATACTAATCCAGATTGTACACCAAATCCTAAACCTCTTCCACCAGAATTTTGATTTTACCCCGTATATGGGGGAGGTGTTTATGTATTAATTGAAGAGAAAGGTTTTGTACAAATCATTTAGCCCTAATGGCACAATTTCAGCTTATTAATTATGTGCAAACTCCAAACGGTGCAATTGCGGTGAATCTTTCAGTTGCTGTTGCTGCACCATTGATCCTTTCTTCTGCTTTCGTGGGTACCCAATGCATCAACGCTGCATCCGGGGCCAGATACACCATATATTATTGATACTCGTAGGAGTACACCAAACAACACTAATTCTTCGATGGGCTCTCTCAGTGCTTTTACTTCTGTCGATACTTTAGATGCTCTTGCTTTTTTCCATGGGTTCCTCGAATATTGATGAGGTTTTTACAACCCCTTACAAAGATGATATTGATAAGTTGTTTACGTTCGAAAAATATTCAGTTAAAGCTCGATTCTAGTTTTTGCAAGTTTCTAATGAGTTATATGACCCAATTGCCAATTCATTTTGGACCCATTGGTCGAATCCCGAATCATATTTGGGCCCTGTTGCTTTTCTTCACACTCACGGAAACAGTTTGGAGCATGGAATGACATTGAAGCATTGACGAAAAAGTTCAGCATTGAGAAGAAAAAGATTTTGATGATTTTACCCTTAATAAAAATAGTCCGAGAGCTTTTATTGAGTAAAAAGAAAGGCGAGTATCCAATGACGATGTAGATAATAATCAATTTTGATTTTGTGACATGAGGATTATCAACACAAAGCAATTCAAGTGTTTTGTAATATATGACGCATCACTACGGTCGCAAATGCAAGAGCATCAACGGAGATGTATAAATAGCCTTTATTTTGATTTCTCTTTGTGTGCGTTTACAAAAAGATGAAACAAAGATAATAGTTGAATATTCATCATCATTGGGGGCTAATGACTCACCCTACCGCGAAAAAGGAAGATCAAAATCGATGATCATTTGGTCGTTCTTGCCTTCTATATTCATCAACACATCAGCTACAAGGTACATGGTTCAAGATCTCTCTATTTATTCTAAGATATGATTTGGGTGTCAGAAATGAAATTTGGATACAAACACAATTCATTCCACCTAAATGCTACATTTAATTCCACCTTGAAGTCTTATGGTCTAATACTCCTAAGAGTCGGACCCCTTGTTGGCCCAAACTGGAGGTTTGGGACCATAAATAATTTAAGTCAATTATTTGATTCGGGACTCCTAAGAGTCGGACTCCCTGATTAGGTTATTACATTTGCAAAGAGATGATAGTTATGTGCTTAATCCTATAACTAGTAATATTGTCGAACTTACGAATCCTCCCCAAACTCCAAACAATAAAATGGGTCTTGGATTCATTACCTAGATCAATAAAACTGATGTCGTTGTAATGAAGTTTATGGTTTTGCATTGTCATTCAAATGCAAACGTTGGACTCACTTCTTTGATTGGCTATTCATCAGAAACATCAAAGTGGAAATTAAAATCTGTTAATTATAAATTCAAGATTGGAAATCTAGTGACATACTTTTTATGATAATGATGGTTAGGTGTTTCCTAATAGTCGTCCTTCAAATAAATTATGAAAGTCAATTAGTTTTTAGCATTCATTGCGAGTATCACCTAGCTTGATAACTCGATCCCTTGACAGACAGACCTATGTCCGGGGTGTTGTGTTTTCTATTTGAATTCTTAATTATAATGCGGACCTCTGTCCGAATATTCATGAATTCTTTGAACAATTCACCTAACCTCAAAATGACCTAAGTCATTTACAAGGTCCGAGACTTTTATAAGTCGGACCTCCTATTGGCCCTACAGAGTGATGGGCCAAAATCAAGCCAAGTATTGATTCAAAGTCCGAGACTTCGATAAGTTAGACCTCCTATTGGCCCCACGGAGTGTTGGGCCCAAATTCAAGTCAAGTCTTGATTCAAGGTCCGAGACTTCTATAAGTCGGACCTCCTATTGTCCCTACAGAGTGTTGGGGCCAAAATCAAGCCAAGTCTTGATTCAAGATCCGAGACTTCTATAAGTCGGACCTCTTATTGGCCCTACAGAGTGTTGGGGCCAAAATCAAGCCAAGTCTTGATTCAAGGTCCGAGGTTTCTATAAGTCGAACCTCCTATTGGCCCTAGTGTTGGGGCAAAAATCAAGCCATGTTTCCGAGATTTCAATAAGTCGGACCCCCTATTGGCCCTACAAAGTGTTGGGGCCAAAATCAAGTCGTCTTGATTCAGGTCCGAGACTTCTATAAATCGAACTCCCTATTGGCCCAACCTGAAAGGTGGCGGCCAAAACCAAGCTTAAATTTTATCTTTAAGTCCGAGACATCCAAATGTTGAAACATCCAAAATCCGAGAAGTTTTCTCTGAATGACCCAATATTTCCTTCCGCATATAGACCAAGATCGTTTCCTCTAATTGGTCATACTCTCTTCCTCTATATGCGTGGGGCCAACGTTACGGGTCAAATATCTCGTATACCTGTAATGTCGAAAATACCCCTAGTCAAAGGTCAAATTCAACGCATAGACTACCACTTCCAATAACTACCCATCTCCTAAAGTAACTACTCGTTACCCCCACTTACACAAGCATGATCACCATGAATTACCATTAATGAGGTAACTACCTCCACAATCCTACAACTTGTTGTTATAAATACTTCATTCATCTACATGAAAAAGGTGACACAATTCTACTCTCATACTGATACTTACATATATCACTTATCTTTTCCGATTTGACTTAAGCATCGGAGGGTTTTCCGGGACATCAGCCCCGGTTTAGTCTTTCTTTGTGGTTGCAGGTACACCACTCGCGGCGGTCAGATCATCTTACTTCCCTTAATTTGAAGGTACTTCCTACTTAACGTCTCTTTTATAAATTCGACTGTTTCTTAGCAGAAACAATCCTGAAAACATGCAATGAAACGAATAAAACAACATACCACATGATTATATTTTTTATATATATAATAGTTGCAATATATATGATACCATATAATAATGAACAGTACAAAAAATGGTTTTAGTGCAAAAAAAATGAAGTATTTCGATGTTCCAAAAGCAAAAGCAATTTTTTTAAATTGACTACTTAGAAATTTAAGGACACTTTAATTATAAACCTAGATAAAAGAAGAAAAAACAAAAAATAAGATTTTTTTGTAATAAAAATTTCAAAAAGTAAGCGCTAAATCAAAATATTTTCTATTAAACATTTTTTACATGAGACTAAAGGAATTGATATTGTTTACTGTTACTAAGAACAGTTGATTATCAAAACGGGTAAAAAAATCAACCTAATAATCGTCCGCTGTAATTAACAGCGAGTGTTTATTGTCTGACTTTCTGATTAGCTTAATAATCACATGTTGTTAGTAACATCAGACGATTATTGCATCGACTTTTTAACTAAGTTTACTAATCGTCCGCTGTTAGTGACAACAAACAATGTTATTCTTTAGGCTTGGACTGATAGACGCTTATTTTGAGAAATAAAATTATGCAATTTCAATTTGAAAACTTTTTTAGAAAAAAAAAACTTACTTTCTTTAGATTTTCCGGAAAAACAAGGTTCTTGAACAAAGTTGGCAATTGTTCAAATAGTCATCTCCTGAGAGACTTAAGAGATGTCTTTCAAGCCCAATTTATTAAAACTTAATGTGTACTCTTACTCTACATTTTTCTTTATGGGTGGTTTCTCAAAGAGACTGTCTTTCACAAAAATTTGTGTTGTTCAATTAAAAGAAGCAAAACAAGGCCCAACCCAAATTTACAAAGTATTGAATAGACTTGAATTCCCACATTTTGTAGCACAAATCTTGCAACAATCGTTCAAGATAAATTATGTCACAAGCCATAGGTCATGGATTCAGCAGTCTATCATTTCTATTACCAGTAACATGTAAAGCAAAGTCAAGATCAAACTCCAAGGGCAAGTTCAAACCTGTAAAGGTCGTTGACAGAGAAGAGGCTAAGCTGCAGAAAGATGGTGGATTTGGAGATAAGAAGAAGAAGGACCCATTGTGGCAATGTATTCAAGGATGTGGGGCCTGCTGTAAGCTTGAAAAGGGTCCCACTTTTGCCACCCCTGAAGAGATTTTTGATAACCCTTCTGATATTGAGGTTATAATCTTCTCAATTATGAATTGATTGTTTATATTTGGTTATGTATATGAATTGTTTGCTGATATGGATATATTTATAGGAATTGTTTCTAATTGAGAGAAAAAGTGTGTCACTTTGCAGAAATTAATAATCTTTATGTTGAATGCATTTTGATTGGATTTGAGAGATTGTATTTTTTTGGAGAGCTTATATTGACTTGTGATAGATTTGGTCTTGTACACCAACCCCGCACAAGACGGGAGTTGACGGCATATAAACCCGATGAGATACTGACCACATACCCAACAAAGTTTCTTTCTAAAACCAACAATTGTTTATTAGGAGGAGTCGTTTTACCATGAATGGTCCTAATTTTAAGGTTTTGGGGTTTGAATTTGGTGGGTATGATTTGATGGAGGGGAAAAATTATTCTATATTTTGCGGGAAATGAATGAAAAGTAAACTTGAACATTTTCATTGAGGGGTGAAAGGAGAGGCTAATACCTCACTCAAGGATCGCTAATATGAAATTTAGATGTGTGTTTGTGTTGTGTCAACTTTTGGGAAATAAATAATACAAGTAATAATGAATGGCTAAATAAACAAATGAACAAGATAAGATTTTTAAAGTGGTTCACCAATTGGCAACATCCACCATCTAACCTAGGATATATTTCAATATGTGTTTAAAGGAGAAATACAAAACTTAATAGGTATTACAATGGAGGTTATGTGTAATGGAAGAGAGGAGCTAATTAGGGAGAAAACTAAAGTAAGAAGGGGTGCTCTAATAATGAGACTTTGGTGCAAGGATTACTATGAATACAAGTGGGTATATATAAGAAAAAATATAGGGCAACTAATGGGGCAGCATGTATAAAATGGGACAGCAGCTGGTACTTCACGAAGAAAGCAGGCAGTAGCATCCAGGGACCCCGCTCGACCCACTGGCTCGCCCGAGCAGCCAGGCAAGCGGCTACACAGTGGCTGCTGTTTTGCTCTTTTTGCTTGTCCTTTGGTCCCCACTTTATTACTCCACCTTGTACTACAAACCTTGGTCTGAAATAAGGTTACGCAACCCTCAAAACCTTGCATACCATGTCTCCACTACCCTTAGTACATTGTACTAATGTACTAACTTGATTCCCAAACAACCAATTACAAAGATGGTACTTGTCCTCTTCTAAATTACACTAACTAATATGATTAAGATTCTTAATCATGTTTGATTACTTGGTAACTCAAGTCACCAATAATCCTAACAAGGGGATTGGAGAAAAGTAGTCTCTTTTCATCATAATTGAATCAGGGGAACTATGGCAATAAGGTTTTGTCAATTATGCATCCTAGCAAAATCATATTTGAAAAATTAGAATTGAAATTGATTGTTTGGGGGATATGAGGCCATTTTAAAACTTTTATATGCTTGGATTTTGAGTATCATCTCTCAAGACTAAACTAATTGAGTGGCTAAAACATGCTAGAGATAAATATATTAAGTAGTTGAGTGAATTACAATACAATATCAAAGCCTTAATTCCAACATATGGGGTCGGATGCCTGAACCAAACTAATCAAATTGAGAGATCATTGGCCAAGTAGTTGAGTGAATTCCATTACCATATACCATTAAATATGTCACACCTACATGGGTTTTAGGGGGTCGGATGTACGTAAACCTAACCCTTGTTAGTGATAACAATGAGTTATTTCCAATAAAACTCTTGTCAGCAAAGACCATCTGCAATTTCACATGAATAAAAAGTGTACATGATTTAACGAGTTGGGTTTTAAGGTGGTGAACGAGTTTGGTTCGAATATTTGATACAGCCTGAATTTGGATTTCTTATCATGACTTATGTTTCGTAGGTATAATATAAACTTATCTTCAAGTTACTATGAGGCCAGCTTGTCCTCGTCTTATTTGATTCTAGTTTGGCCTTATGGATTAGTGCAGCTTTACAAAAGTTTGGTAGGTGCAGATGGATGGTGCATAAATTTTGATAAGAGCACTAGGACATGCTCTATATATGATGGTGAAACTCTATTCACTCATATTTCTCTAATGTTCATGTGACTTTAAAGTTTATCTTTGAATTATACCTTCAAACTTACAGAATAAATCTGCAGATCGGCCATATTTCTGCCGCGCTGAGCCTGATGTTTTCCAGAACTTGTATGGAATCAATAAGAGAAAATTCAACAAGGAGGCTTGCAGGTATCAGTTGATTGTGGGGCTTTCTTTGATCGCGACCTCCTTCTGATGAGGGTATTGGTCTGCCTTCTTTCCCATCCTCCCCAGACTTTGCCTTGGGTTGGTTCATTGGAATGATGATGATGACGACGACTGTTGTTTTTGCAGTTTTTGTAAAGACACAATTAAAGCAATCTATGGTGTTGATTCGGAAGAGTTGGATAAGTTCAATAAGGCTATTAGAAGCTGAGGCGCGTATGCTGGCTTGAAAGATGTTGTATGTCTAATGACAAGGTTAGTCTTGTATAGATGAGTATGCACAAGCACTTGAAGTTTGAATATTAGATACCTAACACAATTTTTTGGTTTCCGATTATAATGAACTATACTAAAATAAGTTATTAAACCATGTTGTGTTTGACAATTGACTGTTGGTTGTTGGCTGTTGGCTAACACAATTTTTTGGTTTCCGATTATAATGAACTATACTAAAATAAGTTATTAAACCATGTTGTGTTTGACAATTGACTGTTGGTTGTTGGCTGTTGGCCGTTAGTTTTTTAGTTGACCTGTTTGACTAGCTGGAAATGTTGGCTTTTTTTATTGGCTTTTAAGCTAGCTGTTTGTGGAGATGTTTGGTTGTTGGCTGTTGGTTGTTATTTTTTTTATTGGCTTTTAAGCAGCTTTTTTATTTTGACTTAAAAACCAGCTTTTTAGCTGTTTTAAAGCCATTTACCAAACACTTTTTTGACTATTTGACCAATCAAAAAGCTAAGTAATAAGCTAAGAATCAAACACCCCTTATATATGTAAAGTTACTGATGCTATTTTTTAACCAAATATCGACTTACCAACGATCGAGTAGCTACAATCTTTGTTAACATTGACATAGACATGGTTGCACTTGTACACATGCAGCCACTCCAAACTCCGTCAAAGTTGTAGCTACTCAATAGCATTGGGAAATGAAATGTTTTATAAGAAAATCACTCGAAAAACTCACTTTCGATTGTCTAATTTTGAAGTCCGAACACTCATTTTGAAAGAATTGCCGGAACAAAGGCAATTTCGCGACTGTCAAAGTGTACAAATGATGAGTATAACTGTATAAGGAAAGTCGAGTTTGTATGAGTGCAGCTTGGTCTTTACTGCTATAAACCCAGCTTTCCTGCTAGTAGTCTGATTGATCAGCATGTCCAGATATCAATTATCTGGTGACACTAGCAGTATACATCATAATCTACTAGCATCAAAGATTTATGAAATTTGTTCCTAATGATTAAGGATCTTTAGCTTAACTAGATCATTGTAAAAAGATCCCCTTAGTTTAAATCAAAGCATTGTTTTTTCAATTAGTCTTCTGAAACACCGTCACTCTGAAAGACATCTCTCAGACTCAACCCATCAAAACTTAATTAAACTAAAAGATGATAATGAGCTGACTAAATTAAAGATGGTGTCTCAATTACATTGCATCTTGCAAGAATTTGTGTTGTTTTTCTTTTTTGCTGATAAATATAATATAATATAATATTATGTAGTGTTTAGAAACAATTATTTCATTTCAAATTATGGATTTCAATTATGAAATCATAAATGAAGAATTTGAGAATAATAGGGTTTGAGTAGTCATTCTCAAATTCTCAACTTTAACTACTCCCTCCGTCCCATATAGTTTGAAGCAAAGAGAAAATTAGTATTTTTTAAGAAAAAGGTAGATAATAGTAATAAATGAAGAGAAAGAATGAATTGTGTGGTTGAAATTATAGAGAGAGTTAAAATGTATGGATGAGATTAAAAGGAAGTGGTGGGCAATAGTCCAAAAATAGAAATGTTGCAAATTAAGTGGGACGGAGGGAGTATTTTAAAAACAATGGTAGAATTTGATCCAAATCAAAATTTGAAAATTTTTAATTTGTTAAACAATAAATTTGAGTCAATTCCAAATTTCCAAATAAAATCATCGTTCCCAAACATGACATTAAGAAATCTTTCAACATGAATATTTTATTATTGCCATGATAATTTTGATTTAACTTTGGTAATAAAGACAGTTTTTAGGTTGGTTACGATTTGAGTGGGAGTCAATGGTTTTACAAGAAATATGAGTAAGTTCTTCTCTTAAGATAGGATTAACGTTTAGATCACTTTATTAATGAGTTAGAATTGTGAAGTATATAATATAGCTATGCTCAAATGATCAGAGAGTTAATAATTATTTTGCTAATTTGAAAAAATCAAATAATAAAATTAGGAAATACATTATGTGCAACAATAGTTGTTGACGTGGTGTCAAATTCTAAGATCAAGTAACTAGAAATTTTTAAAATTGCCACATTATGTAAACACGATAAGTATAACTAATAGAATATTATGGGGATAGTTACCGTGGTACTTTGGCTTAGTCATTTTTTATTAGGAAATTCCACAGGTTAGCATCGAATTTTCGTGAAATATCAGTGGTACTTTGGCTTAGTCATTTTATAATTTGCCCTAAATATTTAAGAGCGTTGATAAATTAAATGATGAATTAAACATGAAAATAACGAATTAAGCATTTGAGAGCATAAAAATGATTTAGGGCAAATTATAAAGACAAACAACCAACACTTAATAAGGATATAAATGTCAAAATGGTGAATTAAACGGAAATTTACAACAATTTTACGGAAAATGCTACAGCAGTTAGATAAGGCATAAACTAAATGCTACCATGTAGAAAAATCTTACAAAAGTGCAAGTGCTACCACCAGCGTTTTATAAGAATTCGATGGTATCATATAGAATTTCCCTAATATTTATTTGCTATAGTATAAATGCTAGATAATACCTGTGTGATGCACGGTTTTATATTAAATTTTCCGACATATTAGTATCATTTAAGAAATTTAAATATTAAGAAAAAAATTTTACATCATACTTACATCTCATTTCATTCTGAATAGTTGTATACATTACATACATTGTATGATTTGTATCATATTTTGCATTGTGCACGTAGATAATTGCGAAAATTTAGTTAATGACAAATAAATCACAACCAAGGACAACAAATTTGATTATATTTTTAATATAATTATATATATGCTTCCATTTGTTTATTTTAAATAGAAAGCAAATAGATCGTACATGAAGTATACAATACAAAATTATGAATATTTTTAATAAAAAAATAACATACCAATTTATGCTAACAAAAAATAATTACATTAATTTGTATAAAGTAATACAACTATTAAAAACATACTTCAAATTCAAGTTTAACATACTTCAAAATCAAGTTTAACATAAATATTAATATATATAAAATTATTTTATAAAAGCTTAAACAAATTCACAAAAAATATAAGCGACTTGCATAAAGATAGTCACAACTTAAATCATATTAGAATCATGCATTGCATTTAATCAACCAATAGTATAAATAAAAAAAATCCTAATAAAAGTATATTATCTTTGAACCATCTCAAAATATCCAATACCCTTAAATAATACTCATTTAATAAATAACATTGATAAGATTTTTTAAATAATAAATAATTAAAAAAATATAATAAAATATATGATTTTCTAATACATTAAATGATGTGATTTAAAAAATATATAATCAATAAATATAGATAATATTATAGTCATAGTTAGAAAACAATAAAGTCAAAGATGTAAATATTAGTAATAAAGACAATGACATCATCATTGAGTTTTGGAGGGAAAAGTTTTAATGAGGTTGTGACACTTAAGCAATAATAAAAATGTGATACCCCTGATTTAGCTTGAAAAGGAATTGATAGACTACTCATATCAACAAGGTGCATCTTTTTTTCATCGGAGTCCATTTGCTAAGAACTCCACAGTTAAGCGTGCTTGGTGGGGAGCAATTTTAGGATGGTTGACCTCCTGGGAAGTTTTCAGGTGCGCACGAGTGAGGTCAAAGTGCGCTGGAAAGACTTGTGTTGGTCTGTGGGGACAGTCTCCATGAGTAGTCATCGGTGGTCCATTGGGCCGGGGTGTTACAAAAAAATGATGATATTAGCGTGTTTTGTTTTAGTAATAGTTAAGATTATAATTAGACAAATAAAAATAAGATTGGATAATAACAAAAGTTTTCAATTTCATAGAGACCACATATAAATATATTGAATTGGACTAAGTGTAACAGGGCCGATAAATTCGATAGGTAATTAATATTAATGAAGAATTTTTTTTTTTGCAAAATAATGCGAAAGTGTGAAAATGCCGATTTGCTAAAAAAAACCTTTAAAATTAATAAAAATGTTTATTAGAAATGATAAATATTACATAAAAATTAGAGAATTAAAATACATATCGTTCGTTTCAAAAAAAATACACAATAATTAAAATTAAATACGTCAAAATCATCAAATATAAAGTATATAAAAAAATTTACAGCTAAGTCCTCGATAGCATAAATAAATTGTAGCTGCAGCCTGGATCGGAACCTGAAACTAAATCCTGCAACATGCTGCCATCCATAATATAGATGATAGCCGATTGAATCGGTCAGCGCTTAACGCCGAGCATAACTCCCTATCCAGCTCAAAATACGGAAATAATACACTACATTTACTAAATAATAATTAGAGTACAAACTTATAATTAATTGACACCATTGTATACTTTTATCATATTCTTTTACTATTCCACACTTTTAAGTCATTAAGATACCATTCTCAACCCTGGTAGAAGTACGTTACTGCCACTTATACAATTCGGTAATCTTAATACTTAAGGAAGTTCAGTTGATTAATACTCATAACCGTACCATGCCTCATAGCATCAACAATAATCAAGTTCATCATTGATCAACAAGCACAAACAATATGACACATGATATATGTAAGGGTCTGGCTAGATTAGGGCCAAAGCCCTATATCTAACTGTGGTGGGGGTCGTCACCCCGCCAATGTTTATGCTCGAGCTTCTACAGGATAGGTAGCTAAACCCTTGTCTAACACCGCATTTTACGTGCCGGCCAACACGGGTGCCGGGATTTTACATGCCGGTCCATGGTTCGACATTTCCTTACTATCAGGGTCATTCAATCAATACACAGATAATTTCACACAAGCACATCACATATTTACAACTACAAGTGGACTTTGAATTTGACTTTTTCAATTTAGATGTTAACTTCCTTATTTAATACTAAGATTATACCTTTATGCCTTTCTAAGTTCACTACTAAAGTTTTACACATTAAACTTTATTTAAAACTTTATTTTTAATTATTCATTTGTTAAATAAATTTACACTATTAACTTAATATTCTATTCATAGTCTTTAAATTAATATTTTTTTTTCACAATTAGCTACTAAATTTATTTCTCTTGAAATAAGTTTCAATAATCAACATTTCTAACTTTAAAACAAATAAATATTTTAATTCTTTTCACAAAAATAAATAAATATTTTGATAAATTTTCAAAATTCAACAAATTCACCAAATACAAATATTCCAAGTTGAAAACTAAGTAAGACTTATCAAGTTCACAAAAATCAATATTCTAATAATAAAACAGATACAACTTATTATTTTACGAAATCAATATTTCTAGTTATAAAACCAGTAACACTTTATAAGCTCACAAAAATCAATACTTCTAATAATAGAACAAGTAAAATTTAGATATTCACACAAATCCATAATTCTTTGTAATAAAACAAGTAAAAACTTTATTCTTTTATTATTTTCATAAAATCGAAATTTCACACAAAATTTAAAGAAAAAACAAATCTATACGAAAAAATGTACTTTTACATCATTTCAAATAATTTTAGTCAAATAGTCAACTAAAGATATATTTTGTACTAACTAGCTATTTAATATCCCAAAAGTTACTTTTTATTATGAAATCTCATGTATTTAAGAAAACACTTAATATAAATAACTTGCAAAAATTTTCCAAAAATATCTTTTTTTTGTCTTGTTATTTTTATTATTAGAAAAAGAAATTTGTAATAATTTAAATTCGTAAATAACACTTATTTTTTATATGATAGTGATCGAATGGCCAATGAGTATTTGTTGGCTTTTTTTCACTTAAACAACTTAATTTAATTAATTTATCGTAGTAAATTCTAATTTTATTTAACTAATATAAAAAAACTAAACTAATCAAAACTTTCACACGATAACTTAATATTTAGTATAACTATAAGGATAAGCTTTAACATAAAAGATATAGTATAATGACAACATCCTTAGCATAACCATACTAAATAAAAAAAAAATATAATCATGAAATAACACATAGCTCTATAAACTAATTTAAGGGCTTACTTAAAAATATTAACTATAATATTATCATAATCATTCTTAATATAATAACATTTTTACATCATTCACAAACATAGTAAAACTTTATAACATAGATAGTACTTAATATATATCCCTAATATATAATGGTTCACCCAACTACCTAAACATGTCCAAATTATTATTAATTAACATACTAAAAAATATTTTTAGAATAACTACACTAAATTTAATTTATTCAAAATTTTCTTAAACTAACTTTCTACTTAAACATAATCAATATATTGCATACCATGAATTATAAAGTAAATATAATGTAAAATTCCACATAAAGAGTAGGGTAAGAAGTTATACCATACCTAACACCATGGATTAGTACTGAGTACTAATTAGAAAAAAAAATGAGTAGTATGATCCACTAATAATACCCAACTATAAAATGATGATCCTCTAATTACCGAAAATCATACCCAACTTAATAATACCATGCTCTAATATGATGGTGATTTGAGCTTAGGAGATTGATAAATTATGCTCCTTTTTCTTGATTTTCTTTAACTAATTAAATTTAGTAAATTAGTATGTGATATGATGAAGTGAATTTAGGAGAAAGAAAAAAAAATTGGGTAAAGAGCCCTAAAGTGCACGGTTAACAAGGAGGAGTTTTGGGGAGTTCTGTTCAAGTTTTTGCCAAGAATAACACTTAGTTAAAACCTTGAATTTAAATGTGGTTTTGGAAGGGACAAAGTAGGTTGAAATTAAATAAAAAAAATTGCAAGATATGGCTCCAAAATGGAGTGCCATAACCGTGAAACAAGGAAGCAAGGGAGGGTGTAATTTTTGTCAACTTATTTTACTTGTGTAAGTGTCCAAGATATTAAAATATTAGGGTAGGCTTTGACTAGATTAAAATTTAGGTGTAAAACAAGCTAAAAAAATATATAATTAAAGTTAAAAGTAAAAAAAAAATAATAAAATAAAATAAATACCAATTTAAAATAGTATAAATAAATTATTAAAGTCATTAAAATAATCGTTAATAAATTTAATTAAGAATTTTAAACTTAAAGTTTTAGTAAATCGTAAGTTAATCAAATGATTTTGAAATTTCTGTAATATAAAATAATAATTAAAATTATTTTTTTTATTGAGCTTTTAAAAAAATAATATTTAAGAATAATAAGAAATTTAACGTTTTATATTCGAAATAATTTAAGAAATCGAGCAAGTATTAGGAATTAATAGAATTTTAAAAAAATAAAGAACTTGAAAAAACGAATTGGAAATTAATGCAGAAATTCTAATTAAGATATAAAAATATGTTTGGTTGGCATATAAGGTATTAAAAATAAAGGACTTCAAAAAAATTTTGAATCTGAAATAAATCGATTTGGAGACGAATAAAATTTTTCAAATCAGAATCGGAAGTGAATCCTTAGTTGAAATAATAAAATTTTTAGGAATTTAATGAAGTTAGAGCTTAATATTCAATATTTAGAAATTTTATTGAAGGAACAAATAATTTATCGTAAATGATTAGTTATTGGATTTTTGAGTCTGTTACACTAAGAGTATCATTAGATTGGGCTATAGTTAGAGTTTCCTTAATCCTAACGTGGCTTATATCTGAAAATTTGAAATAAATAAGCAATTTAATATAAACAAATCTGAAAATAGTTATTGTTTGTAAATATTTTTCAAAATAAGCACTTTTTATCCAATGCTAAGGTTTGGTATTCGTTCGCCACTAAAACTCGTATACAACCGCCATGCGGCTTGTATCTATTGGGCTTTTATCCAGCCCAATTGCATCTAACCCAACTACAACTCTAAATACTATTCTAACTTGTCTCCTAATTTATGACTCACTCAATTTTCTGTTTCCTCTCCCTGTTTCTTTTTTCTTTTCTTTTCTACATTTTTAATATGTTTCATATCTAAATGATAAATTCCCTTTCTTAATCTCAACATTTCAAAGCGCCATTATTGGTGGAGGTCGAGCTTTGTCAATGACGACATCTTTTAATAATTATTTTCAAATATTTGTCACTTTAATTAAGAATGGGTGTGGAGTTTTGTCAATGGAGATGGTGGAAAATAATGGTGAAATCCTTATAATCTTCTTTTTCTTGCTTAGCTTCTTCTTTTTCTTCGGCTAATTATAATAGTTATCGTCATATGAAGTTGTAGAGATTAAACTTTATAGTATAAGATATTAAACTTATACTTTTGGAAAATGAAAGTTAACGCTTAGAGTTGACATTTTAAGCCTTGAAATTGATATTTTATGCCTTGAAATAGGCGTTAAAAACTTTAACTTTGGATGTTAAATTCCAGTGTTTATAATAAAAGGAAGGTTAAGACTTTGAATGAATGTTTTAATCATTGGAATAAAAATTTTAAGCCTTGAAATTAAGATTTAAAACGTTGAAGTAGGTTGTTAAACTTAATCCTTTAAATGAAATGGAATAATAAAGCTTAAAATAGAGATTTTAATACTTAGAGTGGACGTTTTATGCCTTAGAATAGACATTTTAAGATTTAAAATATACATATAAATTTTTGTAGTAAGATGTTATACTTAAGCCTTTAGAAAAAGGAAGATTAAGTCTTAAAATTAGTATTTTAAATCTTGAAATGGGCATTTTAATAATTAGAATAGGAGTTTTAATAATTGGACCTTAAACTTTGAAATAGACATTGAAAAATTTGAAGTTTGGCTGGAATGTTGGACTGGTTGCATGTGTACACCCGCCGCACAGGAGACTTTCTCTTCGTTTGCACTTATTAACATCGGTCAATTACTAAATTGAGTCAAAGAAAGTCAACTCAGTAATGGACTCAATTCAGTAATGGGCTCAGCTCAGTAATTGACCGTTGTTACTAAGAGCGACCGATTGCTGAGCTGACATTTTTTTTACTCAGTTTAGTAACGGGTCGCTGTTAATAAGTACGAACAAATATCAAACTTTAGCATTGAGTAAAAAGTGCTTATTTTGAAAAATATTTACGAACAATGACTATTTTTAGATTTTTTTTATATTAAATTGCTTATTTATTTCAAATTTTCATCTTATTTACATAATAGGATTTGGGATATGATGGAGAGGTTGACCCATGGACTATTATTCCAATCCAGTCTCCCTCAAAAGTAAGACTGAAATACATGAGATCAATCACAAAAACTTGGTCGAGACGGTCTCATTATAAGATCGTTAATTTGGCCGGCTTAATTTGCGGGTGTAACATCCTCACATACATTCTCTCGTTTATTTCATTTTTTGGACATTTATCAATTTTGACCTTAAATGTATCAATTTCAACTTAAAGTAAACCTTAAACAGTTTAATTAAAATAAAAAATTTCATTTTTGACTTATAAGTTATAAGTGATCAATTTTAACGTTAAACTAATCAATTCTGAACTAACTATGGTTTTGTTTTCACAATTTCAGAACGGAGCTAGTAAAATGCTATTATTTTATCATTTTATCGTTGAATTTCAAACAACAAAAGAATGACCAATTACACTATCAATAATAGTGTTAATAAGTTGCACAATACAAGTACTCTTATTCAATGCTACATGATGATTCTTATGGAACACAAGAGTACATGTACTCTTTAGTCATTGATCAACAATAGTGATATTACTCTTTCCTCAACAGTTTCTATTCAAAATGGACTTAGAATAAAGTTCTAGGTGTAGTGTTTGCTTACTCTTGATGTGAAGAAAGGGAAGTGTCGTTCTCGAGTTATCTTTTGCCAAATGATTCGATGAATGCTCTTGGAAATGATTAAGAGTTTATGACTGTTTTGTTATAAAAATTTCAATTTTGATCTTGATCCATTTAGACCTTAAAATGATCCATCAGATAAATGCTCTTTGAAAACAGTCAAGAGTTCATCGTTGCTTTGTTATAAAAAACTTCAATTTTGATCTAAAAATGCTCAATTTAGACCTTAAAATGATTAATTGAAAAATCATTTTTTGACCTTTAATAAATCAACTATGACCTTTAATAAATCAAGTAATGAAGAAATATTTAGGAAGACTTTTTTTAGGTTAATTGAATTATCCATCTTACACTGAGGCGTTCTCGTGCAAGACCCACACTGAGGCGTTCTCGTGCAAGACCAGCTGGAGATCAATTTGGTATACATGGACCAGTTAGTGGGACTAAGATTGAAGTCCAAAATTGACGGTACTTGAAGAGATGGAAAAACGAATAATCTTTAAAGTATTCCTTCCTTACCGACCAATCAAGTCACACATCAAAGATTTTAATTTATTACTAGTCATATAATTCGTATTGTAATTATTATGTGTGTGATCTTTTTATTGAGTGTTAGATAATATTATCTGAAATTCCGCTAATTGCATCTCACAAAACGCCTATTTGATGTTCTTATTTTTCATTTTAGACAGTTTTATTTGTTGTGTCTTATAAAAATCTTTTTATTGATATCACATTTTTATACATAATTAGCCTTAGTCATTCTAATTTAAATATTTTTACAATTTATGGTCCCCACTTTTCTTCATTAACTTAATAATTCACTAAAATTATATATTTATTATCTAAAAGATTTAACATTCTTTTAAATCCGTAAATATTTCTTATGGGAACATCAAATCGGAAGAGGGAGTATGTCTATGAATCAATAGCAATAGTTATCCAACTAATTCTTCATTTCTTGCATTGATTTCTCAACATGAAGCTAATTAATCAACTACTTATGGTATAACAAGAAGTCTATTATTAAACTTCTCTTTGCCAATCACTCCAATTTTCCAACAAATTGGTAGAAAATATTATATTCAAGCTTAAAAAGTTACTTGGTCAATGCCAAATTTTATGTACAATTAAGATTTAAAATAAGGCTTTAAGACATTGTATGTTAAATAGGGGAACAAAGTTCCGTCTGAATTGTAAACCAAATCGAATCAAACTAAAATTTTAGTATTTTGTCTGGTCTATGGTTAAAATGGTTTGATTTGGTTTTTTTCAAATTAAATTACGGTTGGTCTCGGTTTTTTTTATTTTTCAGACTAGATCGGACCGTAAATCGTATTACAGTCGAAAGTCATAATTTTGTATTTAAAAAATTAAGTTGCTACCCGGATAGTTTAAGATGTAGATATTTTTATCTAGCAATATATACTTGAATGATGTTAATGTTATCAACTCAATTACAAATTATTATATTTATTATTTGTATTTCTAGGTGTGAAATATTTGCATAAATACATGTATTAATTTGGATAAAAAATAAAAATGAAAAACGTAGACCAGACCAGACCTGACCGTTGTAAAACGGTTTGGTAATCTAATCGGTCCGGTCCGGTATGGAAAATTTTCTGACCGAAATTTCTGGTTTGGTCTGATTTTAGTTACCAGACCAAACCAAAACATGTTCACCCCTAATGTTAAAGGAATTTTCAGGAAATGTAACATAATTAAGCTCCCTAATTTTTGAGGTCGTTGGCGATCAAACATGTTGAAATTGCTCAAAACCTCTATATTAACACTACAACATAAATTGCTTTTAGTGGGATATATTTAGCGACATATAATTTAAATGTCGCTATTCCAAATTTCTTATAGTATATATAGAGGATTTAGTGACATTTATTAGACCCTTTAGCAGCATAATAAAAAGTCACACTAAGCTTTTGCGACATACGATCTAGTGACATTTCTCACAAATATCACTATAGATTATAGTGACAATTACATATGCCAAAAGAAACCAAATAAAGTGTCGCTAAATCACTTTATAGTGAAGTTGAAACACAAATCAATAATTATTACACTAAAAATATGAATCAATAACATTTTTTTAATGCCACTAAATATAATAATGTCGCTAAAAGTTAAATTTGTTGTAGTGTCACATTTTCATTACTAACTAATACTCCCTCTTATTCAAAATTATTGTCCACTTTCCTTATTTAGTCAAGTCACTCTAATTGTCCACTTTCTATTTTTGGCAAAGATTTTTTACCTAAATACCCCCAACTACCTCAACTTATATTATGTAAAATACCCCACCTACGACCTTTTCAATTATTATAATCACTTAAATACCCTAACTACCACCGTTACAATTATTATAATCACTTAAAATACCCCAACTACCATTTTTTTAAAATCCGTGTCCAACCCAAAGTAGACAATTATTTTGAATAGGAGAGAGTACTACTTTTTAATTTAAATGGTAGCTAAAATGAAGTTTGTGAAAAATGACATAATTGATGTATTATAATCCCTTCGTTTTCATATGTTCTTCTCACTTTCCCCATTTGGAAATTTTTAAAAGTTTTTCTCATTTAGAATCTTTCTATTTTGGTAACCAATAAAATAGAAGGAAATTATTACACTTATACTCTAATCTATAGATATTAATTTACATTTTAATTCTCAATGTATTTACTTTACATGCACCCAATGAAATTTAATGACATTATTACACTTACACTTTAATCAATAAAATCTTTATTTTTTATATTATTTTACTCAACTCTCAAAGTATCTATTGTGTAATCATAATTTATCTTGATTTTTTCTCATATTTCAAATGGGAAGAACAAAAGGAAACGGAAGAAGTAAGTATTAAGTGTGATCATCAAAGTTCTCAAAAATTTTCCTATTAAAATTACACTAGTTTTTTTTATTATTGTTCTCATTATTCATTATCGACAATTAAATGGGTTATTACATTAATATAGAATGAGAAATGTGAATGTATAAAGTATAAACGATGGAACCTATAACTAATGCTTTTACTCTTATTTTTAGCAAAATTTTACGTAGAAATGGTTAACGGAAAACAAATCATGGAATTCAAAATAAAAATTAGCAAGAACACAGTATAAATTTTTAAATAAATGATATTATTAATATATATTGAAATCCAAACATAGTTATTCAACCAAGGTTAGAGCCAAATAAGAAGTTGAGCATCTAAGCTCGAGTCTTTTCAATAGTTTGTGTGACTATATCATTATATTAATATATAAACAAAAAAATAATAGTCGAATTATTTTAGAATACACCTTAAAGAAGAGTGTTTCTATATTATAGGCAAATTTCACATTGTAGCATCGAGCTTTCGTGAAATGCCAATGGTAGCACTTTTGTAAGATTTTTCTACATGATAGCATTCAGTTTATGCCTTATCTAACTACCGTAACATTATCTGTTAAATTATTGTCGATTTCCGTTTAATTCACTATTTCAACGTTTCTACTCTTATTAATTGTTGTTGTCTTTATAATTTGACCTAAATCATTTTTATGCTCTTTAAATGTTTAATTTACAATTTTGACGTTTAATTCACTGTTTAATTCTTCAACGCTCTCAAATATTTTGGGGCAAATTATACAGACAACAACCAATACTTAATAAGGGTAAAAATATCAAAATGGTGAATTAAACGGAAATTGACAAGAACTTAACGAAAAATGCTACGACAATTAGATAAGGCATAAACTGGATGCTACCATATGGAAAAATCTCACAAAAGTGCTACCACTGGCATTTCATGAAAGTTCGATGCTACCATGTGAAATTTTCCTATATTATATCATGAATTCACGCTGCAAATAAGGAGCATCCTCTATACTTTTGGACAACATCATGAGAAAATTGTCAAAAATAAATCAATATTTGTTCGATCCACTGAAAATGAACACAAGTATTTTTTTTAAGATAAATGAACACAAGTATTGTTTATTTTTAAATAAACTCGAATATTCATAATACTTGCTGAAAATAAACTCAACTATTACTTATTCCTAATTCTTTGCCATACAAAGAAGCTTTGAAGATGGTTATAAATAATTGATGAATTTATTTTGAGCAAATATACCTCTAATAGATGAGTTTTTAAAAAATAAATAATAGATGAATTAATTTTCAACAAATTAAACAAATATTGATTGATGATTGACACTTCCCCAACATTATAAATTTATAAATAACTTTTTAAATAAATAAAAATAAAAAGGTAGTAATTAGCTACTAGCTAGCCCATGATATATGCAAGACACAAGAAATATGTAAGATTGTTTAGATAAACTTTTAGTCCAATTAATTATAAAAAATTAAGCTAATGGGGTTTAGAATGAATATAAACCATACATTAATCAAATATGTTATGAAAATATTAGTTGGAAGTTGTATCAACCTTGAAACCAAAACATGATGGAAACAACCAAATAGAAGTGGCTTTGGCAGGAATAATTACTTTAATGTACAGGAAAATCTCCCTATTTTAGAATGATGATATTAATTAATCCAACTTTTATTTAATATAATTAGTAAGTCCTAGGTTTAATTAGGAGCTAACAATTACCGAAATTAGCCCCATAAAAGTGCGTATATACTTACTATAATTAGCATACTTAATTGTACTATTGCTGATTTGAAGAATCCTATGTGCTGTAAGAGTTGCTCCTTTTTCACAATGTTGATCATGTTCAATATCTTGTACTTTCTCCGTTTCTTAATACTTGCTACATTTCTTTTTTATGTAATTCAATGTCTATTTTAATATCAAATATCTTTATTTTTACAAAACGAAAATTTATTCAAATTACATATTAAAAAAACTATATTTTAAGACGAATAAAACAAGATCCCATATGAATATATTATTTCTTATGCATGAGTAAGAATTACCGAAAATATATAAGATCGAAGATGAATAGTGCTACTCAGGGCCGGTCCTGAGATAATAGGAGCCCGGGGCGAAAAATAATTTATGGGCCCTAACTTTATCTTTTCTTCATTCCATATTACTTGCAATTAATATTATTATTTCATCAAATAACATCTCGTTACTTGCAATTAATATATAAGATCAAAGATGAATAGTGCATGCTTTTCGCCGATGATATAGTCTTGGCCGCAGAAACCAAGGAGGAGGCTAATAGTAAATTGGGAGAGTGGAGAGAAGCCTTGGAGGGAAAGGGGTTGCGCATAAGCCGTACAAAGACAGAATACCTGCGATGCAATTTCAGTGGGATAGAATCGCTAAGGGAGCCAGAGGTAACCATAGGAGGTGAAGTTGTTGCGTGTACGTCCAAGTTCAAATATTTGGGTTCTGTGATTCAGAGCGACGGGGAGATTGATGGAGACGTTACTGATCGTATACAAGCGGGCTGGCTTAAGTGGCGAGCAGCAACTGGGGTGCTTTGTGATAAAAAGTTTCCGAGGCGATTAAAAGGTAAATTTTACCGCGTTGCGATTAGGCCGGCGATGTTATATGGGACAGAATGTTGGCCCGTAAAGAAGCTTTTCGAACAGAGGATGGAAGTAACGGAGATGCGTATATTGAGGTGGATGTGTGGTAAGACTATGTTGGATAGGATAAGAAACCAGGAGTTCAGGGAGACGTTAAGGGTTGCACCTATCTCCGCAAAGATGCAGGAGAACAGGTTGAGATGGTTTGGGCATGTGCAGAGAAAGACACATGACGCCCCAGTAAGAAGGATCGAATGCATCATAGTGGAGGGTAAGAGAAGTTGAGGACGACCTAAGAGAACGTGGGAGGAACAAATCAAAAGTGATATGCATGAACTTCACCTCTCCAAGGACCTGACCAGGGATAGGGCCAGTTGGCGGCGCCTTATCCAAGTCCTAGATTAGTAAACCTGTCCCTTTACCCCCTCGTTCGTCTTTATCCTTTGCCTTTTTGTCGCTTTTTACCTTTTTTTCTTTGATCTTATCTTTGTTTTTGTCTGTGTGCTTCTATTCTATTTGCCAACTGCAGGTTCCTCTTGCTAGAAGACCGTTCTCGAGCCGGGGGACTCTTTGATCGCACTCTCTTTATGGGTATGAGCATGCCATCGTTCCTCCCTCCCCAGACCCTGATCATAGTTTTCTTTGAGCGGGATACACCGGGTATGATGATGATGATGATGATCAAATAACATCTCGTTATCATATAGAAGTAAAATAGAATGAAGGAAATAAAAAATGTAGATAAAAGAATTTAAATCTATAATGTTGGAAAAGAAAAATAAAGTAAGCACCCATACATAATATAAAATCAAACAAAAACATATGCAAATCACTAACAACTGTATCTAAATGAATAGAAGTTTTTTTATACTAATTATTGCAAAGCAATGAATCTGCATTATATTCAGACAGACAAGACAAAAAATTATAATTTGGAAAATAAGGTTACACACTTAAAATCCACTTATCCTTGCAATCAATCAAATATTTATTTAAAATTGTACAACTTCAAATGACTACATAAAAACCCATATAACAGCTTCACAATTTTATATATCTTCAAATAGCAAAGAGAAAATATTAAACATTCACAAATATAGGTTAAATCAAAAAATATAAAATTAGTTTAATAAACGAAAAACAATATATTATAATAGAAGTAAATAAATAGAAAAAACCATAAAAAAATGAATATTTAGTCACACAATTAGAAAATTAAAGATGTTATAATTATTAAATAATATTTTAAAATATTATAATTGCTATCTATTGCATGTGCGCCTACTTTGTGCTTATTACATCAGTCTTTTGTTTAACTTTATTAAACGATGAAAAGTAGCATCAAATGTTGATGCAGCTTGATGGCGAAACACACAACCTCCTTTGCACGCGTCTTAACTTCGAATCTTGGCAAAAGCAATTAAGCAAATTTTTTTGTGGGCCCTGGGCGTAGTCCCAGCTCGCCCGTCCCCAGGGCCGGCACTGGTGCTACTATAGAAATGTAGCGAGTATTATGGAACAGAGGAAAGTATGTGATTATTATCGATTATTTTAATTTATGTATCTAGTGTATGTGTTTAGATTGCAAATTAGTAATTTGTTTAAATCTGATTAGAATATTTATTAAAGATTTATTATATTTGTCGATTTTAGAGAGTATTACAAATTAAATTTTTATAAATTTACATATTTTGTAATCTGATAAGAGTAGTATTACTGGACTATTCTTTTTAATATGTTGCAGTATTTCAATATGTTGTAGTATTGTAAAATAACTTTTTCTTCTTTCTGCCTCTTGTAACAATAAAGCATGCGTGTAGTACTTTCATGACAGTTGGCTCCTCTTAATAACTAACCCTTGTATAAAAGCCAGCTGCACTCCTTTTGCTCAATGTGTATTTCACACAGATATGAAATAATACTCTCTCTCCCTTTCTTCAATCTTCTTTCATTAATGGTTGTGTGGTCCATTTCTACTGAAAATTACATGGTATCAGAGTAGGCATTACACTGTGAAGATGCGTTTTCGTATTAATCTTGTTTCTAATTTTTGAGTCTGTGCATTTTTCTGGTTCGTACTTCTACTGGTTCTTTTCTTCTTTTCCCTTTCTTGAGTTTCTTGTTTTTGTTCATCAATGGCGGAAACTATTATTCTAACTCAAGATCCATCATCAGTTTATTATCTCCATCCGTCTAACCATGCTAGTACCAAGCTTGTTCCTTTTGATGGAAATGCTTTTGGTGATTGAAAAAGGTCCATCATGATTGGCCTCATAGCTAAGAATAAACTATGTTTCGTTGATGGTACGCTCCCTCAACCAACCACAGATGCGTCACACATGATAGCGTGGGACAGATGTAACAATATGGTAATTGGCTGCTTGATTTCTTCTCTTGATCGTGTTGTTGCTAAGAGTGTAATGTACAATAAGTATGCTTCTGAAATTTGGACAGATCTTGAGGAAAGGTTTGGTGTTTCAACTTCTGCACAAATCTATTCTTTGCATGAAGATTTATCTACTATATCACAAGAAGGAAATATGAGTATTACTGAGTACTATACTAAGGTAAAATCTGTTTGGGATGAGATTGACAACCTCAATCCTCTACCTACTTGCACCTGTAACGGATGTAGTTGTGGTTTGACCAAGAAGGTCTTGAAATTACAACAAGATCAAAGGTTCATGAGTTTTCTCATGAGAGTAGATGAACAATATGGTCCAGTGAAAACTAATATTTTAATGTTGCCTGAACTTCCAAATGTATCCACTGCTTATCGAATGCTCTATCAAGAGCAAAAACACAAGGAACTTGCTCATTTACATGTGTCTACTCCTTCTGATTCTATGGCTTTCATGGCCAACAAGAAGTATTACTCGGACAAAAATCATTACAGTAACCAATTTACCAAGCCTCAAAATGCAGACAATAGTTCGATCAACAAGAATAGGCATGGTATAAGCTCTAAACACAACTCTTCTTATTTTTGTGATAATTGTAAATTCAGTGGACACTCTACTAAAAGATGCTTCGAGATTAATGGATATCCTCCTGGATTCAAACATAAGAAATTTGTTGGTTCAGTTCAAGAAACTGATGCTAAATCTGATATTGAGAATTTTGGTCTTACCTCGACACAGCTAAATAATCTCATGGCTTTCTTAAATAAGCATAAGGAACCTACCGACACTATGTCCATGGATCTTGATGGTTTACCTAGCTCGGCTAATCTCGCAGGTAAATTTTGCATTCTGTCTAAATCTAATACTTCTCGATGGATTATTGATAGCGGTGCCACGGATCATATGTGTAATTCATTGGACTCATTTATTTCTGTTAGCAAGATTGTTGGTGCAGCACATAGTATAACTATTCTTGATGGTAGGAAAGTCATGGTCGAATTTTTTGGTGATATTATGTTGATGGATGGTATTTTTCTCAAAAAGGTTCTATATGTCCCAGATTTTCAGTTTAATCTGATCTCCATGCCTAAGTTGTGTCTTGATTGTTGTTCTACTATTCTATTTACTAATGGTGCTTGTATGCTTCAGGACCATTTAAAGACAAGAGTTCTTGGTAGGCTCTCTCATGGCCTTTACTATGCTGACATTTTATCTTTGCCCACCACTACATGTGTAGCTGTTGAACACTCCACATATATCAAATAAGATCAATATTGACCTAGCCAAATTATGTCACCTTAGATTGGGACATTTACCTTTTTCTCAATTGAAGGTTTTGTTTCCTAGTATTGACGTAAATAAATTTCATGATTCTACTTTTTGTACTATTTGCCCTGTTGCCAAGCAAACAAGGCGATCTTTTACTAGTAGTTCTATCAAAACTACTCATAGTTTTCAGCTAATTCATATCGACATTTGGGGCCCATATCGGCATATGACTCATGATGATTGTACATTTTTTTTTGACGATTGTTGATGATTATATACGCGCGCCACAAGGGTGTACTTGATGAAATCCAAGAGTCAATATATTTCTTTTCTTCGACAATTCTATGCTTATGTTGCCACACATTAATTCTAAAATTCAAACCATTCGGACCGATAATGCTAAAGAATTGTGTGATGGTGCATCCAAAGATTTTTACATTTCCCATGGCATTCTCCGTCAAACCTCTTGTCGTGATACCCCTCAACAAAATTGTAACACTCCGATATTTTCCCGATATATTTAATGATTTACTAGTAATATTATTTTATATAAATAATGTTTTTATTTATTTATTTTGGGCTTGACCATGAATTTTCAGTCCTTTTTAACAATTTAGTTGTTTCGGGCCCGAAACCTTTAACCCATTTCTTATTTCATATTTAAAAAAAATAAAAAATTAAAATGAGAGGGAATGTTGAAGGTTGGCCGACCCTATGGGTTTTTTGACATGGGGTGTAACTCCCATTTGCGTATAATGAAAGATCCACACAATTAATTTGCATTATTCTCCTTCATTATTTCCTTAATCAATTTCATTCTTATTCTCCATTTCCTAAAAACTCAAGCAAAAACTCCCTCAAACCCTTCCATCCACACGCCATTCCCACCTTTCACCCTTAATTTTTGGTGTTCTTTCCTTGCATTTGTAAGTATAATTCTTCATTATTTTTATTATTAAGTTTTAATTTAAATTATGTGGGTTGTGGCATGTGTTAGTTTTGATCCATGGTTATTTTTCATGAATGAAGATATGAATTATGATATGTCTTTGTCAAATTTTTTGTGTAGGGTGTTTTTTGGGTTTTATTGTATGTGAGTATGTGAAAGTTAAGATTTGTTGTTTTGATGGGTGATTTTAAAAGATGTATATAAAACTTGTGGATGTTCATGAAAAAGTGTGTTTATAGTGTAAGGAATTATATTGAGTGTAATATGTGAATTTTATAATGTGTTAGAGAAGGATTTAAGAGGAAAAAAATGTGTTTGTACAAAATGAATTATTTTTGAATTATGAAATTTATTTTTAATATGTGGGCATGAAATTATGGTTTTTGGTAGTATGGATTTAATAAGAAATGAAAACATTGGAATTTGGGTGTATTTTAATTAAAAATGACAAATCCCGTAGGTTAAGGAAAATGGTGAAAAAAGGGTGTTTTGGAGTATTTTTGGCTTTAAAAATAGGTTAAATATACTTATACTATGTTATAAATCATGAAAATTAGTACCCGGGGGTTTTGATGCCTACCGGACGCAATGGTGAAGTCAGAATTTCAGTTTGATAGTGTTATCTCGCATTTCTGGAAAGATTGTGTATGCTGTCTTCTTTGTGTGTTTGCCATGTTATAATAGTGTGTTGGATGATCATGTTGGGTGTGGAATAGTGGTTTGGTGTTAGTTGTATGTACGTGTTGTGATCGTGACTTGAGAAAATGTGAATGTGTGCTTATTCCCGCGTACGATTGAACTTTGTAGGAAGTCGATTCGTGACAGAGAATTGATTTGTGTGCTTGAGATTTGACTTGTCTTGTCTAAGGTACGTACACGCAGCGAAGTTTTGCATTATGTGATATGTACCATATATTAATGGTGAACAAAAGTAATGTATGGATATATAGTACGAATGATGTTATGTTTCTGAATAAAGAATTTCGATACATTATTTTGATAAGCAAAGGTAGTATGACCTCATTAACTTTAAAGAATTACTCGCGGTATATGGGGGCATTATGAGCCACTGCGGGGGTATGCATACTTAACCATAGACACCGAAGTAAGGCGAGTGTCTATGGTAGAGACTTGCTTAGGGGTTAGCTCTTCCTAATGTATTGTCTCACTTATGGAGATTGGAGTTGAACCGACAGTATGGCTGGAAAAGTACAGCAGTATGTCTGATTAACATTTACATGAAACTGATTATAATTTATTAGCGTGATCGAATCGTATTTCGGAAACCGACAGTTATTAAATCTTTCTTTTGTTGTACTTAATTAAATGATATACGACATTTTGCTGACGTGTACTTTTGGTCTTAACGATCCTGCGATAATGTTGTTTCCTTTCTGGGCAATGACTAGCAGTAAGTTAAATTGCAGGTTTGGAGAGTGAGGATTGTCTGTGGAGAAATAAACTGTCAGGTTACAGAAGTCTCGATATGAACTTTAATTTACGTTTTAAGAATATTTGGTTTTTATGAGGCGATTACGTTCTCAAGTTGTAATAAGTAGTCTTGACGTTACAATCTTATCCGCTGCTAAGACTTCCTTTATGACTAGTAGTTTATAATAACTCTAATAGAACGCGATCCGCAAGCTTTGCTTGGTTTCAAATTCGTTTTAAACTATCTTTCTAATATCCTGGTTTGACTCGGACTATATTTAGTTTCTTCAAAAAGTCGTTTTTCTCTTTTAAAACGATCTGAGTTTTTCCGGAATGTTACAAAAATGGGGTCGTCGAGCGAAAACATCGCCATTTGTTAGAGGTTGCCCGCTCACTCTCATTTCAATCTAATCTACCCATTTCTTTTTGGGGAGAGTATATCAAAACCGCTACTTATCTTATTAATCGATCCCCTTTATCGGTCTTGGGTAACATTTCTCCATATGAGAAGTTGTTTGGTGAACCACCCAAAGTATCTCATCTTAAATCTTTTGGTTGCTTATTTTTTGTTTCGACCCTCAAACACAATCGTCCCAAATTTAGTTCCCGGGCTGATATCTCTATTTTCGTTGGCTATTCTCTCACTCAAAAAGCCTACAAAACCTACAATCCCACTACTTAATCTGTTGTCTTTTCTAGGGATGTCACATTCAAAGAACATCATTTTCCCTACCACTCCCATACCCCTTCTACTTCTCCTTTTTCCACATTTTATCTACCCTCTCACACACCTCTTCCCACGTATGAGGATACTTACATTCCCCATATCATTTTTCCTATACCCTATTCTTTACCTACTACATCTACTTCTACTACACCTACTCCTACTACTAGTCCTCTTATCAATTCTTTACCTACTGACTCTTCAAGTCCTACCCCTACCTCCTTATCTCCTGACTCTACCTCATCTTTACTTCCTTTTACTACTAATAGCCCTTCTATTCCATTTCCACATAATTGTTCCACTTCACCTTCTCTTGTACCTGAACACTCATTAGTAGTAGACTTATCTCAATCTACTTCTATGCCCTCTCTGTCCATCCGAAAATCCTCCCGCTCTTCTAAACCACCTCCTCACTTACAGGATTTCATATGCACCACAACTCATTGGTGCAATCTTGTTCAATTCCAATCCTTGCCTCTTTCTCACCAATCTTTATTAGCTTCTCAAAGCCAATGGATCAAACCCAAAACTTACAAACAAGCAGCCAAGGATCCTTTATGGGTTCAAGCCATGGACAATGAACTTCTTGCTCTTCAAAATAATCACACATGGGATATTGTTCCGCTCCCTCTTGGCAAGAAACCCGTTGGATGTAAATAGGTATATAAAGTGAAGTTGAAAGTCGATGGGTCTTTAGAGCGGTACAAGGTTCGCCTTGTCGCCAAAGGATATACACAAGAATATGGAGTTGATTTTCATGAAACGTTCTCACCGGTTGTTCGTATGACCACCATTCGCTGTATTTTAACGATTGCTGCGTCCAAGCACTGGCCATTACATCAACTCGACGTTAATAATGCGTTTTTACATGACGATCTTCATGAGGATGTTTACATGGTGCTACCCAATGGTTTATCTCACTCTCCTAATATGGTTTGCAAACTTCGTAAGTCTCTTTATGGTCTTAAACAGGCCTCCCGTCAATGGTTTGCCAAACTCACCACCGCACTCGTTTCTCAGGGCTTTGTTCAGTCTAAATTGGATTATTCTGTGTTTACTCACAAGTGTGCTGATTTTATTACTATTTGTGGTTGTTTATGTGGATGATATTATAGTCACAGGCAATAATCCTACTGTTATTTCTCGGCTTAAGTCACATTTGCATCATACTTTTAGTATCAAGGATCTTGGTCAATTGAGTTTTTTTCTTGGTCTTGAGCTTGCTTATTCCCATACTGGTATTATTGTGACACAACAGAAGTTTAGTAAGGAACTAATCCGATATTTTGGTCTTCTCGACATTAAGTCTCATGTTACTCCACTTCCTTTGAACCACAAGCTTTCCGCGAATGATTATCCTTTGCTGGATGACCCGACATTATATCGTAGTCTGGTTGGGAAATTACTTTTTCTTACTCATACTCGTCCTGATCTCTCGTACTCGGTTCAAGTTCTTAGCAAGCATATGCAATGGCCCACTGTACTTCATTTTGAGGCCTTAACTCATACACTTGGCTATTTGTCAGCAACTCTAGGGCAAGGTATTTTACTCTCTGGTTGAGATGACTTAGTTCTTCAAGCTTATTCTAATTCTGATTGGGGGCGCGTGTCCTGACACCCGGCGTTCTATTTCTGGTTTCGTTCTCCTCCTTGGGGGTTCACCTGTTAGCTGAAAGTCAAAAAAAGCAAGCTACGGTTTCTAAATCTTCTTCTGAGGCTGAGTATCGGTCCATGGCTACTGCATCTTCCGAGGTTGTTTGGGTTGTTCGTCTTCTTAAAGAACTTGGTTTACATTCTTTAAAGCCTGTTACTTTACATTGTGATAATATGTCCGCACTTCACATTGCTCAGAATCCGGTTATCGTGAACGTACGAAGCATTTGGAAATCGATTGTGACTTTACTCATGAGAAGGTCATGGAAGGCTTGTTGCAACTTACTTATCTTCCCACATCCTCTCAGTTGGCAGACGTTTTTACTAAGATTGTTCCTTCTGCTCAATTTCATCATCTTGTTTCCAAACTTGGCATGCATCTCCCAGCCAAGTTTGAGGGGGGCTGATAAGAGTAGTATTACTGGACTATTCTTTTTAATATGTTGTAGTATTTCAATATGCTGTAGTATTGTAAAATAGCTTTTTCTTCTTTCTGCCTCTTGTAACAATAAAGCATGCGTGTAGTACTTTCATGATAGCTGGCTCCTCTTAATAACTAACCCTTGTATAAAAGCCAGCTGCACTCCTTTTGCTCAATGTGTATTTCACACAGATATGAAATAATACTCTCTCTCCCTTTCTTCTTTCTTCTTTCGTTAATGGCTGTGTGGTCCATTTCTACTGAAAATTACATAATCTAAACCTATGCACCTGGTGAGTAGATTAGAAAACCGAATCAATAAAAGTAAATTCGAAGTTTTACTTCATGTCTGAAGTTGAAATTAATCAGAAATTAGAAATTGATTTTGGTATGAGATTTATTAATTTTTGATTTTAATATTTTGTTAAGCATTATTCTAATCCCGTATTTTTCTGGGGTCTCGCCTTTTTTGGGGTAAAATTGACTGTTTTCTTCTGATATTCTCTCTCAAGGGAGTACGGGTATGGATTGTCCGTCACCTTCTCTCACCCAAACCCTGTTTTCGAGCGGGATATTGGGTTGATGATGATGATGTAAAGTTACAATCCTCTAATAAAATAGGGCTTTTATGCTTTTGAATCGACTTTTTAAGTTTTGAAGTAGTTATACTAAACATTTATAAATTCATGAAACCTAATTCATATAAGTTGGCTGGACTTTTGTAATTAAGTCGCATATGGGCGTGACGTTGGTGCCATGTGGGTGCCTCGTGGGTATGATGTAGCACATTCTTTCGTCCAGTTTATTTACTTTTTTTCCCAACCAACTTGGTGGTCGGAATCTGATCGGAAAAATGGTCGAAAATTAAAAAAAAAACCCCTTTTTCTTGTCATTTTTGGGATAAATTCTGAAATAGTATTTTTAGACTAATTTCCGACTATTTATTGGTAGGAAATTAGTCGGAAATTTCCTACTATTTTTTTGTCTAACATGATAGTCGGAATTTCCGACTATTTTCCCAACTAATCATGGTTAGTCGGAAATTCCGACTGTTTTCCTACTAAAATGGAATTCCGACCATTCTGAACCGTCCAACAATAGTCGGAAATCAGTCAATATAGTTCTATAACGACTGATTTACCGACTATTTTGGCCAGTCGAAAAGTTGTTTTTTGTAGTGTGTACTTGAGAATTCCTATATTTCCTAATAAGCAATTGAATATATAATTTTTTTAAAAAGAAATATAATAAAGAATGATTTGATCAACTTAAATATTTAAGTAATTTTGCATAATATTTAACCATTGTTATACAACCTGTATATTTAAAATACAATAAAACATGCATTCAACTTCACCTAAAATCATTAAATCTAGAATTAATATAGTAGTGTATATTAAAACTACAAAAGACATTATAAAATCTGAATTTTTTTTTTGGAGTATTTGTGATTTTTAAAAATATATATTTAATTATGTATACTTCATGATCTCAATGTTAATAAGTAGCTCCTACCTAAGGTGGACTTTGAAAGGGTTAGATGTAAATCTTACCTTTGTAAATGATAATACTAATAAAAAAATTGAGTTTGATTAACCATTGAAGATAAATGTCATGTGCAACCTCACATAAATTAGAAGAACACGTCAGCAAATGAGTAATTTACTTTAGTTCATTTTAATCCAAAACTAATATACTATATATTTTTTGTCCCATCGAAATAATGGAGATTATGTATATACTGAAATATAATACTAAAAAATTTAATATTAATGAAAAATACTTAATATTTAAACAAATTTAAAAGAAATTTGCTCAAGTATGAAAAGATATTTCTATAACTATTTTAGATGGGATATTTGTAACAATGGCACACAAACACACAACTTTATCTTTTTAGTAGCTATTTCACCCTTATATAATTATCAACGATAAATATATAAGACTCCATTTGAAAACTCTCAAACACTCCATCTAATTATTGATTGAGAACTCTATATTCGTTTAGGAAATATCACTAGGAAACTTTTAGGAAACTTGTTAAGTGTTGGCTTTTGTCTTTATAATTACAAAACTTATTAATGTTAAATATTTATTTCCTTAATACGGGTAGAAACGTTAAATCTATACATTATACTAAAGCAAAATACGGATGACATAAGCAAACTTAAAAAGTGATGAGTTGTCAACTTCTCAAGAGATTTTTTCCCTCCATTTATCAATGATGATGTCATTATTTGCTAATAATTTTTTTTGAATAATCATTATATGCTAATAAAAGTGTATGGGAAATATGTGAATTATCATTATATTAACTTTCATTAAATTGTTTGAATGAGATGTGTGTAACTTTTCATTGTTCAATACACAATAATAATTTGATAGCTTTGATTTTAGAAACCAAAAAATTTGTTCTTTGAAATAATAATTTGCTAACTTTCATTTTGGAAACAAAAAATAAAAATTTGTCACTTACAATATTATATAGTGATCAATAAAATTTAAATAATATTAAAAATAACATTATTTAACATTATACATAACTTATAAAAAAGTATTTTCAAAGTCAAAACTAAATTAAATATTAGCTATTACTCCCTCCGTTCCTTTTTGTTTTTCCACCTTACTAAAACGGGTAGTTCCATAAGTTTTTCCACTTTAGAATACTTTCCATTTTTGGAAAGTTTTCATCCCACTTTTACCCCCTAAAACCCCACTTTTCTTACTCCACACTACTATTTAATTATTTTCTCTTTCATACTTCCAATACAATCATTACATTACACTATTATTTAATTATTTTTTCTCTCATACTTCCAATACAATCATTACTTCCCACTATTATATAATTAAAATAATACCCACAACCACCAAAGATTCCATTTTTCTTAATCTTGGTGAAAAATCCAAATAGGAACATCAAAAAGGAACGGAGGGAGTATATGCTATTAATAATTCATTGAAAATCAATAACCAATGATTTACAAATTATTTTCTTTTTATTTTTAAAATAATGTAAAACAATAAAATAAAAAAATCGTGCATCGTACGGGAATTACCTAGTATTTAAGTATAACAAAAGGAAATCTATTATTAATAATTTTTCATATGTGCATTTATTTCTTACCATATTTAATGTAAGAGAACTAAGTCTTATCTTAGTTGGAAAACAATTACTCCCTCCGTTCTTTTTTGTTTTTTCCGTTTTTTCCGTTTAGAATATTCCATTTTGGAGAGAGAAATTTGATTAAGATTTTTAAGACACTTATAAATGATAAAATATATCCATATGAGATCTCCTTAGATTCGTCTTAATGCATACTTTTTTATTATGTATTTTTTATAACTTTTTATAATGCATATTTAGAAATATTTAAGCTCAAAAATTGCTTTTTGAAAAGAAAAAAAAAAACAACAGAAGGAGTACTTTTTTTATAAAAGATTATAGATTTAATTTTCGCCTAACCTTCCTTCTTTCCTCGACTTAATCGTAATAAAAAGTAAAAAAAAAATGTTGATTGATGTTATGGCTAGTCCACCCCAACTATTATCATGGAACATATGATCAAGATTCAAGTCAACTAAGGAAGGTTTGTGATAGAGTTTCTCTCTCCAACTCCATTAATCCAAAGGATTAAGGCAAGTTTTTATTTAATTGAAATCCACCAAATTAAAACGTGTCAACCAATTATTTGCCCAACAAAAACATGGATATTCCCTAAAATATGATATTTTAATCTCATCTTTATACCTCATTTTAAGGATCCTTCTATGACTGTCGTGAGTTGTCTCACATTGGAGAAAGAGAAGAGTAGGCATCAATTTATAAACTCAAGTAGTAACTCTTACTATCACTAATTGGATTAGTAGTGAACCTTCTTTGAGTTTATGCATGGTGTAAAATCTCGGACGTTCCAGAACGGAACGGGCGATCCATAACGGTTTGAAGACTACCGTTCCGCTTCCTCGCGCATTGTAACGGTGGACGAAAAAACGGCGCGTCAATGCGCTTAAAGGCCAATTTCACCGCTTCTTACCGGCAGGATTAAAGATGACGGGCGAGTTTCATTTTAGAATCGGAGAAGAAGAGCAGAGACATTAGACAAGCGTAAGAGAGAAAGTTGGTTTTAATAATGGGTTTTAGAAAAATAAGCCTAGGCACAGGGATAATGATGTTTTTTTCTCTGAACATTTTAGTCTCTATATTGATAAGACACATTATAGCTATTCTGATTTTTTTTTTATATTTCTATTTCTTTATAAAATTCTTTTATTTTTTAATATCTATTCTAAATTTTGTGTTCTTTCAAATTCAGCCAACCGATTATACTCTTTTTATTTTTTCAATATTAAATATTTTATTTTAAAATGCAACAAAAAGCTTTATTTAATGTTTTTACACCAAATGTGTTAAAATTTAATGTACAACAAACACTATAAACCAATTATTCATAAAAAGATACAAACAATTGTTCTATCTTATTATCGTGACCCGTTCCGTGATAAACGTTTTTTTCCGATACCGCGACACATTATTGCGACCGCGACCGCATTTTTGCACCATGGGTTTATAAGTGGACTATTTTTTTTCCTCCTTGTTTGGGTTGCCCAGGTTCATTTTCTAAATTCTATCACTTTTTTTAATGTTACTAATTCTACGGTTGTATTGTTTTTATAGTTGATGAATGATTTGAGACTTGATTTAAATTGTTCTTTCGGGTAAAGTTTGGGACTGAGAAATTTTTAAATTGGGTCGACTTTTGGACTATACTTTAAACTAGTCAAATTTCAATTCGAATCAAAAACACTTTTGATCTTAGTTTGAGTGATATTAATACCCTTTTTTAAATTTTTGGTGAAAATTTGAATTCTGCATAAATATATTATAGTTATAAACTACTCTCTCCGAATCAGTTTAGATGTCCCATTTCCTTATTTGGCAAAATCATACCAATTGTCTCATTTTCTTTTTCGTCTATCCTTTTTTTACCTAAATACCCCCACTTTTCCAATTCCCAATACCCAACTACCACCTTTACAATTAATTTAATCAATTAAAATACCCAATTACCACCTTTGTAATGGACCCCACTCAACCCTTAAAATCCGTAAAATCCCAAATGGGACATCTAAACTGATTCGGAGGGAGTATTATTTTATGTCATTTTTAATTTTTTGATTTAATATACTACAATTACAACTTAAATCTTTTTGCCAAACATAGAATATGTTTATGACCCATTATTGGGTCAAATCCGATCGACATGGAAATGATTTGGCCGAGTGATTTGACAAGTCTAGGCTATCTTAATACAAACTTACAAACTTTAATTTAAGGAAATTTTACCTGGTAGCATTGAACTTTTATTAAAGGTCGGTGGTAGTACTTTTGTAAGATTTTTCCATATGGTAGCATTTAATTTATACCTTATCCAACTGTCGTATCATTTTTCGTTCAATTATTGTCAATTTCCGTTCAATTCCCCATTTTGACGTTTCTACCCTTATTAAGTGTTGGTTTTGGTCTTTATAATTTACCATAAACATATGAGAACGTTGACAAATTAACTGGTGAATGAAACGTCAAAATGGTGAAATAAAACATTTAAGAGCATAAAAATGATTTAGGATACAACAACCAAGTAACGTTAAAATGGTGAACTAAATGAAATTGACAAGAATTTCACGGAAAATGCTACGACGGTTAGATAATGCATAAACTGGATGCTACCATGTGAAAGAATCTTACAAAAATGCTACAACATGCATTTCATGAAAGTTCAATGCTACCATATAGATTTTTCCCTTTTAATTTATCATTACTCGTGGCTTAAATAAGTTGTTACACTCCCTTCCTCCCACCTAATTTGGGACATTTTTATTTAGATTTATTCACTCTCATTTTACACCATATTTCTTATCTGAAAATAGATCATATATCATACTCTTTTAACACATCAAAACATTTTAACTCTCGTTTTATATTTTACCAAGGAAAAAGTGTCAAAAAGTATACCTAATAAATTTTTTTTCCAAAAAGTAATAATAAAAAAGGTTTTGTCAAAAAAACCCTAACAAATTTTTCTTTCTTTTTCAAAGAGTACTAACTAACGTTTCCCTTCAGGTGACCGTCAAATATAACGGTTGACTGGTCAAAATCAAAAAAGTTTCTTTCTCATCTTGAATTTCTTTTCCAATTCAATTTTCTCACTTGTCTTCTTCCTCTACTTTTTACTCAAAATCGAAGTTAAATTGGAAAAGAAATTGAAGATGAGAAAGAAGAAATTTTTATTTTGACCAGTCAACCGTTATATTTAATGATTAACTGAAGGAAAACGTTACTTGGTACTCTTTGGAAAATAAAAAATTTTGGTAGGTATTTTTTGGCAAAACTTTTTTTATTAGATACTTTTTGGAGAAAACTTTTTATTAGGTAGTTTTGACAGTTTTTCCTTTTACCAAATTCCAATTTATCAGTTTATATTTTACCAATTTTGTACATTCCCTCAAATAATACCCTATTTTCCAATAGATGCAAATTCAAAAAGACATAATAGTACGAATTAATATCCATTAATCAATATTACTCTTATATTCTCGTTTATTTATGTATTAAGGAAAATCATTATCAAGTGAAATTTTATTAATTTGTCTTCAAATTTTTATTCTATATTTTCATAAAACTAAACTTTCATAATTTTAATATTAGGGTCAAAATAGTGTATTAGATTACATTGAATTAACACTTTTCATGTATTTGGTAAATTTAGTCCTCATCATCATCAACCCAACATCCCGTTTGAAATATTTGGTAAATTTAGTAACCATAGTAAATCATCATCATCATCATCATACCCAGTGTATCCCGCTCAAAGAATATGATCAGGGTCTGGGGAGGGAGGAACGATGGCATGCTCATACCTATAAGGAGAGTGCGATCAAAGAGTCTCCCGACTCGAGAACGGTCTTCTAGCAAGAGGAACCTGCAGTTGGCAAATAGAATAGAAGCACACACACAAAAACAAAGATAAGATCAAAAAACAGGTAAAAAGCGACAAAAACGCAAAGGATAAAGACGAACGAGGGGGTAAAGGGACAGGTTTACTAATCTAGGACTTGGATAAGGCGCCGCCAACTGGCCCTATCCTTGGTCAGGTCCTTGGAGAGGTGAAGTTCATGCATATCACTTTTGATTTGTTCCTCCCACGTTCTCTTAGGTCGTCCTCGACTTCTCTTACCCTCCACTATGATGCATTCGATCCTTCTTACTGAGGCGTCATGTGTCTTTCTCTACACATGCCCAAACCATCTCAACTTGTTCTCCCGCATCTTTGCGGAGATAGGTGCAACCCTTAACGTCTCCCTGAACTCTTGGTTTCTTATCCTATCCAACATAGTCTTACCACACATCCACCTCAACATACGCATCTCCGCTACTTCCATCCTCTGTTCGAAAACCTTCTTTACGGGCCAACATTCTGTCCCATATAACATCGCCGGCCTAATCGCAACGCGGTAAAATTTACCTTTTAATCGCCTCGGAAACTTTTTATCACAAAGCACCCCGGTTGCTGCTCGCCACTTAAGCCAGCCCGCTTGTACACGCAACAACTTCACCTCCTATGGTTACCTCTGGCTCCCCTAGCGATTCTATCCCACTGAAATTGCATCGCAGGTATTCTGTCTTTGTACGGCTTATGCGCAGCCCCTTTCCCTCCAAGGCTTCTCTCCACTCTCCCAATTTACTATTAGCCTCCTCCTTGGTTTCTGCGGCCAAGACTATATCATCGGCGAAAAGCATGCACCATGGTACGGTCTCCCAGATAGATTTAGAGAGCTCTTCCATAATGACCGTAAAAATGAAAGGACTTAATGCTGATCCCTGATGTAGTCCCACATTAATTGCGATAGACTCAGTCATACCCGCCGGTGTATGTATGTTAGTCGCCACTCTGTCATACATGTCCTGTATTACCTCGATGTATCTTCGTGAAATACCTCTATTTTTGAGGGTATCCCAAACCAGGCTTCGTGGTATGCTGTCGTACGCTTTCTCCAGATCAATGAATACCAGATGCAAATCCTTATTTCGCTTCCTATACTTTTCCATCAATCTCCGCAAAATATGGATTGCCTCGGTGGTTGATCTTCCCGGCATGAATCCAAATTGGTTATCCCTAATTACCGTATCTCGTCTAATTCTTTTCTCGATCACTCTTTCCCATAGTTTCATAGTGTGGCTTAGAAGTTTGATCCCTCTATAGTTCTCGCAACCTTGTGCGTCACCCTTGTTTTTAAATATTGGGATAAGTGTGCCTCCATGCTTCGGGCATCTTCCTGGTCCTCAGGATGACATTAAAGAAGTTAGTAAGCCACTGAATACCCTTCTCTCCTAAACTCATCCACACTTCAATCGGAATGTTATCCGGTCCGACTGCCTTTGATCTCCCCATTTTTTTGAGAGCTTCTCCTACTTCCGCCGTGGTAATATCGATAATCGACCCATGCTCCTGTGCTCTTTGGAGGTATGACGCTTGTTGAATTTCCTCCTCTCGACCCCTAGTCTCATTGAGTAGTTGGGAGAAATCCATAGTAAATACTTGCATTATTATTTGAAACTGTCTTTTATATATATATTTGTATTAACAAATTTGTGCATGAGTTTCTATACTAGTCTATATAATAACTATTACTAAAACAAAACACGGATGGCATCATGACTATTTAAAATTCCTTATGTGTCACAAGCTCAACAAAAAATTTTCCTCTAAAACTCATTGATGATGTCGTTGTTATTATGACTTATATTTATAATTTTGACTTTACTACTTTGTAATTATGACTATTATATTATTCATATTAATTGATTTTTTTTTCTTACTTTTTAAGTCATATCATGTGATGTATTAGTTAGTCTTGTATGAGACCGTCTCACCATGAGATGAGTCCATACAAGCAGTCCATTAATATTTTTTTAAATAAAATATAGTTAAGTGAATGAAAAACACTTTTTTTCCAGTTTTTCTTAAACTAATGATCGACCAGCTCATATTTAGCCGTCTCACGATGATATGGTTTTAAATACAAATTTGTCTTAATGTATTCGAACACCATGTATTTTATTTTTCAATTAGTTATAAAAAATTTTCAATTTTATTTATTAAATATTTATAAAATCTTAGTGTATACAAATATGTCAAAAATTTTAATAATATTGTGTATCGTATAGGCACTATCTAATAATTATGCTAAACGAAAACCCTTTAACTATTAAATCAAACAATAATGATGCTCAATAATTATGGTCATTATAAATAAATTACATTTAAATTGTTCTTTAATCTAAGATTAGAAGATAAGTTATTTATTTTATAGGTAAAAGTGAGATAATTATTTTAAAATTACAAAGCCCAAAAAAATTAAAAATTATTTAAATTTAAAAGAAAAGTTGGAAGGATGGAATAATATTGTTAATGACTTAATGGTGTGAGTGTCTCATATTTGATGCAAAGATATGTTGGTGATTGTCTCGACAGGTGTCGACGAATGAAAACGAGAGTGAGTTTTGTGTTTTATACTTTCGCGAGTTTGAGTATTCCAAATCCGGTAACCGGTTTTCTAGGGCTCCTGGTTTTAGTTCTTCAACATAATTTAATATGTCATCATTATGCAAATTAGTGAGTTAGTACTTCTTCTTTTTTTTTTTTTTTTTTTGAATTTAGTGAGTTAGTACTTCTTTATTTTAAATAAATATGAAAATTAATAATACATGTATAGTACATTGGTTGGCCCATTATTGACATTTAATAATTTGATTAACCAAATATGAGAAAACACAAATCCTCGTTTAAGACAGTTATCATCTCTGTTTTCACATGTTCTTTATAAGAGGTGTTTATTTGAGTTATTGATTCGATTTTACGTGTTTAAGATCAAGACAAAATCGAATCATGTGTCTCTATTGATTTTTATATTATTATAAATCTATATATTTTTAATGTGGGGTTCGATTACAAGATCAATTAATGTCGGGTCGTATTTATATTGAACAACCTTATAAAATGTATAAGAATATATGATTAAGTGAGATCTTGTTTGATTTGTTTTAATTTATATTTTTAAATATCAACATTTTATAATTTTTTTGGATTACAGGGTAGAATAAAGAATATGAAATGCTAGGTGAGAATCGAACACAAGACTTTACCTTGGAAAAAATAATATTTGCTCTGACTGAGATAAAACTTGATTCGCAACTTTCTATAATTTTACTTTTGCGCAACTTCGGATATTAAGGTGAGATAATCCTGAAGAGCTTAGTGGTTGAGAGTTATCCTTTCACTCTTATGATAGAGGTTCAATTTTTACAACCTACCGAAAGGATTAATTATTCATTCCCTTTCTTTTTTACTGTAGGAATTCCTTAGTCTACCCTTGAATCGAAAGATATGAAGATTTAAAATAGTGTAGTGGATATATAAAAATAAAAGTGTATCAATTAATTCGAAACTAATGAAAAATATGGAGAAATTTTAAAAGGTTGTAAGTGTCATGAAAGAAGTAAATCCCAATTAAAAAAACCTGCAATTTTAAATCATCATCCCATCTATAGAAAATTATGGCCAGGGTCTGGGGAGGAAAGGACGGCGGCAACTCATACCCATAAAGGAGAGCGCGACCAAAGAGTCCCTCGACTCGAAAAAGAACAAGATAAGATTCTGCAACTGATGGGATTGAGTGCGGCTGAAACTAACTCCGCAAGTCTGCATCTTATCACACCTAAACGCGACCCTTAGACATAAGATAAATATAAATAGAAAACATATAGATAAATAAAATAAAATAAAATAAGCAAATAAAAAAGAAATCTAAAAAAAACTGAACCTAATGACCTTCCGAAAGTACAAAAACATAGTTTGTAGGTACGGGCCACGGGCTATTCTATGATCATTAATGTTTATATAATCACAAATTTAGAAAAGTTTATAGAATAACGGTTATTTGTAAATAGTCATAAAAACAAAATAGATATTATTAGAATAAATAAAATATAAACAAAGATACAATAAATTCTCAAAACATCTATAAAATTAGGATACATAAGCGTGATATAGTACTTTATTAAATAACCGTTATTTACCTATATAAGCTCTCACAAATTCTCAAACAACAATTGGACTAGTTGAATGTTTACTTACACTACAACATAATTTGTTTTTAGTGAGATATATTTAGCGACATTTAATTTAAATGTCGCTATTTCAAATTTCTTATAGTGTATATAAAGGATTTAGTGACATTTTTTAGACCCTTTAGCAGCATTTTAAAAAGTCACACTAAAGCTTTTACCAGCATAGGATCTAGTGACATTTCTCACAAATGTCACTATAGACTATAGTGACAATTACATATGTCATTAAAGACCAAATTATGTGTCGCTAAATCACTTTATGGTGGAACTTAAAATAAAAACCAATAATTATTACACTAAAAATATGAATCAGTGGCATTTTTTTAATGTCACTAAATCCAATGTCGCAAAAAGCTAAGTTTGTTGTAGTGTTATGGTCTTATCGTGATTATTTATAATCTTCAAATAATAATCAATTAAAATTAAAATAATAATCACTTTTTATAGTACTTTACTTAATAATCGTGATTATTTACTTATGGTCTTATGACCTCAAAGTGATCACTTACAATAAAAGGGTGATCAATTAAAAAAATAAATTACTTATATATATAAACTCTTCTCATCGTGAAAAGATCTCATATAAAACTTATTTTAAATTAAGTTTAAATTATATATTTCCAAATCTAGTCTAGTAAATAAATACAGTCAAATAAGATGTTGTCGTAGCATTCTATTTAAATTTTAATTTCAAATGTTGAAGCATTCTATTGTAAAATATTACTCTTACAAATAGAGTACTAGTATTATAGTATAATACGTACAAAGTCTTAATAAATCTCTTCTAAACATTGTTAATTATGAAAGAAACACAACAAAAGCTCCATTTGAGAGAAAGCTTCTTCTCTTGGGTTTTTCCTTAGCTTCCTCATCATCAAAAGCTGCTTATTATCAACACTTATATTATATATATATATATAGTAAGTAAATCTTTTTTCTATTTTCTCCTTTTAGCTAATTAGCTCAATCTTTAATTCTTAAAAGTAATTAATATTGCCAATATTAATTTTTTATTTCTTAATTTCTATCTTATTTTTTATACTTTCTAAACTAGGTAATTGAATATATCATCTCAAAAAAAAAAGTAAATGAATATATCTTTCATCTAGAGATTTAATTTGTCTTTTTTCAATAATCATTTGGGTAATTAAATAAAATAAAAAATGGATTTCTATGTTTTTTTTTGTTTTTTTTCATTATTTAAATATCTCAAAAAAAAAAAAAAAAAAACTTTCATTATTTAAAGCTTTATCTTTTTAAAATCAAAAAGATGATTTGATAGCTTCAAAAATATGGGTTTCCATGTTTTTTGTTAGGAGATCTTTTAGTTTTTAAGATTAATTTCAATCATTATTCGTCTTGTTTTTATCTTTGATCTAAAGCATTGTCTTTTATTCATTAATGAAATGTGTGATTTAATAACATCAAAAAAAGGTTTCCATTTTTTTATTATGAGATCCTAGTTTTTATTTAATATTATTAAGCCAAATAAGATTAAAAAAATAATAAAATAATCATGCTAGCTCCAATATTATTAAATTTAATTTGAAGATGAAATCTCAATTTTTTTGAATGAAAAAATCTATAATTTAATCATTGTTAATTTTTTCTTATTAGCTAATTAAGTACATTATTAATTGATTTGTTGATATTTTAGGGGAAGAAATTAAAGTGAAGTTTATTCGAAAAAATTAAAGAAAATGGGAAGAGGGAAAATTGTGATTAAGAGGATAGATGATTCCAGCAACAGACAAGTTACTTTCTCAAAAAGAAGGAACGGATTACTTAAAAAAGCACGAGAATTATCAATATTGTGTGATGCAGATGTTGGTGTTGTAGTGTTTTCTAGCACTGGAAAACTCTATGATTTTGCAAGCTCCAAGTATGTTTTCTATACTTTGCATTGATATTTTTTAAGAAAAAATTACCTAGAATAATCCAACCTATTCGTGATTTTCCTACAATAATTTCATCTATTGATTAATCATCAATAATCCCAACTTTGAGGAGTATTTTCCTACAGTAAACTCGGTTACCGGATGACGTGCTATAGCAAGTTTTATTTTTTTTAAAGAAAAAGATAAATTAAAATAAAATGTCGAAAAAAATATTTAAAAAATGTTCAAAAAGAATTAATAATTTTTTTTATAAATTAAAAATTTTTATGTAAATTTTCAAATTTTTCCTAATTTTAAATTAATTTTTAGTTTACTTTTTTTGTAAATTACCTACTATAGCAGGTCATCGGGTTACCCAAGTTTACTCTAGACAAATACCCCTTAAAGTTGGGATTATTCATGGTTAATCAATAGGTTGGATTATTGTAGGAAAATCATGAAAAGGTTGGATTATTCTAGGTAATTTTTTTTTTTAATTTGTGTAATTATTTTCATATTTGTTTTAGTATTTTGTGGTAATTATTTGCATAAGCTTACTTTGATTTTTTATTGTCTTAATTATATAAACCTCTCGGTGAGATATAAAATGACTAAGCTAATTTGGCATTTCATCAATTAGCAAATAATATGATTGTTTGTTTTTCATAATGTTTAATCATTTGGTAATATAACAAAAAAAGTAGTATGTTAAAAAAAAATTATATAGTCAATATCGAAAATAGATTCTTATCTTATTTGGAGCAAGTATTCTCTTTCCCAAACAAAGTCAGGGTTTTGATTCACACCAAATCTTCTCCTACTATCAGTCTACCCTGTACTCAAATAAATACTCCTCATCATCATATGATATCATAATCATAACATCAATTAAAAAAGCTGTAAAAAGTCAAGTGTCAAATTTCTAGAGCACTTGCCATATGTAATTTTTCTATTGGAGTATTTAAATTAAATGAATTAAATAGTTGACCAATCTACTTCAATCAAAGATTTGACAATCAATTAATACTCTAGAGCACTAGCCATATGTAATTTTTCTATTGGAGAATTAAATAGTTGACCAATCTACTTCAATCAAAGATTTGACAATCAATTAATACTCTAATCTATAGATTGAATAAGAGAATGGAAACATTAATTAAATTAAGAATCATTAAGATGATATTAACAAAGTTAAAATTACAAATTAGGGAATAAAATATTAATCATATATATATCTTAATAAATTACTACTAGAGAAATTTTAAAACAAAATAAAGGAAGAAGTAGCATGTTTTTTAAAAATATATTTATATACATTTTCGTACCAAGAATTTCGTGCATTGCACGGGGTTTTATACTAGTATTTTTATAATCATAGTAAAAATTATTTTTTAGAAGAATTTTATTTTTCAATCAAGAATTTAGTTCATGGTGGATAAGACCAAAATTAAATTACATTTTTGTAAACTTCAGGGCTTTTTTTAAACAAATTATGCTCTATGTAGTGATGCAATACATGTTTTGTTGGAAATTTGCATCCCTAGTTTAAATTTACTTTTTTTAAAGGAGAATTTCCGAATTCCAAACCATAAAAAACATTTTCTAAGAAATTGACAAAAACAATAGTTTCTGATAGATCTAGAGAAACTCTTATAAATTTATTTTTTAAATCATCCAAACAAATTCTAAGAATTCAAAAGTACCAGAGGTATTCAAAACAGACCCGATGACCTGATAGACACCAGACATTATAACCGAACCCGATTTGACCCGACTTTAAAATGGATCTACAATTATGTAAAAACCAATGTGAATACAAAACCCAATTTTGAACCGACCCGAAACACCTGACCCGAAATCAACCCGAAGACCCGAATGAACACCTCTAAAAAGTACTAAGATCGATTTATATATTGGAATTAGCTTTACCAAGATCGCCCCAAAGATTTAAGAGGACTGATGCAAAATAATAATCAGGCGATCTTGGGAGAGACCGTCTTAGAATAAGACGGCCCAATATTCTAGTCTTCCAGCCTATCGCAATTCTTACATGCTTCACAAAAACTTGCGTAAGACCGTCTTATTCTAAGACCACAACTGGGCCGGCCCATTCTCAGGCGCGTCTACTACACGCGCTCCAGATTTCAATTTTTTTGGTTTTTTTCATTTTCTTGTATTTTTCAATTTGAACCTTAAAGGTATCAATTTTGACCTTAAAGATATCAATTTCAACGTAAAGTAGTACTTAAACATATCATGAACTACATAACAACATACAATTATTACTCATCATTGTCAATTATTACCAAACATGCATCAATTATGACCTTATCTTATTTTTGTTATAATGTTAACTATATCAATTATAAACAAAATAAATGAACTACATAACAACATACAATTTATTACTTATCATTGTCAATTATTACCAAACATGCATCAATTATGACCTTATCTTATTTTTGTTATGATGTTAACTATATCAATTATAAACAAAATAAATGACTACATAACAACATACAATTCAATACTTATCACTGTCAATTATATTAGGTAGAAATTAATCACTTTAACGTTAAAATTGATCACTTATAGGTTCAAATTGAAATTTTTATTTTAATTAATATATATATTTAAGTACCAGTTTACGTTGAAATTGATATTTTAAGGTCAAAATTGATACCTTTAAAAGTAAAATTAAAAAATGTACAGAGAAATGGAAAAAACTGATGGGCTCCATATTGGGCCGCGTCTTATTCTAAGACGATCTTACCCAAGATCTGTTGGACATGCTTTCTCTATTCTTTTTCATTTTCTGGGCATTTTTCAAATTTAATCTTAAAGGTATCAATTTTGACCTTAAAGATATCAATTTTAATTTAGGTAGAAATTGATCAGTTTAACGCCACAATTTATCACTTATAGGTTCAAATTGAAATTTTTACTTTAATTGATATGTTTAAGTACTACTTTACGTTGAAATTGATATCTTTAAGGTCAAATTTGATACCTTTAAGGTGCAAATTGAAAAATGCCTAAAAAATAAATAAAAAAACAAAAAAATGGAATTATGGAGAGAAAAAGGCGCGCGCGTCTAGCACACGCGCCTGCAATGGGCCGGCCCTGTTGTGGTCTTAAAATAGGACGATCAGTGGCGAAACTTGACCAAATATTTGAGGGGGCAAGATTTAAGAATAATAAAGGGTCTGAGTAAACTAAACAAAATTAACGTCTACTCAAATTCTTTATTTTAAAAGGTCTTCTTATTGCCACAAAAAAATTAATTGAAATAATCAAAGTTGTACTATTTACTTTTCCAAACCGTTAGTTATAAACTTATATCCATATATTTTATCAATTTACAATATTCAACATTAACTCCCGTTGAACAAATCTTATTAATTATTTATATACTGCTTCATTCTATTTTGATTGTCTACTTTGAATATCTACAACAAATTTAGTTTTTTGCGACATTGGATTTAGTGGCATTAAAAAAATGCCACTGATTCATATTTTTAGTGTAATAATTATTAGTTTTTATTTTAAGTTTCACCATAAAGTGATTTAGCGACACTTAATTTGGTCTTTAGTGGCATATGTAATTTTCATTATAGTCTATAGTGGCATTTGTGAGAAAGGTTACTAGATCCTATGTCGCTAAAAGCTTTAGTGTGACTTTTTGATATGCAGCTAAAGGCTATAACAAATGTCACTAAATCCTCTATGTACACTATAAGAAATTTGATATAGCGACATTTAGATTAAATGTCGCTAAATACATATAAAACCAAATTATGTTGTAGTGTATATTATTAATATATTTTTATTATACATAAGATATATTAAGAATTGAATTGATAATACTAAGAAAATTCATTAAAAATAACACATATTATAGTATGTTTTGTAATTGAGTTTAATGGAGTAATAAGAGGCAAAAGGAAATTATTTAGTTGTGTAGAGCTCAAAAGATATTAAAAGTAAAATATATTTTTCAACAATTTAAAAAAAATGAAGTGCATTAGAATTGGATGTATTGGAGTTCGATTCTGAGACCATGTAAATTAAAACCTTCTACCCAAGTGAGCTAATGAGTAACATTGCATCTATACCTAAAATAAACCGATATTTATCCAAATTCTTAGGGGGCGGAGCCCCCTCCGACCCTACCATTGAGGACGATCTTACACAAGTTTTTGTGAATATTAATTATGATCCCCTAGCTACAAAATATACTATTATATGTTAGCATGAGCTTTACAAAACGAGATCGTCGCATTGTTTTTTTAATTCTTTGAATGCACTCAACTCAACATACATGCCTCTCTTATCCTCTTATAGGGTCGTTCTTGAGCATTAATACCCATATAGACTAGAGCACCTATTTGAAAAGAAAAGTTTTAAAATTTGTAAGGAAAAGATGTTATTATTATTCAATTAATTTCTTTTGTTGGTTTTTCTTTATTAATTTAATCATATATAAATTTTTAGACTCATGGATCATAGCTACATACTTTTCCTAATCACTACAACAAAGTATATTTGACTAGAATATATTTGATGACATTTAATTTAAATGTCACTATTTTAAAGTTTTAATGGTATATATAGTGGATTAAGTGATATTTATTAAACTCTTTAGCAACATAATTAAAAATCATATTAAAACATTTTGCGACATTGAATCTAGTAATATTTTCCATAAATGTTACTATTATATATACTATAGTGACAATTACTTGTCACCAAAGACCAAATAAAATATTGATAAATCACTTTATAGTGAAATTTTACAAAAAAAACTAACAATTATTACACTAAAAATATAAATTAGTGACATTTATTCATGTCACTGAAAGTTAATTTTGGTATAGTGAATAAGTCCATTGAAGCTTGAAAAATTATGAGAAAGAAGCGATATATGTATTTGATTACTAAAGTATTTATACAAGTATCATTCTAAAAAGTTAATTTCAAACACTCCTACACATTTTTTAATTAAGTTGGATAAAAAAAACTTCTGACTTTAAATTGTCGTATAACTAATCGGTCAAAATTTAATTGACCAAAAATCGGCCAAAAATTAGTGGATAACCTAAAAAGTTCGACTTGTTCGAAAAGAAAATAACCTAATATGTTAGAAAAAACTAGTTCAAACTTAATCGTAATTCGTAACCCAAACAAGACTATTTTGACCCGCTTTCTTAATCTTTTCAACTTTTTTAACCATTTTACTTCATCATTATCATTTGAGGCTCACTATATTTTGTCACATTTTGTATTTTGAATGAATGTTTTATGATAATTTTTATAAGAAAATATCTTATTTAAAAGTATTATATATTTTTTCTAAAGAATTAATAATAAAATAATTGTTGTAAAATTTCTAAATCGTCTGGCTATGGATCCGACCGTAAATGTGGCCAAATACTTTTTGTAGGATCTAAGTCTCATTTTTTTTAAACCAAAATATAGCTTTTATCTAGATCCTAGCTCAGAAAATTCATATTGATTTAAAACTTATACTAAAACTAGTAATAAATCCATAAACCTGATTTTCAAAAAAGATTTTTGGTTTTATTACCGTGATCTATCAATAATTGACTAGTTTTTAAGGTTTTATTATTTATTATTTACTTCTATGAAATTATACAAGCAATTGGTGATTTTGGTTTTGTCTATAAAATTATATTTATGCTTTGGTTAAGAATGTAACGTAGCGTAGCTTTTTTTTTTTTTTTTTTTTGAATAATACCTGATTCATTAATAAAGAGTCATACGACATCTACATTAGAGATAAAAATTAGCAAGTACATAGCAACCAAAACCAAATATAATTCAAAAATAAGGTAGCGTAGTTAATTAGTTAGCATAATATTTTTTATTAGAATGGGATGCAATTAATTAATTAGTAACTAAATCAGGTTTAATCCAAAGATGTGTCCAAGGGATATTGCTGGGATTTTGAGGTTTGTTTTTACTATCTATTCAATCTTGCAATAAGACCACTCTTAAAAATGCTATGTTGACCTACACAATCAACAAAGATTTGAAGGGTCCGTAACAATTTTTCTAGGACCTACTCCGACATCCAAATCAGTGTTTGAACAATAAGGTTTATCTAATAAGTCCTCTCCAAATTAAATGCACTGTGGCTTTTAGCTTGATGGATGTTTATTAGAACTTGTCTTATTCAATAAATGTTGTTCGATATTCCAATTGTTTTTTTGAAGATTCATAAAATGTTTTTAGTTTTTAATCAATGCACAAGTAACAAAATGCTTAATTCTTGTGTTGGGTAAATTGTGTCAAGTTGTATTTCGCTTACCTTATTAATAGCGTGAGTGCGTGACTTGGAGTACACTTATAGCCATCATTGGGTTGTCATAGAAAGTCTCAAATGCCCTTAGAAGATGTCATTTATAATCCCAAAAATATTGCCTTATATTGTCTGCTACAACTGCCTATTTGCTGCTTTACATTGGTGTCTTAGCGGTGCATCTAATGCCCTAAGCCGAATTACCCTTCTTTGGAGCTGACACACATCCCACTTCAAAAAAAGCAACCTGTTAACACTACCAGTTGAGTGACCAATGTACTATAGATGTACTCACTGGACGTCTCTTAATTGATAAAACATCTTTTATATTTCTTTACTTTTCCCTATCTGTTAGGTAATTATTTACCTCTTGAATCAAATACCAATTTCACGATAAAAAGTTAGATTTGAGTATAAGTGTTTTATAAACTACAAGCTCAATGAGAGTGATGAGGTATGAATCAATAAGGCACCATGATCATGCATGTAATAGGATTAGGATCTCAAATTTTTGGAGTATCAATACATCTAGAATTATTTTGTTTTAATTTGTAAGTTGTAACAATAGTTTTTAAAAATAAACGATTATCTTTTTTTGTATTAGTAAGTTTTCGTAACTGAGAAAATATTATAAAGTATTATAAGGTCATATAAACCAAATTTATTTTAAATAAATGTATCTTTAAGAACTCGAATCCAGAGCTAAATTCGTGGGATCCATTGGCCTGGATCCCAAATTTTCAGGACAATAGATTTGGTTCTAGGTCGACCCAATTAAGATAAACCAATTATTAGCCTTGATAAACAACTGTTAACTCTTGTGAGAAACTGTCTCAGTGAGACAACCTCAACACAATAACGCATATTCTAATTAAAAAGAAGTAACGTCCTATTTCTTTAGCTATCAAAGTTTAATTAAAAAACTAACTTGACCAAAAAAACGCGCACACAATTCAAAAATTAACTACAAGTTCTGAAAAATACATTCTATATTCCACTGAAAATGTTCCATTTTACATTTGGATACTATTCACTTACTCTTAATATGTATTTTATTTTTAATTTATAAATTAAAACAATATTAAGTGAGATCTTATTTTATTCATCTCAATATAAAGATTATTAATATTCATTTTTTAATATTTTATCATGAATAATAAGACATACTTAGCATTAAATAAGTGCATTGGATAATATAAAAGAGTAAATGAGACAATTTTTGTGGAATTGGTGTAGTAATATAGCGGTTATTGAATTTCTTAACAAACCAATCCTAATTTTTAGAGGAAAATGCAACAAATATTCTCTTTGGTCTTATTTGTTGTTTCCATTTGGACTATAGAAAGAGAAAATAACAAGAAGAGTAATAATAAAGGATACAAGATATTAAGAGTCATTAATGATTGGAATATATTATGATTGATGTTGCTTAATTTATAAAAGGAAGTAAAGAGTTTGTTAAAAAGGGAAAAGTGTTAAGAGGGTGGGTATCATTAATATGAAAGAATTAAGTATTTTTTTTAAGGTTAAAAATATAAGTATGTGATATCCATTTAGTAAAATATGTTAGACTAATGAAATTATTTTAATCCATAAAAATATACCAAAATAGAAATATTATTCGTGATGAGAAGAACTTTTAGAAATTTTCATTTGAAAAAAATAGAAAAAATAAATAAGAACGAAAGAAGTAATAAAAAATCCATCATATTTACAATTGAAACACATCAAAAATATGAATATAAAAGAATTTTCTGTAAACAAATAACAATTTTAAATGTAAAAACACAGGGTCTTGGTTTCAAAACACGTATTTTTGGTCTTAATAACACCTACTTTGGATTTTAAAAAATGGTGAGCACATCTTAATCAAATCTAAAAATTGTATTATCATATTCTTTAACAATGCCATTTTTATTGCAAAGTCGATCATCAAATTATCTCTATTGTGACAGATTAACTGTACAAAATAATTATAATATTTTTCAAATATATTAACCATTAATAAACATTAATAAAAATGTTTATCATTGGTTTTGGTACCCAAAAATATCAAATTCGAACATCAAATCTTTAATTGCTTTTCTGTTTTCGAATTTAAAGACATTGGAGAAAGTTGTCTTATAATGAGCGGAGAAACTGTTTTGGAAAAATGTGCAACATAATTTTATTTTGTTTTTATTTTTATAATGTTAGAATGAATTACGCGTGTGAACATCATTATAGAATGAACATTATATTTTTATAATGTTTCTCACAAGCGTAATTCATTCTAACATAATAAAAATAAAAACAAAATAAAATAATGTTAGAAAGTTGCATTTTCTCATACCTACTACATTTTTTATTTTTTATCATAGTGAACTAGATGAGAATCAAACTTAACGTACACATTTCCTGATGAAAAGTAGTACATGATCTCCAACTAAGATAAAACTCGATTATTCTATAATTTAAATTTATGGAAATTTCATGTTATACCACTGAGTTTCTTCATAATTCACTATATACCACATGAAATATTGTAGATCATCATATACAATTGAGTTTTAGTCCGTTTGCACAGAATACCATTAATGACAAATTCCGTTAGTCTGCCATTTGTGGTAAATATTTATTCACCATATACCATTGAGTTTTAGTACGTTAGCACAAAATCATGATGAATGTCTCTAATTGAAAACTTTCTTCCATTAAAATGCAAAATCGAAGCTTTATTCCTGGGTAATCCCCTTCCAATTTGAACCCACCAAATTCATGAAGTTCCCTCTCAATTTCCCCGAAATAATCCCCAATTACAACCTTAAATACCCATGATTAGTGAGAAGATGGGATATATACCTAAAAGCAAGCATCACAACCTTCACCTTTTTTTATAAATTGAAGGGTGAGCAGCAGTAAGATGTCCACCATAGAAATTGAGAGCTAAAGGACCATACCCACAAGCTCCAGCTGCATTATTTCAACAAATCAAATGCTACCCACTTCATTTTTTGACAATATTTCACATGGGTTATGCTTAAATTATGCAAACATAAACAAAAAAACATATGGGTCTTTAACAAATCAAAAAAATCATCCTTAAAAATGAAGTCATTTACCTCCATTCTCTGACATCGAGGTCCTCCTCCTCATCCATCTTCATCTTTTTATCTCATCATTCCTCGCTTTTTCATAGACCCTCTAATCATACTCACTTCAAAAAGAACCATAAAAAGTCAAAAAATTGAAAACCTTACATTTTTTTCCAACAAGGAATGGCCAGTTGAATCAAAACCCAAATCCCCAATTTCATCTGGGTCGATTTGGCTCGAATTCAAGCTCGATTCAGCTCCAATCACTCGTCCGGCAAACGAGGAAGAACGATAAAGATTATTGGCTGTTAAGATTCATTTAAAGGGTTTGGAAATCGACACTTTCCAAATTTTTGATGGATATTTAGGGTTTCAGATCAATGAACACTAACAGAGTAGAAATTTTGGAAAAGAAGAAAGATGGGGGGTCAATTTTTTGAAGACATACGTTGTGTTTGGGGAAGTCAACCTTAACAATGGCACCAGTTGAATGAGTAAGGGCAATCTGGTAATTTACTACAAACGGCAGAGTAACGAAATTTGTCATTAATAGTATTCTGTGCTAACGGACTAAAACTCAATGGTATATGGTGATCTACAACATTTCATATGGTATATGGTGAATTATGAAGAAACTCAGTGGTACATCATGAAATTTCTGTTAAATTTATAATTTTCAAGTAATATATTCATTACTCCAACTAATTACACAACTTTAGAATTTTTTATTTTACAATTAAAGGAATATATTAACTCCAAAAAACATTTATAACCTAGGCTATAAAGGAAAAGAAAATACGCTAAATTTGAAAGAGAGGCACCAACCAACCAAACCAAAACAGACTAACCAAAATCTAACTACCTATCATTCAAAAGCTAAACGAAAAGATGACTATGTTATTCATATACCAAGCCAAAAAGCCTTCCCTGCAACAAGCTTAGCAATCTATGGGTAAAACTGGAAAAATCCTCATCACCGAAGCACTAGCCTTGAAAGCCTAGCTCAAACACACCTTGCTCAACATAACTCCTCAAACTCAAAAGAGGAAGCCCAAGAAAAGAAGGCATGAAGATACAGATATTCAACCCACCGAGAGATTAGGTCGTATATCACAACTACCAGCTTCACTATATACACCTTTTTGCCCTTGGACTTCTTTTTCCTATTCACTCGGACCATTTTCCTCTCCTCAGCGTTAGAAGACTCTCCCTAGTGACCTGCTACCAGCTTCTTCAGTACTCACTATCTGCTCATTAGTACCCTTCTTAGGACCAAAAGGCAGGATATTAGTACTTTTCTTGGCAGTCTTTACAACATGTATGTTTTTAGGGACCTTACTACTCTCATCACATATATGCCTTAAAGGCTGACATCTCTGGCAAAAGTGAGGCACCCACTCAATAAAGAACGCCTGATGATGAACATGCCCCTCCTCATCTTCCATCCATCAGAATAGCCTTAGGCAAAGGCTTAAAGACTCCACTTCAATCAAGATCCGTGCATAACTCACCTTGCGTTGATTAGTTGTGCATTTATCCGCATCGATAGGTACCCAAGTAAGCAACCTATTCAACTTAAAGATTTAGCACCTCAGAATTAGGTCAGATGTTCAAGAATCGAACCCACACGGGCACGACACGAAGAATATCACACTTAAAATCAAAGTGCTCATCCCATTTCCTAATCAACACAGGTCTTTTTCCAATCATAACATCCCCTCCGGTAACAATCAAATTCACATCTACGGCAGATGCACGCTTAACCAAAAAGTAACCATTCCATGAAGAATAGCCGAAAGATTGTCGACGCCATTTAGAATCTTTTATTATTATATCATTACATTTGTGGATTAAATATGTATAGTTGTATTATCCTTCACATCCAATTCTATATTCTCAATTTGTTATTATTATATTGATATATAATCATTTCAATGGAAATTTATACAAGGTTATACTAAATCAACAAAGATGCTCTCATTGCAAAAATCAAGAATTACTTTTTTATTAGTCTGCACTATTAAATTTATTATATTTCTATTTTTGGTTATGATCCCAATCTTTGTCTGTAATTCTCATTAACACATTTAATTTACTTTTTATTCCTTCTATGCATTTCTCCCTACCACTTCCCTAGCTATACAATCAAAATTTAACTTACTTTTCCTTTTAAATTGTCCTTACTTCTATTTAGTGCTATTTCTTTGAGACGAAAGTACCTATGTATCAACAATAACATGTTTGTACGTTACTTTCAGCATGAAAACTATGATCCAACGATACAACAAAATGAAGGAGGAGACCAACCACCCACTATCATCGGCTACTTCAGAACTTAAGGTACACGTACTTTCATCAACTGATTAGTCCTGAAATACAAATGTAGCTTTAAACATGTAATAATTACATTAATAAGATTTTATAGCTAGTCGTGCTTTGGTTGTTGATATTAAATAATGCTAATATGAATAATATATATTGTAAATTTATAAGAAATATATCAAACTATTCCCATAGTAATAAATCTTTAATCATTCATAAAATAAAAATGTGTTTACAACTTTTCTTTATCATTTAATACCACCTTAAAAATTTCTTTTGGTTTATCATCATTGTATGTAGTGTATCCCGTTCATAAGAACTATAATTATGGTCAAGAGAGGAATGAAAGACGACAACTAATACCCATAAAGGAGAATACAACCAAAAAGTCCCTCAACTCAAGGAACGCTCCCAAATAAAAAAAATTCCTACAACGAGAAAGAATGAGAGAAAATGAACCCGTAAACCTGCATCTTACAACACAAGCTGACATGTTAAAATAAATAAAATAAATAACTAGATAGATAAATAAATAAATGAATGAATAAATAAATAATTGAGTAATCATGTAAATAGACAAAGAACAAAAACAAAAAGAGGTAAGTGAAACAAAGTATCAGTAGTCTAAAACGGGAAATTTGTGCCTCTAATACCTATCCTTAGTCAAGTCTTCGGCGAAGTGTAACTCATACATATCACTTTTGATGTGTTCCTCCCACATTCTCCTAGGTCTTTCGCGACTTCTCTTACCCTCCTCTCCAATGCTTCCGATCCTTCTCATGGAAGCATCGATAGTGTTTCTCTGCACAGGTTCAAACTCTCTCAATCAATTTTCACACATCCATGTAGAAAGAGGGACAATCCCCAACTTCTCTCTAAACTCTTTGTTCCTAATTCTATCTATCATTGTACGACTGCATTCACCTCTATAGCTTCCATATTATGTTCAAATATCTTCTTTACATGCATCAGTTTGTCCCAAAAACAAAACAGATATGATTGTAACTCAGTTAAATAGTTATTTCGTATCACAAAGCACCCTGATGGCCACACTTTAGTCCCCCTGCTTGTATTCGATGAGTGGCCACACATGTCTACAATAGACATCTGACATGGACAATGCCCCAAAATCCATAAATTATTGCATCAATAAACAGGATACTTACCTTAAAGACTTCCATGGAAAGACTCATAATCAAAGCTTATGATATGATGACAAATGAGGTCAACAATCGATATAGAATAAAAACGTAGAACTGAGATCAAAACAAGCAACAACCAGGAATAACAAATTGAACATCTAAAATGGCGAATGAGAACTTCTTTAAGGGACGGAGGGAGTATAAAATATGACTTCATATGTTTTGTTTTCAACAATAAAGTTAAGACTCGGCCCGTTTGGTTAGTGGTACTAAATGGTGGTAATAGGAATGAATTCTAGTGTAAAATTTCATCAAAACTTTGATGTTATTCCAATTTGATCACAAAAAAAAAAAATTGTTCACAAATTCTCATTACCAGCTAATACCACCTCTCCTAATGGTAATGCATTGGAATGAATTTTATGAACAAAATGAGATGATTGAAGGTTGTCAAGCATGGTCATCAAGGTAGCCATGAGATGTTTCAACCAAAATAACACTAGTTTTTCATTTCCATTACCGCGGTTTATTACCACTTACCAAACGAGCCGTTAAATCAATTCGACTCCTTTAACAGGTAGAAGAGAACCCTGGAGTAAAGTCATGTAAACTATAACCGTTTTCCGTTTCTTGGTTACAGTTTTGGCAAAGAGAGGCAACAAACTTGAAGCAACAATTGCAGTTTTTACAAGAAAGCTACAGGTAAATAAAAGTAATAACCTTGCACTCAATATATGCGGTTGCAACTTGCGAGTTTTTTGGAACAGAATCACCAGATTTTCCAAGAGGGTAGGAAAAAACATAATTAGCATGTGTATCTTTATTCTGACAGTTTCAGCACCGTATTCCTGCAGCTTCCATTACAATGACTAGTAAATTTAACTGACAAAATACGAAGAAAGAGTTGCACGAAAAATAGGAGTTGAACCATAATTATCGAATTCAAAGAAATATTTCAAACACCATTCACCACCATTAAGTAAGTAAATAATCAGATATTCAAGAGGAAATTCAGCAACCGCACCCTGGATTACAACTGAAAATGATACATCATTACACTGATAACATTTAATAATTCTCTTCAATGCACTAACGGCCCGTTTGGTAAGTAGTAATTAACGGTGGTAATGGGAATGAAAAATTAGTGTAATTTTAGTTGAAAAATCTCTTGGTTACCTTAATAATCATGCTTGTCCAACTCCAATTATCTCATTTTCTTCAAAAAATCTAATCTAATGCTTTATCATTGGGAGAGGTGGTATTATATGGTAATGGAAATTTGTAAACAAAAATACTTTTTTGTGAACAAAGTTTCATTACCATGGGAATGATATGGAACTTTTGATGAAATTTTACACTATAAACCATTCTCATTACCATCATTTAGTACCACTAACAAATAGACCGTAACTTCACCTTTATAATTCTATTATTTATTCTATACACCTTTATTAGATCATTGGATAATTACCGTTGATCTATCATAATACTGGAATGAACCAGACAGACCGTAGAGCACTATAATGGCAGAAAATGCAATGTTACAAGAGAAATAAAGTGGTGGATTGTATTGATATGATGAGCAAAGTGCCCAACTTCACCTTTTGAGAAATGGTTGCAGAAAACTTATGGGGCAAGGACTTTCAGATTTGAACGTCAAAGACTTGCACAGATTGGAAACTCAATTGGAAACAAGTTTACAAAGTGTTCGAATGAGAAAGGTCCAAGAGATCCTTTTCCAAGAATTCAAAATTCATTAAACAAAAACCCCACACTTTAAATTTAGCTCAAGTAACATTTTTTGCCAATTTTTGCAGGACAATCTCCTATCAAACGAGATCAAAGAACTGAACCAAAGGGTCTCTCATCGACATAAGCTATTAAATTTCATTAAGAAAACTGTGACAAAGGTGCTGACAGTTATTGAACTTGTTGCAGGGTGCTATTATTCATCAAGAGAATATTGAACTCTATAAGCAATTTAATCTTGTGCAACAGCAACATTCAGAGCTGCAAAACAAGGTATAACCGTATAACCATGGTCACTTGATGGAAAAGAGATCAGTTAACCGTGTAATAATAATCAGCCGCTACAAAGTATAGCCCTTGTTTTACTGATTTTGCTACATCTTCCTTTTTAGTCCATCCCATAAATTTTTCTACATTTCCATTATTGGGTATGATCCAGATTCTTTCTGTAACTACCATCCACACAATTAATTTATTTTTTCCTCTCGTCTACACATTTCTCTCACTATCCCATAAATCGCATCTTTTTACCTCATTTTCTCTTTGCACAAGATTTGTACTTGTAGAAAAAGCCATGGAACAAAAGGACTATATATATGACCATGTATTGTCCATAACAAGTCTAAGACTCCAAGGAAAAGTTTGAATTTCAGGTTTGTACATCAGAGGAGATAAATCAGATGGATCAACACCCACATATGCCATATAATATTAAAAACAATCTTCAAATGAACGCAACAATTAATCTTGAGCTAAGCCCACCAAGCCAGCAAAATTACGAATCATCCACCAGAAACATGCATCTATGGTATTTTTATAAACTAAAAATTTTCTTTATAATATCAAGGAATAAGTTATGATTGAAACTGACAACACCAGTTTTTTTGTAGCTTGCAACTACATTAGTGAAGCTAAGAAGCTCCAGTGCCACACCAAATGCTTAGCCTGGGGATTACTTAATGGTCATTTCTACTTTAATGGAAGTAGGTGCTTGTAAAGATGCATTATGAATCACCTACATATTTGGTATGATTAAACACATAGAGTTAATTTAGTGTAACTGATCAATGGCTGCTATTTTATTAAAAGTATGTGCTTGTTCGAGTAGGGTGTGTGCTTGTAATTAGGATAGTGTATATCATGAAATCCCATAAAGGAAGCTGTAAAAAAATTTCGTGTGCAATAAAGATCAACAGACAATTGATTGAGCGAAGTGAAAGCAATATACAAGCCAAAATAGATTGATTTCCCAAACGTGCTCGCATCTTTGGGAGGAATGATGCACCAAAAAACAAGTAATTGACAGCCTGCTTACAAGGTAGCAAAGAACGGAAGATGAAGGATTAAATTCCAACGTCCTAACTAGGGGTGTTCAATGCGCTGAGTCACCATTTTGAGCTCTTATCTAGTCCGTTTTTAGAAGGGCGTTATCTCCTCCCCTCTTTCAATCGGCACACTCAACGCAGATAGCTTTGGTGAACTCGGCTTCTGCCTCTATCAGGCTTTTCAAGACCTACCACGATTCCCCAAGAAGCCATTTTCCAGGGCCGTAAAAAAGAAAAAACGAGGGTCGGGCCGAAAATGAGCAATACTATAAGTAAAATAAACGAGCTATAAAAGGGCTCAATAAGGGCTGAAAACATGCCTTTGTAAATAGCATAAAAATTAATATATGATTTAAATATTATAAATGACAATGTCCATGGATTATTAATTTTTTTCAATTTATTTATTATAAATGATAGTTTAATTATTATAAGTTGATAAATGGGAATTAAAATAATATTAAGTAGCAAAAATGGGTCGGGTTAGGCCCATTTTAATTATAAAGGACCCTTATCCGGCCAGACTCATATTTACTTAAGGTCGGCCCGACCCTTATCCGACCCATTGAACACCCCTAGTCCTAACCATTACAAAAACTGTCTTTTACTAATAGTTCTCTTTAATGCTTTCTCTATACTATGTAATTGACCATTGCCGAAGCTAAAGCATATAAATCACACGGGAGGTTTCCACAAAAACACTCAAATTAGACTTCAAAAGCTAAGGGTGAAACGAGACTTAGCTTAGATAGGACGTACATGTAACTTGTAAGACGCAGAATGTTCTTATAACATCTCAAAGTAAAAAACCAATCTTATTCCCAAAGCCTCATACTCCATTAAAAGAAGAGTGTCCTATTTTCTTATAACATCTCAAAATCAATCTTGTATATCCATCACTTGATTACTTACGATCACTTACACGCATTAAAAGTACAAACAATGAGATACTTTTCTGTTCCACTCATTTTGCATCATTTTGAATTACATAATGAGAGTTTTTTCTCCTAAATGATGTAAATTGAGTGGGACAGAGGAATGATTATTTAAACAAAAAACTACTTCAGCAGACACATATTTACAATCCATTAATGCCACCCTTAGTCCCTCAAGTTCACCCTTATAGGGAAGGTTACAAAATGTGCTTTCTCCCTCCAACATTATTGATCAATTTCCTTGTGACTTGTCCCAAAACGATTACAAGTTAGATTTTGTACAACATAAAAGATGTTAATTTTATCATATCTTTCTTTGTCTCCCTGAATTTGCTAGAGCAAAGCAAAAAAATAGGAAGATATGAATAGAAATATCAAATGTGTGGATGAAAATAGGTGAAAAAATTGGGTCATAGCCAAAAAAAAATGTAGTTAATTCAATAAAATAGATATAAATGATGAATAAAGCAAATTCGGGATCATGGAGGTTGGAGGGAGAACTCAACATTGAACATTAGAGTATAACAACCAAGAAATTGAAAACAAAGCTGCAAAATGGATATCACACTAGGTGTTACATAAGTGGATGCTGACCTAATGTACACTTAATGTCTTAATGTCCACATGCAATGCACAAACAGGAATTATATTACACAAATTCTCAAATGAGACGGTCTTCAACTCTCCGATGAGACCACTTTTATTGCGCTGACCTAATGTACACAAAAATGTAACTATTAACTACTTTCTCACTAATTAAAGTGTTTGTGTTAATGTTTTTGTTAGCACACTTAAAAGGGATAGGTATAAGTTCATGCCTAGAGCTCAAAAAAGTGTGTTCATTGGATATTCTATGGGCCAAAAAGGCTATAAAACTTAAAATCTTGAAACCAAAGAGGTGTCTGTGTCTAAGGATGTGGTCTTTTTGAACATAATTTCCCAATCAAACAGAATTACACAATTTTTTCTTCCCATAAATTCAATGGAAAGACAAAACTATGAAGACTTTTTTGAACAAGATAGTTCAAACATCATATCAGAGGCAACTGAGACCACTGATAACATCAGACACTCACCAACAATGTGAGAATGAAAGAACAGAAACTTATTCTAGGGAAGACCCTCAAGTTAATATTGACATTATGTAATGCACTGAGTTATGAATGAAACAGAATGTAATTAAGGGAGAATAAAGAAGAAGAAGAAGAAGAAGAAGAAGAAGAAGAAGAGAAGAAGGTAGAAGAAAGGAATGCTCGTATTATTATGTAATCTGAGCGGTTTACTCAGCTGAACTCTTCGAGCGGTTCAATGACTCCTTAGTGTACTAGTACACAATATCTAGAACTTCGGCCCTGTCCTCAAGGTGAAAGTGAGGGAAATGCAATGAGATATTCTGGCCCAACTCCCAGGTAGCATCGGAGCTTGGTAAGCCACTCCACTGAATAAGAACTTCGGCGTTGGAAATATCATCATGGATGCAGTTGCGAATACCCAACACAGCTTCGGGTTCTGCCTCCAGCACAAGGTCAGAGTGAATGTGAGCAGGTAAAGATGTGGGAATAAAAACGGAGCCATGGGCACGCTTTAACTGAGATATGTGAAATATTGGATGAATTTTGTGGTTTGGAGGGAGCTCAAGACGATAAGCCACAGAACCCACACGAGCAATGATTTCATAGGGGCCAAAAAATCGAGCTGCGAGCTTATCAAATGGACGACGAGCCAAGGATTGTTGTCTATAAGGTTGTAACTTCAAGAACACCACATCACCTACTTGAAAACAATCATCACGACGTTTGGAACCTGCTGTGAGTTTCATGCGGTGCTAGGATTTCAAAAAATGAAATTGCAAGTATTCCAAAATTGCATCGCGTTCCTGGAGCAACTGATCTAAGAAATCAACAGGAGTGATATTATGGCCGACACGTGTTAAGGATGGTGGAGGACGTCCATAGAGAGCCTGGAACAGGGTCATCTTGATGGAGAGGTGATTAGAGGTATTGTAACAGTATTCAGCCCAAGAAAGCCAATGAGACCAATGTTTGGGTTGACCATTAATGAGTAGCGGAGATAGGATTCCAAGGCATGATTGACGATCCCTTTCTGCCCGTCGGTTTGGAGGTGGTAAGCCGTGCTACGAAGCAAAGTGGTACCTTGGAGGCGAAATAACTCTTGCCAAATTAAACTCATAAAAACCTTATCTCGATCAGAGACAATAGACAAGGGAAACCCATGAAGCTTGACAATTTCACGAACAAAAATAGCAGCTACGGATGGGGCGAAAAATGGATACTTAAGACCCAAAAAATGAGCATACTTAGTCAAGCGATCAACCGCCACAAGTACGGTATCAAAACCCCCGGATTTCGGAAGAGCCTCCACAAAGTCCATTGAAATCTCCTCCCAAACTTGAAGTGGTAAGGAGAGTGGCTGGAGGGCGGGTTGTTGATGGGAGAATTTTTGTTGTTGGCAAGTGGAGTAGTCACGAACATATTGGGCTACATGTTTCCTCATTCCTACGCAAAACCACTGTTCAGCCATGCAAAGATAGGTTTTAAATTCCCCGTTGTGTCCCCCGACGGCGGAATCGTGATACTCAAGAAGTAATTTGCGAATGTACGTGGAATTAGGAGGCAAAACTATTCTGCCTTTGTAGAGAAGTTGTCAGTGAGAGAGAGAGTAACCATGAGGTACATTATCATTAGATTGACATCGAGAAATAATGGAGGACAAAAAAGGATCATGGTGTACCTGCTGTTGGAGGAGGGACCAATCCAATGTTGTAGTGGAGAGGAGGGAAGACAGAACCATGGTAGAGAAGCAGGAATGGCGAGAGAGTGCATCGCAGCTTGGTTAGTTTTCCCAGGGCGAAACTTCATTTCAAAATCATAACCCATAAGTTTACTTATCCACCGTTGATTTTCGGCACCAACCTCATGTTGTGCGGTGATGAAATGGAGACTTTGTTGGTCTGTCTAGATGATGAAGTGACGGCCCAGAAGGTATTGGCGCCACTTAAGAACCGCTAAAACAATAGCCATGAGTTCTTTTTCGTAAATTGATTTTGCTTGCCCGCGAACACCCAAGGCCTTACTAAAGAATGCAATTGGGTGCGAATTTTGAGAGAGAACTGCTCCAAGACCACGCCCAAAGCGTCTGCTTCGACCACGAAAGGGAGCTGGAAATTTGGTATACCCAGTACCAGAGCCTGTGTCAGGGCAGCTTTCAAGAGGTGGAAGGCCTCGTTAGCCTCGTCATCCCATAAAAAGGCATCTCGCTTCAATTGATTAGTAAGTGGAGTGGCTATGTGAGCGTAACCTCGAATAAACTTTCTATAGTACTCTGTAAGGCCCAAAAAACCTCTCAATTCTTTCACAGACGAGGGAACCGGCCAAGCCATCATAGCATCAATTTTGGAAGAGTCAAACGCGACATCGGAAGCAGATACTTTTTGACCCAAATACGCCACGGAGGTGCGTCCAAATTCACACTTCTTATAATTAGCAAAGAGGGAGTGAGCAACAATTAACTCCAGGACCGTGGCAACATGATGTATGTGTTCATCTAAAGAAGGGCTATACACCAGAATATCATCAAAGAACACCAAGACAAAACGTCGTAAAAATGGACGGAACACAATCATTCATCAGGGACTGAAAAGTGGTCGGGGCATTCGTCAAACCGAAAGGCATGATGAGATACTCATAGTGGCCTTCGTGGGTCCGAAAAGCGGTTTTGTGAGCATCTTCCGGCCAAACCCGAATTTGATGGTAACCTGAAGTGAGGTCGAGTTTCGAGAAAAATTTGACCCCATGTAATTCGTCTAGTAACTCATCAATAATTGGTATCGAAAATTTATCTAGGACAGTCACTTTATTGAGGGGCACGGTAGTCAACGCAAAAACGTCACGAACCATCCTTTTTTCTAACAAGGAGAATAGGACTGGAAAAAGCACTAGTGGAGGGCTGAATCATACCTGAAAGCAACATATCACCCACCATCTTTTCAATCTCCTCCTTCTGAATTTGAGGATAACGGTCAGGACAGACACTCACTGGATTCGTGCCTTCTTTGAGAATGATCTGATGTTCTCTGGGGCGAGAAGGGGGCAACGCCATAGGAGTCTCAAAGACGTGAGGAAATTGGTCCAAGACCTGCTGAATGGTTTAACCGAATTAGTCAATTGAACTCGATTCATCTCAACCAACAGTCCTCCTCCTTCCTTGCGAATGGTTTTTAAAATAGACTTCAAGGAAACCTTGGAGCGTCCCAATGAAGGATCGCCCCGAAGGATAACCTTGGTGCCTTGCCATTGAAACTGTATGATTTGCAATCTCCAATTAGTAGAGACGGTTCCAAGCTTCTCTAACCACTAAATCCCTAGTATAACATCAGATGTGCCCAAATCAAGAGGGAAAAAAAGCTTCTCGAACCACATTAATCCTAGAAGATCTCAAAGGGTCAACAAAACTCCCACATACTTGAACTGTCACATTGTGACAGAACATTGATGTGGCTTGGTCAAGTATAAAGAATCACATGATTCAAAGATACAACACACTTCACACATTGAACCTAAAAACTATAAAAACAGCTATGTTGAACCCCAATTGGAAAAATGCCATGAACTTAGAAATGTCAGCAATTGAAAAAAATAAAACATGGAAAGTAGTTCCTCTGCCTCATGGCAAGAAAGCCATTGGATCAAAATGGATGTTCAAAGTTAAGTACAAAGTTGATGGGACACTTGAAAGATATAAGACTAGATTAGTGGCAAAGGGCTACAACCAAAAGTATGGGGTGGACTATGAGGAGACCTTCTCTCCTTTAGTTAAAATGTCAACTATAAGGTGTGTCATAGCAGTTGCCACTAATACATATAGCTTGTATACTCCTCTTTTTGTAGGAGTAATTAAATCATCAAAATGGCACCAAAACAACAAAAAGCAAAATGAATATCAACATTACATAATAAAACTGTACATAAAATAAAATCATGATATCATCCTAAACACCAAATGAATTCAGTTTAGTAGTAAAGAAAAGTGTAAAACATACCATATTATATTAATCCTAGCAACCCAAAACCATATGATCTTGATAATCAGACCCAAAGTTTCAATCTTTACCTGAAAATGAAAGATGGGTAATGTTTAATCATGGGTTAAAAAATGTAGAATGCAACAAAGATTGGTGATTGAGTTATAAGAAAAGGAAAAAAAAAATTACTTTTAAATTGTAGTTGTTAATTTAATCCACATAAATATTTGGGAAGAAAAAATAAGATTATTTTAAGGAAATGAGAAGACAGCATCTAACAAAACTGGATGATGAGGAACCCAATAAATAACCATGAAAGTTTGGGAAGGAAAGATAAATATATGAGAGAGTACAAATTGAGAATACTCCATGGATTACTAAATTTTTTTTAATGGAGAATGAAGAGAGGCAAAAATATGTACTTCCTACGTTTCATAATACTTGCTATTGAGTGTGACATATTGTGTGAGAAAATGTCATAATTAGTAGCAAGTATTATAGATTCCATAATACTTGCTACTGAGTATGACATATTGTGTGACAAAATACATAATTAGTAGCAAGTAAGTATTATAGAACGGAGGAAGTAATACGTAACCCGCAAAATTTAACCTGATTGGGACTTGTATTTACTTCATCTTCAAAGGCTGCACTCACTCTTGATCACTTTCTAAGAAGTGGAAAGAGGGAAAAACCTACTTTTTTATAATTAGATTAGATTAGATTTTGTTTCAATTAGAATAAATATGGCGTTTTCATATGAGTTGATGAGCCTAACTTGTATCCATGCGCTTAATATTCGCCAAGAGTTCGCTCCCCGAAATATAGCCATCCCTACCCCCTCACGTCAATCCCACGAGCCTCTTATCCATTCTCATTCAATCACGGCGGGGTAAAAAGTCAAAATAGAAAAACTCACATTGAGTTTAGGGATAATCAGGCTCGAACTGATGACTTTCACCACGTCAAGGTGACACTCTACCGCTGAGTTATATCCCTTCCCTGCCCCGATCGAGAAATAGATCACACTTGAAAGAAATACTTTAGTTTTATAATAAATAGTGCTAGAAGTGAGTATGAATGTCATCTTATTGGTGCAATTATTGATTAGTATATTCATTTTTAATAATTATTATCATATTACTTCCTCCATTTCGAAATACTTGATACATTTTATTTTCGAATACTATTTATCGTTTATGCTTATTTTATATATTGCGGCTAATATGTAAGTAATAATATAGTCAAGTGGGATCTTATTCAAATCGTTTAATCGCATACTTTCATAATATAAACTTTTTATAATTTTTAAATGTGTATAATTCGACATATAAATAAACAAAATAGTACATTGGATTGCGTAAAAAAGTTAAATGTAGCAAGTATTATGGAACGAGGGAAGTACATATTATACTCCAGGAACTTCTATGTCACGTGTCATCCTCTGAAAGTCATTCTTAAAGTACAACACCCTCTTTAATAATAATAATAATAATAATAATAATAATAATAATAATAATAATAAAAAATTTTTTTAAAAATCGACCTTTTGTTTGTTCTCTTTATTTTTAAAAATCCAACCTTTTGCCTCCGTTTTCTTTCATAGTTTTACCGGTGACCGGATAAATTTGAAAATTCATCATTTTTTAAAAGTGAACAAGCAAAAGGTCGGATTTTTAAAATAGATCAAGCAAAATGTGGGATTTTTAAAAGAGAACAAGCAAAAGGTCGGATTTTTAAAAGTAAATTTTCCTATTCTTTTTTTGTTTAAATTTGAAATTAACCGGTTGTTCAAATAAGTTAGGGAGGTATGTACTATAAAAGAAAACGGAGGCAAAAGGTCGGATTTTTAAAAAATAAATCGAAAGGTGGGATTTTTTAAAGTGAACAAGCAAAAGGTCAGATTTTTAAAAGTAAATTTTCCTAATAATAATAATAATAATAATAATAATAATAATAATAATAATAATAATTGTACATATTATACTCAAATATAAAACCCTATTAATAATTAATATTATAATAATAATAATAATATGCCATGTGAAAGACAAACTCTGGGTTTGGATGGAACACAATAAGTACTCCATAAACGAGGCTTACCAAAGTCTACACAGCCCGCAAGAACAAGTACAATGGGCAAAACTGGTGTGGTCTAGGATTGCAACCCCAAAAGCAAGATTCATTCTATGGCTCGCTTTCCTCATGAAACTCAAAACCAAAGACCGGCTCCATAAGATAGGGGTAACCCCGGATGAGTTATGCCCCCTTTGTGGCGATCATAGTGAATCAGTGAATCACCTATTTTTTGCCTGCAGTTTCAGCAAAAAATGTCTCGATGCCACAATGGCCTGGCTTGAATCAAATGTCATCATCTACTCTCTTCGCAACTTAGCCTCAAAGAAATGGAGAGTTCCAGTGGCAAGAAAGAAAATAATATGTACTGCTCTAAGCTGCCTAGTGTACCATATATGGCAATGTCGCAATGAAGCCATATGGCTCGCAAAGGTGAAATTCATCAACACTGTGATAAAGAACATCAAGCTAGAAGTTAAGGCTCGATCCTTTTTCATCTGTGCTAAAGAAGCTGACAAAAATACTAGTTGGTTGTATAGAACCATTAATCATGTATAGCTTGTGTTTTGAGGGTCTTGTTGACTCCTCCTTTTGATTTTTGATGCCCTCCCCTGTCTTTTGCACATGAAGAGTGCGTTTTGGAAACCCTTCCTAGAAGGGGTGCCTCTCTGGCAATCTGATGCATTTTATAGTCAGTGGAGGAAGCCTGGGCTTCTGTCCTGTATATGCTTTTTGTCTAATTAATGGAAATCTCTTTTTTCTTCCAAAATAATACTCCCTCCACCCCCTTCTTATTCTCCATTTTTTAGTGGGCACGCAAATTAAGAAAAATGGTAGTGGGGTATTTTAAGTGATTATAATAATTGTAAAGGTGGTAGTTGGAGTATTTAAGTGATTATAATAATTAAAAAGGTGGTATGTGGGGTATTTTAAATAATATAAGTTGGAGTAGTTGGGGGTATTTAGGTAAAGAATCTTTGCCAAAAATAGAAAGTGGACAATTAGAGTGAACTGACCAAATAAGGAAAGTGGACAATAAAAAAGACTCAGAGGGAGTAATAATAATAATAATAATAATAATAATAATAATAATAATAATAATAATAATAATAATAATAATAATAATAATAATAATAATAATAATAATAATAATAATAATAATAATAATAATAATAATAATAATAATTGTGATTTATTATAAGATGTGATTTAGGTTTAAAGCACATTAGGTCTGATCCTAATTGAGATTTAAATATATCTTATTTCTAGATAAAAGTTAAAATAAAATAGATTTATATGAGAAACAAATAATTTTTAGCCAAATTTATATTATGAAAGATACTCCTACTACTATCTAATAATGACAATTTTAAAACAAATTCTTTGATTGGTTTTTTCTCAAAGAAGGTTATTCAACTAACGAACCACGATGAAAATAAACAAAGAGAAAAAAAAATTGAGCTAATAATTTTTCTTCTTTTATTTAAGATATATACTCGGTGATCTTTCGCCAATTAATAAGCTTGCAAGAAAATTATTCATTATAATTCAACATTTTATTTACATACCTATAATATAATAATCTCAACTTTTAATTAATTAAAAATAATCTCAATTTCGAGATTATTTACTCAAGAATATTATTGGTTTTTTTTTTTTTAAAGTTAAGAATATTATTGGTTGAACGGTGACCAATTTTTACATGTTAGTTGCTAAAAAACAAAAAAGGAAATAAAATAAAAAATTAAAGTATATTAAAAATAAAAATAAAAATAAAAACAAACTTACTTGATTTCTCTTATAACTATTTTTTATTTTTCAATTTTTTATAACTTATACCATTTTTATATTTATATTTTATGCAAAATAACTTGTTTTATAGGTCAATGGTTACCTTGTGCATTCGTAGCAAATACCCTCTATAATTGAGATTATTTATGTTTGATCAAGAAAGAAAATTTGTAATAAAATTGAATTGTTTTGGATACTTTTTTGGAAAAATTACCTAGAATAATCCAAATTATTCATGATTTTCCTACAATAATTCCATCTATTGATTAACCATGAATAATCCCAACTTTGAGGGTATTTTCCTAGAATAAACTTGGGTAACCCGATGACTTGCTATAGTAGTTAATTCACCAAAAAAATAAATTATATATTAATTTAAAATTAGAAAATATTTTTGAAAATTTACATAAAAAATTCTAAATAATAAAGAAAAATCATAAATTTTGTATGAATATTTTTTTAACATTTTTTTCGACATTTTATTTTAATTTATTTTTTAAAAAAAAAATAAAACTTGCTATAGCAAGTCATCCCGTCACCAGGTATACTCTTGGAAAATGCCCCTCAAAGTTGGGATTATTCATGGTTAATCAATAGATGGGATTATTGTAGGAAAATCATAAATAGTATGAATTATTCTAGTTATTTTTTTTTTTCATAGAAAATTCATTATAAAGTAAAATGAATTGTACTATTGTGTTGGAAAATTTGGTTTAATACGCATTACTTTAGCAAAACTTTTTTTTACTTTAGCAAAACTTACTACTCCCTCCGTTCCTTTTTGTTTTTCCACCTAATTAAAACGGGTAGTTTCATAAGTTTTTCCACTTTAGAATACTTTCCAGTTTTGAAAAATTTTCATCCCACTTTTACCCCCTTAAAACCCCACTTTCCTTACTTCACACTACAATTTAATTATTTTCTCTCTCATACTTCTAATACAATCATTACATTACACTATAATTTAATTATTTTTTCTCTCATACTTCCCTCCTATATAATTAAAATAATACTCACTACCACCAAAGATTTTATTTTTCTTAATCTTGGTAAAAATCCAAAATAGGAACGTCAAAAAGGAACGGAGGGAGCAATCAAACAAATGCATAATTTCAAAAAAAAAGAAAACAAATACATAAAAAATTAATAATAAAATCAAGATAGGAAAACTAACCGTTGTGTTACGTTATAAACCACATGGCTACATTAATCTTTCGTATTCATTCACAACAAATTACAATCTTACAATCCCATTCCCATATTTGTAAATTGTAACCGATACTCATAAAATCTCCCTTTCATCTAGAATTTTTGGTAGTTTTAGAACATTTTTTCTTGATCACTCCATGTGGGCAATTTTCACTGTTAAGTAAGCTTTAAACGTGTTCAACAATGGCGGTTCTTTACCTTCTTTATCTAGCATCAAAAGGTGCAATTCTGTTCTCTTTGATCTACAAAATCTGTTGCAGATTTCAATGTAGATTAATGGGCCGTCTTTGTTTCTTGATTACTCTTTATTCAGCTATTGGGTTGTATAAGAGCATTCTTTTTCAGGCACTAATGGGTTTAATTGTAATGGAAATTGCATCCAATTTCAACCTTTTGCTGTCTAACTTTAATGATTTTGGATTTGGGTTTATAATTTTTGGATTTTTTTCGACTTTATTCAATGTTTTTGTCCTATTTTTTGTTTCCATTTTAGGGTTTTTATACTTGCTTTACATTCGAAAAGGTCAAGAAAATAGAATTGATATTGTAAACAAGTTATCTTCTCATAATAGGACCATAAAACACCAAAACCTTGAGGAAATCAATGAATCTGTGAGTTTAAATGATGGGTTTAATGATAATATTGGTAATAATATAGAGCCAAGTGATGAATGTTGTAATGAAGACCAAGTGTTTGATGTAATTACTCTGAGAAAAATGGTGAAGGATGAAAGAGAAAGGGCTAATAATGCTCATAATGAGCTTGAAAAGGAGAGAATGGCGGCGGCGTCTGCCATTGATGAAGCAATGGCTATGATATTGAGGTTACAGAATGAAAAGAGTGTTCTGCAAATGGAAGTTAATCAATTAAATAGAGCTGCTGAAGACAAGCAATTACATGATCAAGAGATAATTCAATCACTTGAATGGATTGTAATGAAACATGAATCTGAAAGGAGTGTATTGGATGATCAATTGAGGATGTGTAGGGAGAAGTTGAAGATGTTTATGAAAGGTGAAGAATGGGATCAATTTGATAGTATTTGTCCAACCCCAAGTGTTTTTTATTCTTCAATGGAGGAGAGTAGGGTCAAATCGGGAATTGGTTTGCTCGATTTTGAATCATCACCAATGTAATTCGAGGCATATGTACGCAATCTTACCCTTTAATTCGCTGGAATTGTTGTGGCTAATTGGAGGAGGAGTCTTTAGGGAGATTTTGAGTAGGAAAAGCCTTTGTAAGTATACTTGACTTAGTTTTCTACATTGTTGGTTCATATTTTTAAAGCAATTGGAATAAAATTACACTTTTTTTTGGTTACTTCTCAATAGTATTGTGGTTTTTTTCTTATTTTCTTAGTTAGTCTCCTTATAGGCTCAAAAAAAAGTTAGTCTCCTTATAAATAGGACTTATGTATTCATTTCATAATAATACTAAAATTTGTATTTACCGGCCAAAACTCTAATCTTTAATTTTCCCTTCCCTTTTTATTGTAGGAAATTTTCCTTACAACCTTACTCTGGAATAATAAAAAATACATTATTAACAGTCGCTACCTTTTTCATTGTGTCGTCACCTTTTATATAATAAATTTTCAATTTTACCCTTAATGACTTTTCATAACTTCATCTCTCTAACATCTCTTCAAAAACACTTGCCGAACTAAAATTCAATATCGAAACACAATGACAGATGATAATGACCATCAAAATGATTCAGTAAGCATTGATATCAATTGGAGGAGTTATACGATGCATAACTTGGAAATCTATTTCTATGAATAGAGGAATGCATGGAACTTAGAAAAGTGTTGCAATATAATTTAATTTTGGAAAATTTGCTAAAAATAATCCAAACTATCACCTGTTGGCCAAAAATAATTCCAACTATCATTTATTTTTTAATAATCTCAACTATTTTAATAATTTGTTGAAAACATACCCACCCTCTTGTTACCAGCTGGAACATTTAACTTTTCTACTTTTTTTTTTCATTTTTCTTACTTAACCGTTCAAAATTAACCTTTCCTCTTCATCTATTAATCAAAAAAGAAAGAAAAAAGTGGAAAAGTTAAATGTTGCAGCCGGTTAAAAGGGAGGTGGGTATGTTTTCAACAAATTATGAGAATAGTTGAGATTATTTTTAGCCAACGAGATAGTTGGATTATTTTAATCAAATTTTCCTTTATTTTTCGAATGCAAGAAATTCTTCTTGTTATTTTCTTGTGTTCTAAAACTTGTGAATTTACAAAGGTTCGATTTTGTTATGTTTCTTAAAACATACTTCCTCCGTTCCGAAATACTTGCTACATTTTATTTTTGGAACTATTCATCGTTTAAGCTTATAATATTGCAGCTAATATGTAAGTAATAATATAGTCAAGTGGGATCTTGTTTGAATCGTCTAATCGCATACTTTCATAATATAAACTTTTTATAATTTTTAAATATGTATAATTTGACATATAAATGAACCAAATAGTACATTGGATTGCGTAAAAAAGTTAAATGTAGCAAGTATTATGTAACGGAGGAAGTATTCACTTAATGTAATAATTTTTATTTGTAGTAAGTGACTATTTTTTTTTTGGAAACCTGTTCTAAGTGACTATTTTTTTTGGAAATCTGTTCTAAGTGACTATTGAGATTGATTGATTGATCTTTGTGAATTTCCAATATTAAATCCGAGTATCTTTATGGGAAAATTTACAAAAGAAAAATTTACAAAATAGTGATAATGAATAGGATAAAGTATTTTTAATCAATTTTGTGTTTCTGGCTATTATTTCACCGTTGTTTGTACAACCATAATAATTATTATTATAAAAATAACTGTAAATCGATCAAACATGATCGATCGAAAATAATTCAATCCAAAAATAATCCAAGCTAAATATAATTCATTATAACAATAAGTCAATAAATTTACAAATTCTTACTTAAGACCTTTTTTTGTATAGACTTCTTAAGTTTGGTCCAACCTAATTTTGAATTTTAATATAACATTATATATTTGAGGATATAGTGGTCTATGTTTGGGGTTATAGTATTATGTATTTAGAGTTTTTTAAATTATGTAGTTGAGTATATAATGGTTTATGTTTGGGGTATAGTATTTTTATAAGACCAAATATATTATGTTATAACCCCAAATTTTTGTTGTTATATCCCCATATGTATTATATTATAACCTCAAATATATGTTATTACAACTCTAAATATATTATGTTATAACACCAAATATATTATGTTATAACGAAAAATATATGTTGTTATAACCTCATATATATTACTATGTTATAACCTCAAATAAATATATTGTTATAACTTCAAATATAATATGTTATAATTCCAAATAAATTATGTTAAAAGTTAAAACCCCCAAATATATGCCGGTATAATACCAAATATATTATGTTATAACCTCAAATAAATGTTGTTATAATTCCAAATATATTATGTGACTTTTCAAACTCCACTTCATACGTGCGTGTTTGTTTTTTGATTTTAACAGCAATTTTTTTAATTAACATAAATTAGATCTAGACTGAGCTTTTAAAAATCGCCATATCCTAAGAGAGCACATGTTTACCATTAGAAGTGATTAAGTTAACTACTCCTATCACTTAAGCCTATCAGCTCTGCACGGTTTTGTTATAATCTTTGTATTCCACTCTCGAATTCTATATTTTATAACTTCCCTCCTAGTTGGATATGCGTCATTATACCAATCAGATAGGAATCTTTAGTTACCTACTTACGTGTACTCTATAGTCTATTCAATGTACGGTGTTTTAAATTCCTCACCTAAATCATCGTAAAAGACAAAAAAAAAAAATATTAAAATAAAAAAATAAAAAAATATAAATTAAAATAACAAAGCACTCACCCTATCACATCCTACCACATTATGGTGATTTATGAACCTCATAAATAACCGTAATTTACCAAGACCTTCTCATTTTCCACTATATTGCATTAAAATTACTTGTATTAAAAATACTTCTAGTATATTATTTATTTATTTATTATTTTTTATTTGTGATTAATTTCTAATCTACAAATTAAAATATAGTTGGGTAGAATTTTGTTTGCTTTCTCTCATTGCAAAAACTATTAATATTAAATTTTTATTATCTTTTTACATAACTACAGATATTAATGATTGAATTAGTACATTGGATTGCATGAAAAGTCAAACATTACAAGTAATTTGGAACGGAGAAAATGTACAATATTCTCTTCATTTTTATATGTTATTCGCTAATAGAATTTACAAATTTTAGCGTCAAACTTTGACTTTTAATATGTTATTCACAAATAGAATATACAATATTCTCTTCATTTTTATATGTTATTCGTAAACTTTTACTATGATTTCTCATTGATCTATATGAAAAAACATATTCATGTAATATAACTAAATCATAAAAATATTAGAGAACAAATTGAATATATTTAGTTATATTATATATTTATTGGGCATAATCAAGGTTATTGGGATCGAGATTCTACCTAGGATTGATGAGGGAGTAGGATCAAAATCAGTAGAATCGATCGTTGGATCGTGTGATCTAGGGCCGTCTTAATCATTTTGGGGCCCTGTTCTAAACTTTAAAATTGGGCCCTAATAAAAAAAATATTATGCTTAAACGAATCACATACTCAAACTACTTTATTTAAATGATAAATAATATGCTTAATATTGAAGAGAAAATTTAATTAAGAAAGAAGAGAAAATTTCTCTGACCGGCTGGAATATTGAAAATTCTAGAGAATAGATGCATGAAATTGGAAAGTAGAGTAGGAAATGAAGATTGAAGAAGATGAATGGGTCCACCTTTATTTCTCTGACCGGCTGAGTTTCCAATGTGCCTTACTGTATTTATTTCTCTGACTTTTAGTTAAAGTTTTTTTTTTTAGGCTGAAGAAGGATTAAAAATTGGGCCTCAAAATTTTGGGGGCCCTGTGCTATTGGGCTGTTTGCACAGGGAGTTCGACGGGGCTGGTGTGATCCTACAAATAGGATCGATTATATTTGTTCTCTTTTTTAGTTTTAAGGTGTAAGTAAAAACTTATTTGACTTTATCTATTATGTTTTGAAAAAATATTTTTAATAATCATTTTTAAACTGCAAATCGAGAAAAACTTGAATTTTACATAGACTTTGATATAATTATTATAAATATATATTTATATGTAAGTGAAATATGTATTATATGAAAATGTACTACGATTGAATTTACCCATGTAGGATTAAATTGTTGGATTGTAGGATCGTAGAATTGTGTTATGATCCTATTACCTAAATTCATAAGCTAAGTAGGATCGCACTATTCTATCACATTAAGATGCTGCATACGATCCGGATCAGTCGCCTATTTAGAGAACAAATTGAATATATTTAGTTATACTATATATCGTAAGATCGTAGAATCGTAGATTAGAATCGGAATTCGGATAACTATGGCATGGGTATAATACTAATAATAATAATAATATGTTATTAATATAGGATTACAAGTTTACAACTCCTAATTGGCTAATTTATTACCTACTCCTTTTATTTTGAATATCTAATCTCCCAAATTCATTTCAGTTTCAAGAGTCAAGACAATAATCTCTTTCTCGTTCTGTTCCTTCAACTTTTTCTCTGCCTACTCCTCAGGATCAGTCAAAATGCTCAAGTTTTCACTTCAACGAGGTAATTTCAATCCTATTTTTCTTTATCATCATTAAATTTTGATGTTTGAAATGCTTGTTTCTAATCGATTTCATCAGTTTCATTAAATTTGCTTCGATGATGATTGTAGTTTTTTAGCGAGAAGGGTTAAAATTGTTGCAACTGCCGCAAAACTTAACTCTAAAATATATTTAACTCCGACTGATAAAGCTTTTAATAAAATTGAATTCAGGAATCGATTAGTTTTTTGTTTGTGGTGATGTTTTGATGACTTAGTGTTTTAAATGATGATTGTATTTGTTTTAGCAGAAATGTTAAGTTGTTGGAATCGCCGCAAAATTTCGCTCTAGTTATATTCAACTGCTACGGATAATCTTTTAATAAATTAAAAGAATCTTCTAATATAATTGAATTCAGGATTTGATTTGTTTTTTTTTTATGATGATTGTATTGATGTTAACTAATTTGATGTTGATTTTTTGTCGAATTTTGTTTAAGCGACAAATGCTAAATTGCTGAAACCGCAAATGTTTGCTGCAAAGTATTCGACTGCAACTGAGCCTTCTAATCTGCAGCGTAAAGCTCCGGTAATTGTTTATTAATGATTTAATGTTTTTTTGACATCTTGTATTCTGGAAGAATTTTATTGAGTTACTGTTTCATTGAATTGGAAATTGTAGAAATTTGAAGTACACCTTACAATTTTCAAAACTTTTCAATTATGTGTGTATGTGTGGAATCATTTTTTGATAATTTTTCAATGAGAGGATTATATGAGAAAATATGTTGATCTTCATAAGAAATTTTAGTTAAGAACAGTTCATTCTCATTATCACAGTCTATAGTCATTTTTATGCTAAATATTTTTCTGGTTGCATTCATAAATAGGAGATTGACATGAAAAAATGGACATAGTGGATAGGAGGATGATAGTATGTCTATGTAGTTGGGCCTGAATGCTGGAATAATTAGTCACATGCTTTCTTAAGTGTGTTTTTCAGTTGCAATTTTTGACCTTTCTATGTGATGGTTTTATTACTGAGGTTTTATTAGTCAACACGCAACACATAGATGGATCAAACCTATGCTACTTAGCTCAATTGGTTCTGATGACTATAGTCGGTTTTTGCGTGACATACTTGGAAACGACATTTTTTTGGCATGGCTGACTTTTGAAAAGAAAATAAGAGGAAAAAAGTATGAATGGAGATGTATGATGTCCATATATGCTATATTGAAACTGATTGCACAATGTTCAATCTGCGCGTCTGTGATAGCGGAATGGACACATTAGGGGATAAACGAGAGGGTAAGTGGTACTTCTGTTTATGTGGGTGAAATGTAGTTCTTGTAGGGGGTTATTGAGTACAGTTTTGTAATGTTTAACATTGTGATTCTCTTAGATGATAATTTTCAGCTGTTGAGTTACATTACATTTTTACCCCAATGTTTATGTCAGAGGGCTCCCCTATTGATTGGAGGCAAGTTCATTGATTCACAAGCAATTGAAACAATTGATGTTCTAAATCCGGTAATATCCTTAGTTTCTCTGTATTTCGTTTTCCTTGTAAAGTCGTTGCATTTGAAAGTAGCTTTTTTTTTAACATTTTCTTCAGAACCTTGTTATACGTAATTTGCAAATGAAGTCTCATGCTAATGTCCAGAGTAATGCAATTCCATTTTATAGTGTAACCTAGTGTTTCTTTTTTGTGTTCTTTATAAATCTCTATTACCACTTGTTACCAAGGTTTAGAGGTGTTTGAGCAGTGATGGGAATTTTGAAGAAAAATACATACTAGTAGGTGGAGAAGCATTACCAAGGACATTGTGATTGAAACATCCTGGAAAATTTACATTTAACTATACAAGTTTACTTTTACCATTTTAATTATTGAGTAGTGACTACCAAACCGGCCATAACTATTTAGAACTATTATGTTCACCATACATGGTACCATTATTTCTCATAGTCTTTCATGGTTCACCTTTTGGTCAGGCGACACAAGAAGTTGTATCCCAAGTTCCATTAACAACTAGAGAAGAGTTCAAAGCTGCAGTATCTGCAGCAAAACAAGCTTTTCCAGCATGGAGAAACACACCTGTTACAACTCGTCAGCGTGTAATGTTCAAGCTTCAAGAACTCATCAGGAGAGACATGGTGAGTGTCAAGTAGTTTACATTTCCTCTGTTTTTATGGAGTTATTCCTCCTCTCAATGTTGTTTTGCTTCTTATTTCAGGATAAGCTTGCTTTTAATATAACCACTGAACAAGGAAAGACACTCAAAGATGCACAGGGTGATGTTTTTCGTGGTTTAGGTTAGTGATGGGTAAACACTAGTTTGTAGCATTGGTATAAGCCAGTTTGGGTATTCTAATTCTAATATGTTAAAACATTCTTTAGAGGTGGTGGAACACGTCTGTGGCATGGGCACTCTTCAGATGGGAGAATATGTCTCCAACGTAGCTAATGGTATTGATACTTACAGTGTTAGAGAGCCCCTCGGCGTTTGTGCTGGCATCTGTCCCTTCAACTTTCCTGCAATGATACCTTTATGGGTAAGAAAAAAGAATATACAAAATAAAGCATAATGATATGAACTACGTTTTCTTCTCAAAGAAGTAACATTTGTGTCGCTTATACATTTTGCTCAGATGTTTCCGGTTGCAATCACTTGTGGCAATACCTATATTTTAAAGCCATCAGAAAAAGATCCAGGTGATATATCTTGTGGTTATGTCATACATGTTAAAAGTTTTATCAGAAAAAAGAATATTAGTAGTATGTCATACATTTTGCTCAGATGTTTCCGGTTGCTCAGATGCTTGGTTAAAAGTTTTATTAGTAGCATGAAGTGGTGAACACATGCTATATTTCGTTTTTTGTTCATGATTTATAAAGTAGCAATTAATTTGTGGTTACGTCAAGTTTTGTGTTGTTATTATAAAATTTCTTTTGTTAATTTTTTGAATTCAACTTCTGCTTCCATACTATGGGGCATGGGTAGACCCCTGAAGCTAGTCTTATTGTATGCTGTAATCTAATATGGTTGAAAATTTCTAAAGAAGTTCCTGTCTCTTGTTAGGAATTCCTTTAAATGCCAGATTATTATTATGTCTAAAGAAGTTCCACCAAAATGCTTCTTTGGGGAAGAGTCAAGACATACAAACTCAGCATTTGCATTGGCATCTAACCTAACAACTAAATAATGAAAAAATGAGCTAGCATATCCTGACCCTTACCACATGACAACAAGAGTAAAGTCAATGCTGACGGAGGTCCTTAGTCATTTGTTATTGAAAGCATCGTCACAATTATTTATGCTCAACTTATTCCTTGTGTGTTTTATTTTATGCTGTAACTATTTCAGGATTGCAATGATTTGAATATGGATGTTAACCTATCTTTGAGTCCTTCCTTCTTTTCTGATAGGGGCCTCTATTATGCTTGCTAAGTTGGCCAAGGAAGCTGGTCTACCTGATGGTGTCTTAAATATTGTTCATGGAACTAATGTATGTCTTATATATCTATTTGTTATCTTCTCTTCCCATAACGTGGAATTATTTCACGTGACTTCAATGACATATCCTGTACTTTTTTCTTGAAAAAAGAATTCTGTTGTTTTTCTTTTTCTTGGATTGCTGTGAAGAGGAGGGGGATAGGGTCTAATTTCTTTTATGACAGCTTCTAATTTCTGCAACTCACACCTCACACTCTGTTTGATGCAACTGTTTGTGCTGTGATACAGGACATTGTCAACGCTATATGTGATGATGACGATATCCGTGCTGTATCATTTGTTGGTTCTAATAATGTAAGTTTTCTTAGACATATCAATCTCAATCAATATATTTTAAATTTTGTTTTTTCCCTTATTAGTTAAAATCATAAAGGCTTGTTTTTGGTGGCATTAGTTGATAGAACTTATAAAGTAGACATATATAGCTAACGATCAGTACATTTATTGTTATCTTGGTTGTAAATAAAAGGCTGTGGCTTGTAGATTGTACCATGCCTTGCCTACTATCTAGAATCTAAATGAAGCTAGAGAAACCCGTACTTGACATGTTGGTTGTAGTATATGCAGAATGGAAATGAGTCAACAAGATCTGTTTATACTGAGATACTAGTCACTATGGGGGAGTTCCTGTTGCTAACGAAAATGCAAATATATGCATTGCCTCACGAGATTGCAATCAGCTAGAAAAGAACATTGTTCTTTTCTCTCATATATATTATTTTCGACTTCTTTTATAGGATATTCTGCCTTCTACTTCTATATCATCATATCTGCATATTTTCTCTTGTTGACTTAGTCATGACCATACTTCAACCTGACATGTTTTCTTCTTCAAAGATCTGCAGTGGATAATATTTGCCTGCGATGCTTTTGATAATCAGAAGTTAAATGGGATGCATATTTTTATTGCTGATTCTTTTCGTATTGATCTGTAGGCTGGCATGCACATTTATGGAAGAGCATCAGCTAAAGGAAAGCGTGTCCAGGTATTTACAAATCACTTGATACTTGTAGGGATCTAATCTGTATAATCGTGTTGTAGTTTTCTGATTTTTTCCTTATTCTCTTTCTCTCTATTTACCAGTCTAACATGGGTGCCAAGAACCATGCCATTGTCATGCCTGATGCAAACGTAGATACAGCTGCAAGTGCACTTGTTGCTGCTGGATTTGGTGCAGCAGGGCAGCGGTGCATGGCACTAAGCACCGTCGTCTTTGTTGGAGACTTAAAGACTTGGTACTTGATGTTCTCCTTGTTCTATCTATTCTTTTTTTCTGAGTCAAATCATCTTGATTCCAGGGTAAATATTTGGAAACCAGAAGAATGTCATATGTTTGGACTAGAGTTCTCTATAATTTGTACCACTTTTCTACTTTTATCTATTTATGTGGCTTTCTCATTTCACAGCTGATGTTCTCTTTGTTTACTGTTATATACTGTATATTACTGAGAAAATTATAGTCACCTAATTAATCTAATCTCTTTTTTCAGGGAAAATAAGTTGGTCAAGCTAGCTAAATTGCTGAAAGTGAATGCTGGAACTGAACCTGATGCAGACCTTGGTCCAGTCATAAGCAAGCAGGTAATGAACCCCTATTCCCTATCAATTCTGAAGCTGAAACCTGTTTATTACTCGTGTGATATGTAGTGTATTCTGGTAGCACTTATATTTTGAGATTAATCTCTCTGTGCTACTATGCTCATTATATCCCCATAGCAGCATGCCCATACAGTTCCCCACTCTTCGATTGTTACATCTGCGTTTTGTTTGCATATTATTAGACTATTCTTATCCTAATAGTACTTTTTTCCAGGCCAAAGAACGAATCTGCAACTTGATTCAAAGTGGGGTTGAATCTGGAGGGAGACTAGTTTTGGATGGAAGAAATATTGTGGTATGGCTGCCATTTTTTCTGAATTTTAATAGTTCCAATTTCGTTGGTTGTAATAATGATTCACGATTAAATGGTTTCAGTTCATGATTCAAAACCACTTCCTGACACTTTTTTCCTCATCGTATCCTAATCACCCTCTCAAACCACCTTTTTCCGTAAAGAAATTTCTTTTCATTTATAACTCGTCTTCTAAAATGTATTTTTTAACTTCGTTTAGCTATATCTTGTTTTGGTTTTTCTTTACGTCCCCTGGATCACATATTCACATTCAAAATGATTTGATGAGTTACGTTATCTCCCTCTTATACTTTTCTGTCTAATTACATCAAACATGCTTGATAATGAAACTGTTCTTTCTAATAAAATCAAACAAAGCTTGATGATGAAACTGTTCTTTGTTAAGTCAAAACTTTGTGGCCTACGCCTTTTCATTTTCAAACAAAGGTTCCAATTAATGATTGGGTTCATTATGGAGATTGTCGTGTTGGTAGTAGGATGAAGAAACTTCTATTAGTTAATGTCTTACTATGTTCTTTCCCCATAATGCTAAACTTTGTGCAGTTCGTATAATTTCTTCTGCCTGTATGTGTGCAAACAGGTTCCGGGATATGAAACTGGAAATTTTATAGGTCCTACTATTCTCTCTGATGTTACACCTGACATGGAGTGTTATAAGGTATACTTCAGCGGCACTCTGCAACCTGCGCTGACAAGAATTCTGTGTTTTCTCAAAGCAGATTGTGTCCTTTCTTATGGTTTAACCTTTCGTTTTTTGTTTGAACAGGAGGAAATATTCGGTCCAGTACTTTTGTGCATGCAGGTAAAGTTAGCTATTTCCATATCATTTCTGTTGATACTTGATACTTTGGTGGTGATATCTTGAAGCTAACTTCTTTTTCACATTTATTTCTTCTTAGGCTGATAGTTTGGAAGAAGCCATTAACTTAGTTAATAAAAACAAGTAAGCACTTCATATATTCCCCAAATTTTGCTTCAAAGGTTATTTTTTTCCTGGTCTTTTGATGATGTTCATCACCACCACAGATATGGAAATGGAGCATCGATTTTTACCTCATCAGGAGCTGCTGCAAGGAAATTCCAAACAGAAATTGAGGCTGGGCAGGTAACCAGAATACTCCTAGGAGTCGCTTGGATTGAGGGTGAATATTTAAGGCTTTAAATAAAAGTCAAACTAGAAAAACAAAATTAGTTTAGATAGATGATTAAAAAATTTGATTGTTAGAGAGATGGAGGAATTAATTAGAAGATAATGACTAATAGAGAAAATAACAATTAGTTCCCTTATTTTGGAGTATAAATTTACCCTAGGGGAGGGTGAGGGAATTATTTACCTCCAAATGAGGGACATCAACCTCTTTATTTATTCATCTTTTTAATTTACTCCTATTCTACCTGTATCACAATTAATTCAATAACTTCATTTGTTTCTCTAAATACCTTTGTTACATTAGTTTGACTTTTTTTTACCCCTTAAATATTTACCGTCAATCCAAGCGACTCTTTACTCCATACTCAATACTTTTTTTGAAATCAGTGGTTTTGAGTTTTGACCGACTCATCCGATCTCGCAGAAGCTAAAGTTTTATAACTATATGGTTTTGGTTGTTGAAATCATTTGAATTTCATATAGAATTATATGTAAAGTTGCAATTGATATTTGCAATCCTAAGGGTCTATTGGAAATAACCTATTTGTTATTACAAGGATAAATCGGGCATTGTCGGACCCTCCAAATCCCACTTTGGTTGGAGCATGTAATGACATTTTGTTATAGTGGGTTCTGGTACTAATTTTAAGCTAGACCATCCTTGTTCCATGTATACGCTTGAATCATAATTCTCTACCAGACTACCACTGAACCAGCCAATATCTTTGTGTCGTTGAGTTCTTTTTTCGGGTACCAGCTGGTACAGTCATAGAACTCATCTCATGCAACATGCTCATTGAAATCTTCTGATATTTCTGTGAAATTTGGAAATCAGGTTGGCATTAATGTTCCAATTCCAGTACCTCTCCCGTTCTTCTCATTTACCGGAAGCAAGGCATCTTTTGCAGGCGACCTCAATTTCTATGGTGAGTTTACAGTGTTACTCTAGTTTCTTAACTTGCACTTTTTCATTGCACAAAGCATCCCTCTTCTTTATCCTGAAGAACAATTTCCCACTTTGTTTTTTCTAGTATTTTCACCCATTAAGAGATTTTCCTACCAAAATTACAATAAATTCTCATACCATTTCTACCATATAATACCAATTATCACAAACAAGTCATTAGAGTTATTTGATGGACTTTAGTAAAATAGCTCATTAACTCATTTGCCCCTTTAATGTGAAGCTATATTGATTTTCGAAATCAAAGGTTAATTAGAAATATCTGTTATTAAAAGGATAAAGTTGCATATATTTAACTTACCAAAGTTTGTCTAGAGAGGAGCTTATTTAGCATGCTTAAGTTGTCAAATGGCGTTTTTATCGCCGGATTCTTGTAATTCTCAAGTACTTACTTGGTATACCTCAAAATATCTATTTGACATACTTTAAACAACTACTTGAATACCTACCCATATTTAATATACCACAAAAACCTACTTGACAACCCAAATACATGCTTGGATATACCCCAAATATGTACTTGGTATTTCTCAAAGCCCAACCTGACATACCTCAATCACCTACCGGGTATATCACAAATACTTACTTGGTATGCCTTAAACATATATTTGATAATCCCAAATAACTACTTGGTATATCTCAAAGTATACATCAAATGCTTGCTTGGTATATCTCAAATTCCTACTTGATATACCTCAAACCCTTATACGTCAAATTTCTACTTGATATACTCTAAATATCTACTTTATGCATATCATATCCCTACTTGTTGTATCCTAAATCCCTACCATATTGATGCTTAAAAGATAATTAATTAGCACTTTTTAATTAATCATGTTTTATGGGTTGGGTCCCTCAGTGAGACGGTCTCTTAGGAGACTTACTTGGCCATTTGGGTAATGACATTTGAGGTTATAAATTTCAGGCAAAGCCGGAGTTCAATTTTACACCCAGCTTAAGACAGTGACCCAGCAATGGAAGGATTTACCTAGTGGAGTCTCCTTGGCTATGCCAACTTCTCAGAAGACATAATGGAGTCTGTTGAATAGAATGTTGTACAAACTTCAATAGAATAAAAAAATAAAGTCCTTGCTTTTAAATTGTACATTATGCGCCTATACCTTAATGTTTTGCAAGATTTGTTCTCTGCATCACCAGGATCATTACCATTCATCACATTCAAATTTTGCACATTTCAACATTCTACATCCTACCTTAATCATATTAATAAAAATCTAGAGTAACAATGCATAATAAAAAGAACTGTAAATATGGTTGTCCATCTATTTGCTAGAAAGAATATTTACTAGGATTTTTAAATTGGAAAATTTGTTCAGAAAAACTGATGGTTAAGAGAGTTGTTTTCAAGAGCCAAATATCAGAAACCTAATTCCTCACTATCACCGGTAGGGGTGTTCGACGAGTTGGACTCCCATTTTGAGCCCCTATCTGGGCCCGTTTTAAAAGGGTTTTGTAAGAGTCGGGTTGAAAATGTATTGGGCCAAAATCGGACTCTACTATAGATAAAATGGAGCGTGCTATAAAAAGGCTTGATAAGAGCAGGAAACGAGCCTTCGTAAATAGAAAAAGGGCTCTATTTGATCCATTGTATTATTTCTTATTGACCACAATACATGCAGTAGATAATCTAGGAGTTCAGCAGTAGAAGTATTGGATTTTCCTGCTTTTGGCGAGTTACAGTCGGCAAAAATGGTAAACAACAGTGGAAAAATAAACAATTTCGTAAAAGCTGAACCGAAAAATATTGCAAAGAGATATATAATGAGCAAAGCAGAAACTATACTAATACCTTCTCATGTACAAAGCTTCCCATGATATGAAAACTGGAACAATCATATATAACGATGAAGAGCTGTTTTGCAAATTGGAGAACTTTTTTTTTTAAAGCTAAATTCCAAAAATATTTGGAAATATTGGAGCTCCCCAAACTATTTGGAAAAATAAGCTTCTGGCCTGTTCGCAGTTAGTAACAGAGAACAGACCAAAAATGCAAAAACTATCTGTTCGCAGTTACTAACTGCGAACATACCTGTTTTGTTTTTTTGGTCTGTTCGCTGTTACTAACTGCAAACAGAACTGAGGCATTAATACAATCCAGTAGCTTATTTTGCGAGGCATTCTCCATTTCCCCATTTCTTACATGTTCAATATAATTAAGTTAAGGTAAGGAATTATATGTAAACATCAAAGTAATTAATTAAAATACTTAAAATACATAATTCGTCGTCGAAAATACAAATACGACAAAAAATTGTTCAACTAAAAAAGTACAGTAATTAACCACGTTGGCGTTGTGCACAACTACGCGTGTTATGTCCTGTGCCGTTGCATAAGCCACATTTGAGACCTCTATCCGTACGATCATCAATCTCATTACGCAATCTCTTTGACCGTGGACGTCCCTTTGTTCGTACTCTACTAGTATCAGCAATTAGACGAGGGCCATTGTATTCTCTCCATTGAGTAGAGTCAAGCACAGGTTCAAATTGAGGCTCATAAGTCCTCATGTAGCTAGTCGTGCGAAAACGCCGATCGACAAAAGTGGCTTCAGATAAGCTATATGCAGAACATACAGCTAACATGTGTGAACAAGGATAGTGGAAAACCCGAACTTTTTTACAAGTGAAAGTGCGGTTTGAAAAGTTAACAGTGTAACACTTTCCGCCTTTGCGTTCTATTCGTTCGCGTTTTCCGGTTGTGACTTCGTATTTGCCATTTGTTATGTCAAATGGCTCTACGCTGTGATATCGTGCTTTACGTCTATTTGCTTCTATTTTTCTCTCAACATGGACAGTGTACGGATGATTAGAAGCAAGTCGTTCTCTAACTATTTCCCTTTTTTTCACAAACCACTTGTTCACACGGTAAAAAGTAAGTTCAACAATAGCTGCAACGGGTAGGAATCTAGCACCTTTCATGACGTCGTTGAAGACCTCTGCCATGTTCGTGGTAGCATAGCCATATCGGTGACCCCCATCAAATGCTATTGACCATTTCTCCATATCCATCTCACTTATGTATGCAAAAGCCAGTTCACTCATATGACGAATGTGCCTTAAACCTTTGCTTGCTTTTTGTCTTTTTCGTTGACAAGCAGTAGCAATAAATAGTTTCTTCACCTCAACATTCTTTATATGAGTATTCAAATTTGAAGCAACATGGCGAATGCAAAAGCGATGGTATGCATCTAGAGGGGTCCACCCACTATCAACATCATTCATGGCAACTATAATTCAGGGTGGCGATCAGATATAACACATAAACCTCTTCTGCTGGTGACCTGATGTCAAATACATGCCATAAACCATGACCAGCTATCAACATTTTCTTCTTCGACAAGAGCAAATGCTAATGGCATAAGTTGATTGTTCCCATCGATGCCAATAGCAGTAAGTAGCTTTCCTTTGTATTTTCCATACAAATGAGTACCATCAATGACAAGTAGAGGAAGGCAATGCGCAAATCCATCAATGCAAGGCTTGAATGCCCAAAATAACCTTTTGAAAACATTTACACCAGGGCGCTCTGATTTGTATACCCATTCCACAGCCATATCTGGGTGTGCATCTCTCAAAGCTTGCATGTAACGGGGGAGACACTCATATGACTCTTCTCAACTACCATAAATCTCTGCGATTGCAGCTTGCTTTCCAGTCCATGCTTTGAAGTAACTAATCCTGTGATGGTACATTGTGTTTACCATCTCCGACGCGTTTTTTGGCGATACTCCGACTACTACATTTCCTACTACACTCCGACTATAAAGGTTAGTCATCTTTTTATGTTTTTTTTTTAGGGTTTAGATTTTGTTTCACTACAACATATTTTGCTTTTAGTGGGATATATTTAGCGACATTTAAATTAAATGTCGCTATTTCAAATTTCTTATAGTGTATATAGAGGATTTAGTGACATTTATTATACCCTTTAGCAGCATATTAAAAAGTCACACTAAAGCTTTTAGCGACATATGATCTAGTGACATTTCTCACAAATGCCACTATAGACTATAGTGACAATTACATATGTCACTAAAGACCAAAATAAGTGTCGCTAAATCCTTTTATGGTGGAACTTAAAATAAAAATCAATAATTATTACACTAAAAATATGAATTAGTGGCATTTTTTTAATGTCACTAAATCCAATGTCGCAAAAAGCTTAATTTGTTGTAGTGTTTCTCATGTTTATTTACATGTTTTTAGATGATTATTTACATGTTTCTCCTGAATTTCATTAAGAGTTTTTTTTTACTGATTATTTTCGATTGTTAGGGTTTTTTGCATGATTATTAGGGTTTATTGCATGATTATTTACATGGATTAAATGTCGATTATTTTCGATTATTAGGGTGTTAAATTTATTAAATGTTTTTAGATGATTAATTACATGTTTATTTACTTGTTAAATTTATTTTCGAAATATATGTGAATATGAATGTTCTTGTTTGATGGTGTAATTTCGACATTGTTAAATTTATTTTCGAAATATAATCTTGCATGAATTTATTTTAGTGTAATTTCGAAATATAAATTGCATTGAACATGTAATTTCGACATTGTTAAATTTTTTTTCGAAATATAATCTTGCATGAATTTATTTTAGTGTAATTTCGAAATATAAATGGCGTTTTTGCTGGTGGTTTTGTGGACTGTTTTTTGGGGCGGTTTTGGGTGGTTTTTGGGTGGTTTTGGAGGCGGTTTTGGGGCTGTTTAGGGTTTTTTTTAGTGTAATTTATTTTTTTTAGTGTGATTTCGAAATTAATTGGGTGTTTATTTAGGGGCTGTTTAGGATTTTTTTTTTTTGATTTAATTATTTTTAGTAAGTAGTTAAATTTAGAGTACTAAGTGTTAACATGGTTAAATTATTTTAACAAGATGCCTAGAATGAGAAACAGTCAAGGACAACAGATTGACCAGCGAACCGGTCAACCGTATGACCCGAAATCGCGTCCGACACAATATCGTACGCGTTCTGACCTTGAACCAACAGCCAATCGACCTCAGCCCCAAGATGAACTTGTTGACTTGACGTATTCTCAACCTATTCCGGGTTTAGAGGATCATTTTTTGAGGTCAGAGTTCAGGAGGACAGAGGGGTTCGTCACTCCCTCTCCGGTGTCGTCACGTGCTTTGCCACGTCACGCTAGGACACCGGAGAGTGACACCGTGCAGGGGCCGCCGCGCGATGATTCTGCCCCTGCGACGCAGCATCCACTACCACCCCTACCATGGATGCCTGATGGCTCAGGGTACGTATTATTATTTATTGCACTGTGATAGTTCTATGCACTTCGTATACTAAATAAAACTTGTTTGTTTATGAAGGTTTTCTACAGACGGTGGCAGCCAAATATCCACGTCCATCCGTAAGACCTTTGAGGCCTACCAAGATCCTAATGGATGGGCATGGAGGCACCTAGATAGGCGAACGATCAAGTTCTATTGGACACAGTTTCAAGTAAGGATATGTACTTCATTACTTATTTGATTGACTTTTGATTAACTTGCTTTGTTATACAAATACTGATTGATTGATCTTGTCGTTTCAGAAACAATGGGCTTGGGATCCTTCTATCACTTCGCTAGTGTACAAGGAGTGGGAGAAGAGGGCCAAGCTCAGGTACAAGGACATTATTTTTACTCATAGGAAAGCCTATGAGGAAAATAATGAGTACTAGCCCAGCTGGGTGTCGAGGGAGATTTGGGACCGATGGGTAAGTGCTTGAAAATCAGAAGAATTCCAATCCAGTCAGTCCAGAGGGAGGAGGAACCGCCGCCGGGGGATGAGGGGTGTGCGGCTGAAGTCTCCCATACCGGCGGCTCGGTGTCTGCGCGCAGGACATTGCGCATATTGGTATAACCTTGAACTTGTACTAATTTGATTTATTAATTTTATACTCACATAAATATTTTCATAAAACTTAATCGATAACTATGGTTGAAATTCATTGCAGGAACAAGAGCAGCAACGCACGCCGCACTCTTATGAGTTGTTTCTACGCACTCATAAGGTGCGTACAAAGGACGGGTTGCAATGGGTCAACGAGAAGTCCAAGGCCATAAGTGTAAGTTCAATCTCTTATCTATATTATTTATGGATTAGCATTTTTTGGTTATCATTGAATCATAGCTTAGTTAGTTTTTTGGTAGGTTAGCTTTTGGTACATTAGCTGTTTTAGAATATTATTTAGGATATCTGATATTGTAATTTGAGGAAATGTTGGTTTCACTAGTGGAAAAAACAAGATAGGCTGCGGGTTTTTTTGCCAATATAGGCTGCGGTTTTGAACCAGCAATGTCCAAGGGAGGAGCATGAAGCACTCGTGGAGGAGCAACGACAGTTGAGGGAAGAGGTCAACAATTTGCTTAACTTTGTGCGCACCTTGTTCCGCGATAACCAGGCCAACAGTCAACCTCCTCCGCCTCCACCGACCAGTTGAGCCCTTGTATTTTTGTTTTTATGTTGAATTTTAATGGTTGAAACATTGGGTTGTATAATACATTACATTAATGTTTGTATATTTGTATTATTATTTTTTTTCGTGTCTTTATTATTATCTTTCTTGCGTTTTTTGTTTTGTTTGATTGATAATTTAGGTTATCGATAAAATAACAAAACTGGTCAAATGTGGTCAATAATAACATTGACCACATTTGACCAGTTTTATTATTTTAATATTCAATTCTTTCCGACTAAATTCCGAGTACTTAATAGTAGGAATTTAGTCGGTATTTTTAAAAAGCACCGACTAACTACCGACCATATACTAGGCGGAAACTGGTCGGGATCCATAGCCGCCAAATTTTGGTCAGTTTTTGACTAAATTAAGGTTTGACTTTTCCGACTAATTTCCTACCACTTTTTGGTCGGGATTTAGTCGGAAAATAAATATAATATTTTATTTTTAAACATTCTGAAAAATCCATAATTTAGGTACACCGACCAAATTCCTACTAATGTATTGGTCGGTATATTGCGACTAACAACAAGTCGGAGGTTAGTCGGTGAATTGAAACTACATTCCTACTACGCGTGCTAGTCAGAATTGCGACTAAACACCTACTAACCAAAAGATAGTTGGAATTCCGACTATTTTTATTTACCGAGTAATCTGAGACGACTAACTGAGGGTAGTCAGTGTTTAGTCGGTATAGTCGTATACCGACTAAACAGCGACTATTTTGGTTAGTCGGAAAAATGCTTTTTTTTTGTAGTGAATATGAAGGGAGGGGTTAAAAAAATTACTTTACATTAGTCAATCTTAAATGAATTTGTGGGTTAGATTAATATTTATATATTAATATTAGTATGAATTTGTTGAGTTTATGTCATCACCAATTGTTATATTAGACTTACAAACACTTTAAATAAAACTCTTCATTCGTATTTTGCATTTCATTAAAAATTGCACTGTAAATGGGATACTTGGCACAACATACTTGTAAAATACATTGTAATAGTGGCACATGACAAAAATATTTATGAATTAGTATATTGTATGATGATGATGATTATTTGACCTAGTAAGATCGCATTTAAAACATGTATATTATAACTAGTAAGATCTCCCCATTATGGTATGGGATAATTAGGAGGTACATTAAAGCTACAAGATTCAATAATCAACTTAAAGGACAAAATTATTTTTAAATTAATTATCATTTAATTCTGCATTTAATTCTTTTGTTCTCATCATTTAAATCCAATATCTATTACTCTTAATATTTTTGGCTATTTGCTAATCATCAAAATATAAGTTATTATTTTATGTTTTAGATTAAGTTAATCACTTCAAATGCACTTTTTATCTGAGCAAATATTATTCCTAGGTTTTATGTAAAAATGCAATTAGTTTGATTTGATGGATAATTTTTGTTAAGAAATATATCAATGTTGGAGATGAAATTGTAGATGGAATTTAATTGGAAAATTTATTTAATTGGGCTTAAATTTGTTCATTTCCATAATAATAGTCAAATTTTGCAAACAATTGGTCTTGGACAAGATGGCCTCATAATGAGATTCTCAATTTGGACCAGCCCAATTCGCGCGTGTATCAACCTCACATGCTTTCCCTTGTTTTTTTATTTTTTTATTTTCTAGGCATTTTTCAATTTTAATTTTAAAAGTATCAAATTTTGACCTTAAAGGTATCAATTTCAATTTAAAGTAAACTTTAAAACAGATCAATTAAAATAAAAATTTTCAATTTTGATCTATTTGTGATCAATTTTGACGTTAAACTGATCAATTTTTATCTAAATATGGTTCTGTTTCATAATTTGAGAACTAAGTAAATAAAATGGTATTATTTTATCATTCTATGGATGAATTTCAAAAATGGTCAATAACACTATCAATAATAGTGTTAAAACATTGTACAATATAAATACTTTTATTCAATGCAACATGATGGTTCTAATGAAAAATAAGAGTACTTGTACTCTTTAATTATCGATCAATAATAATGATATTAGTCTTTTCTCAACACGTTTATATATATTTATAAATAGTTCAAATTGAACGTGTTTTATAATCAAACTCAATTTATGACACATAAATGACAATTGATGTTTTATGTTTTAACTCAATTTTAAACGTATAAACTTCAATTATCGTTTTCAAAATTAGTATTTCAAAGTCTATAAAGATATTGTATAGGTTTTAGTTCAAATTAAATATGTTAATAGTTAAATCATGACATATAATTTGACAATGATGTTTTATAATCTAACTCAATTTTGAATTTCTAATCATCAATTATCGTTTTTGTATAGATATATTGTATAGCATTTAGTTCAAATTCTATATGTTAATAGTTTTAACATTATTATTGATAGTTTTATTGACCATTCATTTGTTGTTTGAAATTCATCCATAGAATGATAGAATAATACCATTTTATATAACTTTTTTCTAAAATTGTGAAACAGACACGGGCACTGGTATTGTCAAAAATAATAAAATATGAAAAATATTTTTTCAAATATTTTATAAGTCATGACCCGTCGGGGGTCAATCCGAAGTGGTTTGTAACCCGGAGTGACCCGACCCGAAAATAACCCGACCCGAGAATGATCCAATCTGAAAATGATTCGACGGACCGACCGTTTTCCAAATCTAGTTGCAAGTAATTTGAAATGAAGGAAGTACTATACGGATAAAAGAATCTTGCAACAAGATTTCTCGTTATCCTAAAGCAATAAATCCACCAACAAAATTAATTTGGATGGCATCACCAAATAATTCTAAAAGAATGAAAATTTAAAAAAGATGGTGTAGATAAACGTGGAAATTATTGATGGGTTAGTATAGGACAGCTAGGAATGGGACCTATCCTTATGAGACATTTAATTTGGTCCCTAAGCGCAACGCTTTAAGTCTGCTTTACTCCCCTAAGCTTTCATCATACAATCTAATACTTATGATATTAAATAATTTATTAAAAAACTGTAAAATTTCATATGATATTCTTATAGTGATTTGTCATTATATACAATCTAATAAAAATACAGTGAAATTCGCATGATATTCTCATAATGATTTGTTATACTCCCTCCTATTCAAGGTATTAGTCTCATTTAACTTTTAACACTATTCATCAAGCACTCTTAATTTGTATTTTATTCTTAATCTATAAGTTATAATATTGTCAAGTGAGGTCCTGTTTGATTCATTTTAATGCAAAGATCATTAATATCAACTTTTTACAATTTTTAATTATACACAATTAGAGATATTAACGATGAAATTATTGCATTGGCAAATGTGCTCGGTCAAATGGGACTATTAAGATGAATAGGAGAGAGTATGGAATAACTTGTACCAAACTTAACATCAACATATTCTATTAATATATGAGTAGTATATCAAAATTCAATCAAATAAAAAATTATAAAATTTTACAGGACATTTTTATAGTGAGTTGTCATCTAATAAAAAGAATTGTGAGACTTTGACTATGATTTCTCATCAATCTATAAGAAAAAAACATATACTTGTTGGATCTTGATAGATTCGTCTCAATATATAGTTTCTAAATATCAACTATATAGATTATTTGATTTTTAAGTCTGCATTGAAATTTGCGAAAAAAAGTAAATGGAAAGAACATAAAAAAACAGAAAAAATATAGCAAAAATATGTGAGCCCTACAAATTAGGGCCCTGAGGGATATAACTCTTAGTGTTTCCCCATATAGTCGGCCCTAAGCGGTAACAACATGTACAAACACGTTAAAAAGTTGGACTAAAATCTTAAACATACCGAAGTTTACATTTGTATATAAATTATTTTAAAAATTGTACTAATGAATTTAAGGATTTACTATCTGTGAACCTTTTCGTCGGTGAGATTAGATGTATGGTGCTAATCTCTGTCTCATCCTTAAATTCGCACGTTTGAGTTATCATGGTTTTGATTTTCACATGTGTCTATCATTTTTAATTTTTTGCAAAAAGTTAATTAAGACCCATGAAATTTTCTTTCAATATAATTTGATAATTGCTGGAAGAAAATGATTATTTATTTATGATTAAAGGTGTTCAACGGGGCGGGACAAAATTTAAATAGGCCAGGTCGTGTCAAATGTTAAATGGGGCGGGGCGGGTCAAACCCGTTTAAATCCGACCCACTTTGACCCATTTTTTAAAAGTTAATAAAAACAAATTTTTTTATTATATTTTATGACCCGTTGGGTCGATCCATTTAAATATATCATTTAAAAATTTTAAAAAAAAGTGGCAAATTTTTTTCGCAATTAATTCTTATAATTATCCGACCCGACCCGGCCCGGCCCTTTACACAAAGGCCCGCTAATAACCCGTTAAAATGTGATCCGACCCTTGACCCGTTGGGTCGACCCGCCCCGTTGAACACCTCTATTTATGACACAACTTCTTAAATAAAAGTCTCAAAAAATATATTTTATTAACTGACTAGGGATAGGACCTAGGGGTAGTTGGACACGTTTTATTCATATTTAGACTACTGATTTCTTCTAGGGTTCCTTTTGGGTTCATGTTCTCTTGCTTTTCTCGTTTCTATTAGTTATATTGGTTGTATTGTTCTCTTTTAGTTTAATTGTTTTACGTTTTCATCGTATCTATTGCGTTTTTATCCCCAAGGCGCAGGGGCTTCTCTTTATCTTTGTCGAGCCGGGGGACTCTTTTTTTGCGCTCTCCTTTATGGGTATGAGTTGCCACCGTCCTTCCCTCCCAAGACCTTGTCCGTAGCTTTCTATGTGCGGGATACACTGAGTAGGATGATGATGATGATGATGAATCCATGTATATTTATGGTATTAAGGTGATCAATTACAATTTTAAAATGAATTATCAAAGAAAATGATCAATTTTTTAAAAATTATATTCAATTATTTGTCTAAAATAAATTGTTATTTTGAGGTGATTATGTTGTAATTTAGTGAATCTATATGGAGTAATTATAAATAGTTTTTTCGTCTAAAACTAGACTTCACTTAGTTTATGAAAAATTATAAGAAACTACCTAATTTATAGGTCTATTTGCAAAAAATTACCTTATGTATTTTTTTTTTTGCAAAAAACTACCTAATCTAATATATTTCTCTGCAAATGACTACGACTTAACGGAAAACGTTAGTTAATCGTTAAGTTTGCAGGTTTGACCAATTTGAGAGCTTCACTTGTCTATGTGACAATATCACATTGGTCCTCATCATCATCATCATTCTCAGTGTATCCCGCTCATAGACAAACTATGGTCAGATTCTGGGGAGGGAGGATAGACGACAACTCATACCCATACAGGAGAGTGTGGTCAGAGAGTCTCCCGGCTCTGAAGGTTCTTCAAAGAGAGTAGTTCCTGCAACCATCCGATAACCTGCAACTTACACCCACGTTAGCCAAGCATAGAATCAACTAACTAAAGAAAACTAAACAAATAGAATACGTACAAATAACTAAACAAACGATAATGCAAAGATATGTGGTAAAGACCGAATAGGCCAAGAACAGAAACAAACGGTGGTCGGGAAGGACAAGTCTAGTGATCTAAGACATGGATAAGGCGCCGCCAACTGGCCCTGTCCCTGGTTAGGTCCTTAGAGAGGTGGAGTTCGTGTAGGTCACTTTTGATCTGCACCTCCCATGTCCTCCTAGGTCTTCCCCGGCTTCTCTTGCCCTCCACTATGATGCATTCGATCCTTCTTACTGGGGCGTCATGGGTCTTTCTCTGCATATGTCCAAACCATCTCAACCTGTTCTCCCGCATCTTTGCAGAGAGAGGTGCGACCCCTAACTTCTCCCTAAACTCCTGGTTTCTTATCCTGTCCATCATAGTTTTACCACACATCCACCTCAACATATGCATCTCTATTACATCCATCTCTATTACAAATACTTATTCGCCTATTTAATTTTTCGAAGTAGCAATTCGCAAGTTATCCATAAAGGCAATTGCGACGTCCGTTTTTTGAAAAATCATCGTTACAGTGGGTAAAAATGACGTTAAATTTCTTTTTCGGTTATGTGTCGGGATATTGGCGAATTAGTACTTGTTTCGACAGGATTTTTGAAATAGTTATCTCTTAAGGATAATCGCGAATAAGTACTTGTTTGACTGGATTTTTGAAAGAGTTATCCCTTAAGGATAATCGCGAATGATCGTTATGATGGGTAAAAATGACGTCAAATATTTTTTTCGGTTTACGTATCGGAAAATAGGCGAATAAGTACTTGTTTGACTGGATTTTCGAAAGAGTTACCCCATAAGGATAATTGCGACGTCTGTTTTGTGAAAAAATATTGTTATGATAAGTAAAAATGACGTCAAATATCTTTTATTTTTATGTTGTTAATTTATGTGTTTTAATTTTAAATTATTTAAAAATACCAGGACCAATGAGATACTGCATATAGACAACATCTCAAATTGGTCAAATCCTCTAACTTCAGGGTCAACTAACATTTTCTAATTACAGAGAAATATATTAGATTAGATAGGTAATTTTTTACAAATAAACCTATAAGATATAGATTAGGTAATTCCTTAAAATTTTTCATTTAGTTTATTATGTAAAGAAACAATTGTTTTTTGTTATTAGGTTTAATTTGCTAAGGACAAGAAGTACATTTTTCAATATTGATCATCAGTACAATCTGAAAATCTTTTTTGCATAGTTTTTTGGAAAAGAAAAACAATATTATTCGGCTAATTAGTAATTACCACATAAATTAACCTAAAATAATGACATGGTGTGCCAATTAGTTATAAAATTCTTTAGAAAAAGAAATTTTATTAGTTGCCTAAAATAAATTGCTTTAAGCTTATATTGTTGTAATTTAGTCAGCCTATGAGAAAATTATTGAGTAATTCAAAATGTATTTCCTGTAATAAAATATTCTGATTAGTTTAACTGGTATAATGCCTGTGCAATGTACGTTTTTTTTAAAAAAACTTTCATATATGTAGTAATTTAACTATTTGATAATTTAACTTAGCGTAATTAGCAATTAATCAGATAAAAGAGGCATTTAATAATCATATAAAAAACACTTACTTACTCGATCTGAATTTGTATAATCGGATCTTTAAATCGTAGGACTGTAGGATCGTAGAATCATGTTCCTCTAGCTACAAATTTTATTCAAATTAAAATCTTAACATCCTACCAATTTACTATTCTACCTACTATTCAGATCGCTTGTTTGTTTTTGGATTGTAAAATCGTAATATCATATATCAGAATTGCGATTTTGATAACAATAGATGAGATAATTATGCCTTAATTAGTACAATTATAATTCTCTACTGTCCTGTTCTGATAATTTAGTGAAATAAATATCTTCCTGTTATCAAATTAATTTCAATTTAAGGTATAATATATTTTTTTAACTTAAATATCACAATTAAATCAAAATTCGAAATTCAATCAGAAAGTTGAAAAATTATTGCTTGAAGTACGGAGACTTCTTATAAAATCTAATGTCTTTATATGTATTAAATATGGTTTTGCCATTGTTGCATTAAGATGTAACATATCAATTAACTTACATTATAATACTTTATATGAGTTTATTATAGAATCGTAAAATCCTAATTCGATTCGACCGACTCGATTTTACCTCTCTAAACGATTCCATATAGAATCCCATATTAACAACTTTGATCTCATTTATTTTGATTTGGAGTATTTAGGCAAAATATATATTATACCTTAAATTGAAATTATTCTGATATTTTAATAATTATGTTGTTGGAAATATTTTCAAGAACTACAATACGTTATGTTTGAATGATGAAAATGAGTAATGAATATGCGCAGAGATAAGAATTTTTTTATAATAATAATAATATTTTTAATAATAATAATAATAATAATAATAATAATAATAATAATAATAATAATCATAATAATAATAATAATAATAATGACAATAATAATAATAAGAATACAACATTTAATTAAGAAATGTTATTTAACGTGACACGTGGTAAAAAATTATGCATTTCTAACTTTCATTCTAAAGCTGTCACATGTCAAAAGATGTTTCTGAATTAGTGTATGTATATGATAGCAGTATAATTGTTTTGTTCCAATTAAGTAATGTAGCATACGACCTTTTCTCTCGTCTCTTTCTTAAAAAAAACTTAATCTTCATAATTGGTTTGGGGCTATTATCAATCTTTTGGTTGATGGTAAGCTCATAAATTTGTCCGGTTTAAGCTTTTTGAATATGAATAGAATAAATATGTGTCTCCCTATAGGAGAGTTATTCTACCCATTCATTGAGTTGATTCTACCCATATATTAGGCTTTGATCTCTCTCTTCGTGATACTTTAAAGTTATGAAAAGTGTTTTGTAATTGATTTTTTGGTAGAAATTAATGCGATAATGTAGCAGACACTAAAATTGCAATTACCATCAACTACGTACATCAAATTCAATTATATCTCAAGACTACAATTTATCGAAAGACCCCCTCGTAGAAGGCTTTGTCAAACTGCGATGTGAAAGAGGATATTCAGAATTGTCAGATTAAAAAAAAATTAGATTTAAAAATTAAAAAAATTAAAATTAAAATAAAAAATTTTAAAATTATTAAAAATATTTTTTTCAAAATTTTTTTCCATTCACTTTGGAGTAAGTAATGAAGAGTGAAGACTAAAAAGGATTTATAGAGTGGGAATATGAATCTTAAAACTTGATCCACACTATTTTAATGTGGACCAAGTCCACACAACAGGTTCTCCACATAGCTATCCCATTTTCTCGCTCTCTTTGGTAATTCGAAATAATCTTAATACTAGATAATACTCATGCGATGCATGGTTTTTTTTCATTTTGATGTAAAAAACAAATAAATTGAATAGGTCCGACTTAATATTACATTAATTTTAATTATTTTTTAATACACATTTTATTAAATTCATGAAAATTGAAATTCAAACTTTTTTTCATAGTTATCATTCTAATAATGATAAAGCAGTGGGTCATTATAAATTGTATCTATAATATAATTAGCATTTTAGTGAACTTTTTTTAAAAGTATAATTAAAAATAATATAATTAATTTGTAAATGAATGAATGTTACTTTAATAAATATAAATTAATGATGATTTGTAAATTAAAAATTAAAGATAATTGTCCACGGTGCTACTGATAGGTCATGTCCACGGTGTTTGAGTGGTGCCTGTTCTTATTGGGTGCTACTGCTTTAGTATGTGGTGTGTGCTAGTGTATTGGTGTGAGCTGCCTGTTTTGCGTAGATGGCTGTTTTGCTATTTTGTTTGTCTTTGCAGTTAATGATGGAGGTCGATCTATGAGCCTGTTGGTGCGTTCTGCACAGATCAGTGGGCTATGGTTATGCACTGAGCTGGTTGTGTCGTTGTAGGCTACTGCCTACACGTTGAGGCGCAGCCAAAGTTACAAATATTGGTGATGCCTGATATGAGAGTCTGGACTTTACGACAATTCGAAGTTAGATGTGGCCTATGCTTGCTACTATCGGCGTGTTCATGATTAGCTACAATGGTTTTTACTTTTGTAATAGCTAGGTTCAAATGTATTGGTCGATATTGATGTTTTTGTTAGAATAGACTTCTATATAGGTTTTGGAATCAATCTGTAATGACTAGACAATAGCTATACCTTTTGAGATGTCGCTTCTCTCTTAGCGTATGACGAAGGGCTAGTTTGGTCCTAAGGAGCTTTGGAAGAGTTGGGATGTCTAAGTCTTTTGAACCTAGGTGTAAAGCTTCGGCTTTTTTCTGGCACTTTATAAAATTTACTTTGCCAAAAAAAAAAATCAAAGATAATTTGTGCATCATTATTACATACTACTTTTTATTACATTGTTTTTCAAATTTTAATAGTATATGTTATCGTCCCAACTAAAGTTTTTAATGATGGTCAAATTAATCATCTTATAAACATCATTAATTAACATTTAATTTAATATTCCTATATTCATATTATTCAATGACATCATCAATCTCATGAGAAGATGACAATTCATCTATTTTTAAATTGCTTATGTCAGATGTGTTTTGTTTTAGTATATAGTATGATTCGCTATTCTTCATAAATTATCTAACTAATTACACCAAATTTCTCATTTATGGACCATGCTTTTACGAAAACATCGGAAATTTTGTAATACGAATAGTGCACATTTTATAGTCCACATTCAATACTATATATATCATCATTATTCATTTATTCATATTCACAAAATCTTGTCAAAAGGAATTAATTAGATTTTTCTACAAATTTAGTACGGCCCCCCTCTTTTTCTATCTCCATATCAATGCAATAATCATCACCGGCCACTTAGATATTATACAACCCTTTTCATTTTACAAAATATATAATCCACCCCTCTTACAATACCGGGCCTCTAATACGTCAACAAAATTTAGTTGATAATTAGACTAGTTTTTAATGTAGATGTGGTATATTTTTTAAATAATAAATTGATTTAAATTTTTAAAAAATCAATATATGTATTAAGTTTAGTTCGGTAAAATATATAAATAATTATTTAGACCGGCAATTAATTATAAATTTAGGATTTTTTGTCTTAAAATATTAATTTGTATCAAACAAATAAGGTGAAAAAGAATGGTATTAAGCATATGGTTATTGGTTTTGAAAACTAACTAGATAGTGCCCGTGCGATGCACGACTTTATTAAATTTACTGACATATCATTTAAGAAATTAAAATTTTAAGAAATGAATTTTACATTATAGTTATATCTCATTTCGTTTTGAATAGTTGTATACATTACATACCTTGTTTGATTTGTATCATACTTTGCATTGTGCGTAGATGATTGTGAAAACTTAGTTATAGATTTAACATAAATATTTATGTAAAATTATTTTATAAAATTTAAAAAAATTATTTGTCATACAAAATATAAGTGACTTGCATAAAGGTAGCCACAATTTAAATCATATTAGACTTATGCATTACATTTAAGTAACCAATTTCATTTGTATAAAATAAAAAAATCCTCATAAAAATATATTATTTTTTTACCAACTTAAAATATACAATACACTTAAATAATACTTATTTAATAAAAAAATTGATAAGATTTTATAGATAATTGAAAAAAATGAAATTAAATTTATAGATCTCTAATACATTAAATGATGTGACTTACAAAGTATAACATCAATATGAATAATATTATAGTCATAGTTAGAACGCAATTAAGTCAATATATTAATTAGTGATGATGTCATCATTGAGTTTTGGAGGGAAGTTTTTGTTGAGGTTGTGACACATAAGCACTATTAATTAGTGATTATGTCAGCGTGTTTTGTTTTAGTTATAGATTATAGATAGATTGGTTATTTAGTGAATGCAATTGATAATTTTGAGTTTGTGACCTATTTATGTAAAAAAAAAAATTTTTTTTAAATATATAAAATTTTTGTTGATCTTGGTGAATCATTATGGAAGGCAACGTCATTTTGGTTCAAGTTGATTCCCATTCCGTTTTTTTAGAAATTGAGTACACGATGATGGTTATGGTTATGGTCATGGTCAATAATTTAAGGTTTTGTATAAATTCATGGTTTGAGGGGAGAGGTAGAAGAAATACGCGCAATCAAATAAATCCCCCGGATAGTAGGAGTCATGCAACATAAGATGAATATCAACCCAGAGTGTACGATGAGTCGATGATAGGTCTAGTTAAAAAAAACTCTATGTTCTCCATGACTAGCCCATAATGCAAAATGGAAAAAGGGATGGAGTGCGGGTGCGTTATGCTCTTTTTCATACTCATACTAATTAAAATTTTCATATCTATCAATCCATCAACCTACTTACTATTAACGGAGGGTAAAATTTTCATATCTATATATGTTCACTTGGGTGTGCATTTAAAATCATCATTATCTACTACGGCTTACCCACATCATGGCGGGTATATCAGTTATGATCTGCTTCACATTCACTCTATATCCGTGTTATATATGTTTCACACAATCGTAATTATTACAAAATAAATTGTATCTAATTTTGTAAGATGAAATTAATAATCTTAAAATTGCAATATTTAAGTTAAAAATAAAAAAATATATGAAAAAGGAGGTCTGGGACCCTCAAATGGTAGAACTATGGAAGAAATTGAGAAGGAAAAACATAGTATAAATCAAGAGAACCAAAAACAATCACACAAGTGTTTAATGAGGTATCTTATGATACCTCCCCCTCAAATAAAGTATCTTACCATTAATATAATCAACATTACATCAATGATTCAACTCACACACTTGAGAACAACCTCTCAAGTTAGTGAACCCATTCAACAATGGAGTTCACCCCTAATCTAATACAAAGAAGAAGAGAGTTCTTTTGGTGTGCAAACCCTAACTCTCTCTAGTGTATTAGACTCTCTACATCCCTCCTAGTAGTGTTCTAAGACTCTATATATAGTCTTACAACATAATAGAAGCCCTAGACAAAAGGCCTTGAAGGCCCACATCAAACCGAGACCAAAACAGAATGTCGCAAGAATTGGGCACTGATCTTCGCTCGGTCGAGCCAGGCTGCTCGACCTGGTCGAGCGGGACTTCAACACATTCTGATCTTCACGCTAGTTGCTGCTGCCTTAATGCTCGACCTTGCTGCACATGCTCGACCACTCGAGCTAGCTTCAAGGCTTCTCTTCCATGATGTCTTGCCTTCACTAAGGCACCCCAAAGCATCATCATCGCCTCGAGTCTTCCCGTTGATCTTCGTCGCACCTACACCACGACACTCCGAAGACCCACCACATGAGTGAGATTTGGGTCTTGCTCTAACAATATAGCATATTGATTTGGCAGCGGGTGAACATGGGACAAATCGAGTTTGTATGGGAGGATAGGGTCGGGGAGGTGGATGTGGGACGAGGGGTGGATATGAGTCATGTAAGACAATAATGTTTTGCTAATTTATTGATTTTTAAAGTGAATTGTTTTCGGTGTCGTTTCTGGTAATGTATGGGCTCTAGGCAAACTGTAAGAAGAAGGCCTTTTAATGGATGGTCGATTCTAAACTTAAATGAATGTTTAAAAAAATAACAAATATGGACCCTATATATTATAATTAGCATTAAAATTGTAAACGCATGATATAATTCTTAAATGATAAAAGAACTACTCATAAATTACAAATTTTTAAATGTGTATACTTATTAACTAGCATGTTCTAATTTTTTAGCCCTTTCTGATTCTGGGCCCTAGGCAAATGCGTACTTTGCCTATGGTCAGGAACGACCCTAATTGTTTTTGATGAATAAACTTAATATTAAGTGTTTATTTATTAATATTTCAAAGGATAACATGCCTTTTACGTCCCTAACATGTTTTGTTGATCATAAAACAATAATGTTTAATAAAAATTCAAATTGCAAACATATTCAAATTAATTTTCGTAAACCAAAATTTAATTTTAATTTAATAATATAACTTATATTTCAAAAAAGATTAATTTATTTTACAATAAAATAATATTTGCAAACAAAACTCTCATCATCATCATCATACCCAGTGTATCCCGAACATAGATAGATCTATTTTCAGGGTCTGGGGAGGGAAGATAGACGGCGTCTCATACCCATAAGGAGAGGGCGGTCGAAAGAGTCCCCCGGCTCAAGAAGGGTCTTCAAGAGAGGAACCTGCAAGAAAACCGAAAACCTGCATCTTACATCTTACGCCCATGTTAGCCAAGCATAGAAATCAATAAACCGACAGCAAAGTAAGAGACATACACAACAAAAAGAAAATGTACATGTAACTAAAACGGTAAAAAGAGGTGGTAGAGAGCGATGGCGAAAAGGCAAAGACCAACAACAAACAAGATTAGAAATCTCGGACGTGAATAAGGCGCCGCCAATTGGCCATATCCCTGGTCAGGTCCTTAGAGAGGTGAAGTTCGTGCATGTCATATTTAATATGCTCCTCCCATGTCCTCTTAGGTCTTTCTCGACTTCTTTTGCCCTCCACTATGATGCACTCGATCCTTCTTACTGGAGCGTCATGGGTGCTTCTCTGCACATGCCCAAACCACCTCAACCTATTCTCTCGCACATCTTAGCAGAGAGAGGTGCAACCCCTAACTTTTCCCTAAACTCCTGATTTCTTATCCTGTCCATCATAGTTTTTCCACTCATTCATCTCAGCATTCACATCTCTGTTACATCCATCCTCTGTTCTAAGACCTTCTTTACGGGCCAACATTTTGTCCCGTACAACATAGTCGGCCTAATAGCAACGCGGTAAAATTTACCCTTAAGTCTACTAGGGAATTTTTTATCACAAAGCACCCCAGTTACTGCTCTCCACTTAAGTCATCCTGCCTGTATGCGGTTTGAGACGTCCCCAACGATCTCCCCATTACTCTGGATAACTGAGCCCAGATATTTGAGCTTGGACGTACAAGCAACAGCTTCTCCTCCGATGGTCACCTCTGGTTCCCCTAACACATCTTTCCCACTGAAATCACATCTCAAATATTCTGTCTTCGAGCAGCTTATTCGCATCTCCTTTTCCTCCAAGGCTTCCCTCCACTATATTCAGTTGATTTTATTCGCATCCCCTTTCCATAAAAAGATGATCTAATAACGTACAAAGTATCTCACACAATTACTCAAAAAAATATCTCACACAATATTCATTTGATTTTATTACATAATTAATTATTAGACTAAAATAACTTTTACCAAATTAATTTAACAGCCGTTTTTGTATGAGATCGTCTCACCATGAGGCGAACTCAAAATAAGAAGTCTAAAAGGTAAAAGTTTTTGTTATTGGGCGATTTAATTCAAATATGAGTCGACATATCTTACGATGAAACCGTCTCATACAAAAATTTGTGTAATTTGTAAGGTTTAATTAATATTTTATATGGGCTTTATTAACATTCATTTTCAGAGAACTTGCATAAAGAATCAAACATATAAGAAAAAAGGTCCCACGAATTTAGCAACATTTTATATTTTGATTTGTATGTGCACTCATCACACATTATTTTTTTAAATCTCATCTATATATTTTAATTTTCTTTTAATAAATTTATTAATACAATTCATTTTTGCATTATTATCCACTCGTCTTGGATGAGACCATCTCACCATAAGACGTGCTTATATAATTTATCAATTTTTCTAATTGATCATTTTAATATTGTAAGTGATTAATTTAGGTTTATAAATGATCGCCTTTAAAACTATTAGTAATTAGTTTAAGATTACAACTAAGTGATCACCTTAAAACAATAATATTAAGGAAAAAGTACCTAGAATAATCCAAACTATTCATTGATACAATAATCTCAGCTATTCATTAACCATGAATAATCCCAACTTTGAGGGATATCCTAGAGTAAACTTGGGTAACCCCATGACCTGCTATAGTAGGTAATTCACAAAAAAACAAATTAAATATTAATTTAAAATTCGAAAATATTTTTGAAAATTTACATAAAAAATTTTAACTAATAAAAAAATCATAAATTTTTTATGAATATTTTTTTAACATTTTTTTCGACATTCTATTTTAATTTATCTTTTTTTTATTAATTAAAACTTTCTATAGCAAGGCATCCGGTCACCGGGTGTACTCTAGGAAAATGCCCCTCAAAGTTGGGATTATTCATGGTTAATCAATAGGTGGGATTATTATAGGAAAATCATGAATAGTTTGGATTATTCTAGGTAATTTTTCCTAATATTAAAAGTGTTTATGTGGGTCATGGGGTCAATTTCAAGTCAGGCATCTCGGTCGGTTCGAAATCGTGTCCACAACATTGATTTTTTTATTTTTCTAAATTAATTTTAAAGTCGGATTAAATCTGATTGGGTTACAAAGTCGCGTAAATATCGGATCATGAGATTTGTTTTGAACACAATAGTTATACATTATATCAGCTTAATAGAAATATAAACTCCATTTAAATTTTAAAAAATTCAAATAAACGGAATAATATTTATTTAATAAATAAAAGTAATAAGTAAATAAATAAATAAAATAAAAAGTCATAATTCCGTCTTTATAAACCCCCAACTCCTTAATTTCTGTCCATCATCAAAACACACGCTAAGACTCAAAAAGAGAGAGGGGAATCAACCATTCCCCAAATCCATTCCCCTGTACTTTCTTCATTCCTTCACTCAACAAAACTCAAACCCTTTCCCTATTCCGAAATCCCAATCCCAAAAATGGTGAATCTGATTCCCAACTCCCCAGAAGAAACCACAATGAATGATGAACTACTAGAGAATGAAACAAAGAGAATACTAGGGAATGGGAATGGGAATGGGAATGGGAAAAAGGGAAAGAAATTTGCAGTTTTACTATGTGCAGAAGATTCAGAGTATATAAAGAAGAAATATGGAGGGTATTTTGGGGTATTTGTAAGAATGTTGGGTGAAGAAGGGGAAAGTTGGGATGTATTTAAAGTAGCTAAAGATGAATTCCCAAATGAAAATGAAATTGAAATGTATGATGGATTTGTTATTACTGGAAGTTGTAGTGATGCTCATTCTAATCATCTTTGGATCTCTAAACTTTTGATTTTACTCAACAAATTGGATTCTCTCAAGAAGAAAGTTCTAGGCATTTGCTTTGGTCACCAGGTATTTCTTTTTTTCCCTCCTTTTTTTTCATTCATTTACTCCAGTTTTTAATCATCATTTTACTTTTTTTTTTTTCAAGTTTTGTTTGAGGCGGTCTGTTCGTGAGACGTGCTTTATGTATACATTGAATTGTTCCAACTAATACAAATTGTTAACATATTAGTTTTTGTTTTTAGATCGTATCACTGAGAGCCTATTTCTCGCACGAATAGCCATTTTTTTTAACTTTTAGTTTATTGTTTGATCAAACGATAAAAAAATCTTAATTTGGTTTCCGATTTTTAAGCCAATTAAGAAAATTGAATTTTGAGTTACCAAGAAAGAATATTAGTTTTTTGGATTATAATTTGTCTTTTTAGTCCAATTTTAAATATAAATGTAATATGATTTAATTTTATCAATTATTTTCATTATTGTAAATTTGCTTATGCAAGTAAATTAAATGCTAATAAAAATAATTAATATTATTGGTTAGTCAATGAAACTTCCATTAATTAGCTAATTAGAAAATACGCCCAAAGTTTAATCAAGTTTACGTTTTTTACTACATAAAGTCAAATGTGGTAAAATCTTTTGAATTACCTTGTATAGAAAATTATGGTATATAGAACTTGAGTATACACGTATATTCAATATTTTCTTACTTTCTTTGGTGTATTATACTTGTTATATTTTAATTACACCAACCATATAACTAATTACACCAACTATATTCAATAAACATTAGTCCTAATATATAAAAAAAGCTCACTCGTGTCATCTACACCAACCATATAACTAAGTATATGTTTCCTTGCACTACTGATAGTCTGATACAAGTCACCAAAATCAGATTCATTCCAAGTCATACATAAAACCCGCCCACACATTTGCTTTAGCAATCTATGTTACATGAATTATCCCTGGTTGACCCTTTGGCTCTTAATACCAATTATTAGATTTATCAGTCGCGAGTGATTTGTATTAGTATAATTGTATTGGATCGAGCTCCCATGAATTTGCTTTTGGTACCTTTTCAAAAGGTCTGTTACTGTTTTGTAATTAGATCACTCAAAAATTATTTTTTCATTAAATTTTGGCATTATTAACCATTTTTTTAAGGAAAAATTACTAGGAATAATACAACATTTTGCGTATTTTTCTACGATAATTTCTATTTTTGATTAACCAAAAAAAAAATACCAACATTGCGAGGTGTTTCCTTAGATTATACCTAACATGTTAAAATTCAAATTATAGGAGATTATATGACAAAAAATTTTGATAAATTAGTTAATAAATTAAAGTTGGTATTATTTCAGAAAAAAAACCTCTAAATTAGATTAATTAATATTTAGTATAAGTGTAAGGAAATTAAAAAAAATTATATTATTCACCATAATATTAAAAGTAGTACTTCATTGTTTGAAGAGATGGTAAGGGACATGCTTTTGTATTGATAGCATGATTAGGAGGGACGTGTCCCCTTAATATAGAAAAATGGGATTTTAATAATAATATGATTGATACTATTTGTAGGTTGTTTAATGTGAAGCTGTTCATAGGTCATTAACTAATTTAATCATAGGAATTTTTAAAATGGGTTTACTTATTATGATATACTTTTTTGTGCTCGAGTGGGGTTTAATCATTTATTAGGCAATGCAAAAGTCTACAAATTGTAATAACATTGATCATCCCACACTCAAGTTGCTACTTGATGACATAATTAAGGAGAAAGCTCATATTTGGGTGTTTGGTAAAAATAGTAATTTTAATTTATTTTAATACAATTAAAAGATTTATTTGTCAAATCATACACTATATTAATTTTAATGTATAGTATAAAAAATTAGAGTGAATGTGAGAGTGTCATTTGTAATTATTTTATTGGCCAGCATTATAAGAGTATTTATGGCAGGAGTATTAATTAAATGATTTACAATTCAATCAATTTTAATCATTTACGGAAATAAAATGTTGCATTTATATTATACACTATATTAATTTTAATTTATAGTATAGAAAATTAAAGTGAATGTGAGAGTGCCATTTGTATTAATTAAATGATTTACAATTCAATCAATTTTAATCATTTACGGAAATAAAATGTTGCATTCATATTAATGGCGGGAATAATTGCAGGAATTTCAATTCAGTTAAGTTTATTCTTTACAAATATAAAAATTTGGATTTATATTAATGGCATAAATATTAATGGCAGGAATATTAATTGCAGGATGTTCAATTCAGTCAATTTTATTCTTTTAAAATAATAAAACGTTGGATTCATAATAATGGCAGGAGTAATAATCGCACGAATTTCAATTTAAACAATATTATTCTTTTACAAAAATAAAAAATTATGATTTATATTAATGGCATGAATATTAATCGAAGGAATTTCAATTCAGTCAATTTTATAAGTTGATAAAAATAGAAATTGTCTTTCAATAGAATGACATGAACTACAATATAAATACACCATTTGACCAACTTAATTATTTGCTTATATCATTTCTTTTTTCTCAAGCTTCAGTGTTGGTGAATAATATTTTCAATTATAATCGTGAGCTTAAATTACAAAGGTCATACATATGTGGGAGTATAAAGAGAGAGATGTGACCACATCTATTCACTTAATCATGGTGGACGAAAAGGAAACATCTACAATTGCTACTATGGGAAAATTTACAATGTTAACTCATTCTAAATCATGTGTGTTAGGAAAATCATATTTTTTGCAAAATTTAGAGTTAACCCTGCAGCGGGTGAGTATAGATCAACCAAACATGAATGGAAGATGTTCTTCTATAAAACATCAATAATTGAAGATGTTCGTTCGTCTAAAATTTCATTAAGATGTAAACGTATTTAAAAATCCGTGCATTGCACGGGTTTCTATCCTAGTCATCTAATATTAGTGTTTGGTATATTAACTGATTAAAGTAGTTAATTATTATGAATGAACTATTTTAAAACAAGTTGCTCGTTTTATTTTTACAATTTGCTTTTTTTTAAGAAAACTTATGTTGAATATTCTAAATTATTTATGATTTTTCTACAATAATTCTACCTATTGATTAACCATGAATAATCCCAACTTTAAGGGGTATTTGCCTACAGTATACTTAGGTAACTCGATGACCTGCTATCGTAGGTAATTCACCAAAAAAGTAAACTGAAAATTAATTTAAAATTAGAGAATAATTTTGAAATTTTGCATAAAAAATTCTAAATAATAAAAAAAATCATATATTTTAAATATTTTTTAACATTCTTTTCAACATTTTATTTTAATTTATTCTTTTTTTAAAAATAAAACTTGCTATAGCAATTCATACAGTCACTGGGGTACTAAATACTAAATACTTATGGTTTTGGAAATTTTAAATAATCCCAACTTTAAAGGGTATTTGAAATTTTGCGTAAAAAATTGTAAATAATAAAAGTAGAAGAATGAATACCATTGTGGTCCTCTCTTAGGCAATGATATACTTATGGTTCTGGAAACCTAGTGTCAGTATCCCAGTTCATCGTACAATTCATTATTTCCTCCGTTGCAATGTATTCAATTTGTTATTTTAATTATATATATATATATATAAAATCTCATTTGGCTATTTTTTTTCTTATTTTAGCCGCAATATATAAAATAAGATTAAACGACGAATAATATCAATAAGAGTAATGTAGCAAATATTTCAAAACGGATAAATTATTATTTTCGAATTTGTTATCTATGGGAAAGTTGTCACATATGGCAAAAAAAATATACATCACTTCACACACTTAAGAGAGTAACTTAATTACTTCCTATACTTCATAAATTGACATGACTCATTTTTTCATAAATTTTAAATAATTAATGCATATAACGGCTTGATTCAAATAATACATATATTATAAATTTTTCTTATTCTCCCCGTTAATTGCACTAAGAATCAAAAAGTCATGACAACTTAATTGTAACATTTAGAGACAAATCCAAAATAAAATCAAATAATGTTAATGTATTAAGTATTATTTTAAAATAATATTACTAGTGAAGCTTGAACCTGAGATAATACTATCACACACCAATATTTCAACCAACATCACTTATTAACAGATTTAGAAACTTAATTTGTTAAATGCTGTCAGTTGACGTCATTTAACAAGGCTACATCGACCTCTGGTATCATTGTCAGCAAATAAATCAACAATAGTTAATTGAGTTTTGTAAGATGAAAAAAATTGAAATAATATAAATCTGTTTATAAAGCACTCTTGTTTCTATTTTAAATCATTAACTTATAAAATGTTAGCGCATATGATATTTTGGAGTTTCAATCATCAGTTTTAGTTTTTTTTGGTTGAATTGGTTCCTTAACATGGTATCAGAGCTATAATGCCTGTTTTTTTATCACATTAAAAAACCAACTCAACCAAAAACTTAAGTTGATAGTTGAAATCTTAAATATTTACTCCAACAATGAGTTATATTTGCTATTTTCATCGAATGGACAAGATTTCTTATGTAAAATTTACATGTTATTTTTTATAATTACAAATAAATATCAAAAGGTCCACTTCGAGTTCTATATTTGAGAATTGATTTTTGTCTCATTTAATTCTTCTCATCCGTCACCAATCCATGTGTTGATTTAAACTTTGAAGGAAGCATGAAGTAATAGTTGATTTAAAGAAGGCCATTCATTTTTTCTTGATAATGATCTTTATATTTAGTCTTGATAGCTCCATTTTATTTTATTTTTTAAACGTGAAGATAGAATGTTACCATAATCAATTAATCATTATCCAAGTAATTTGAGATGTACCCTTTTGTCTTACTTTATTTGTTTTATTTTAGAATATTTTATTAATTTTTCTGTATTATAAAATTGATAATAAAAACATATTTATCATGTTAATGTTATTTGATGGTTTTCATTTAAATTGAGATTTGAGAAAGTCACAACTTTATCTTTATTAACGATAAAATTAATAAAAAAAATTATTTTCAATTAACTCTTGATTACAAATATCATATGTAACTTTAAATAAAAATGAAGTGCATATTTTATTTAAGGAAAAATTACTTAGACTAATTGAACATTTTCATAATTTTCATACAAAAGTTCACCTATTGAGTAACCATGAATAATTCAAACTTTGGGAGGTATATTTTCTAGAGTAAATCGGGTAATCGAATGACTTGCTAGTTGTTATAGCAAGTTTTATTTAAAAAATCATAAATTAAAATAAAATATCGAGAAAAATATTTTAAAATGTTAAAAAAAAAATTTTTGACTATTTTAAAAAAAATTTTAGAATCTTTTATGTAATTTCCAATATTTTACATTAATTTTCAATTTAGTTTTTTTTTTATAAATTACCTATTATAGCATATCATCCAGTTAGCCGAACTTATTCTAGGAAAATACCACTTAAAATTGAGATTATTTATGTTTAATTTAATCAATAGATCATAAAATTATTGTAGAAAAATTACGAGGAATTAGATAATTCTAGATAATTTTTTCTTTATTTAATGAAGCTCAAACTTATTCTCCTCAAGATTCCACCACACTTGGACTGGCTCATGGGAAAATTGGGAGATCTTATAATTTATTACATTTTTCTATAGGATTCCTTATTTATAACCAGATTTAGTATCTTGCATTCAGATGTACCTAAAATCTAAGGGTACTCAATACTCATACCGTCCTAAATACGTACTTTTAATTATTTTTTGTACTTTTTGTCTCGCACAAATTGTTGTGATTGTGAGAAACGGTCTTTTTAAGAGACGCATTAGAAATATAGGCTAAATAGCCCAATTTACACAAATTTAAGAGAAAATAGGAATGAGGGCTTATTGTTTTAAGGTCGTCTCTTTGAGAGACGGTCTCTCACAAGAGTACTTGTTTGTGTCGAGGCGTTTATTATTTTTTGGATTAATAACCTTAATAAAGTAACTATTTGTACCTGGATTAGCTCTTTTGGAAATTTATCTGAGTGCTTTTATAAATAATTTGTATAGGAGTTAGGACTCCTAACCTTTCTGTAGACTATTTGGTACGTTACCTAATTTATGGATTAATTTAAACTTAAAGAGATATACACTGTCAATCTGATTCATGTACATGTCGGCAATCACTTAGGAGTAATCAATAGATCTTGTAACTCATTAATTAGACATCATAATTTTATTTTATAGTTGCTTTAACAAAAAAATATTTTATCTGGTTTTTTATATTTGTTACATTTTTTTATTTAACAGTTTTAAATTACTTGATATGTTATTCCTACTATTTTTGACAAAAAATAACTATGTAATTATCTATCAACAAATCTTGTATGAGACTGTCTCATTGTGAGATGAGCTCATACATGCAGCTAATTAGTAAAATAAACACAAAAAAAATGAAATTTGAACTGTCATTGCATCAATTTTTTAGAGTTTGGGTTAACCCGATTGAGGCCATCTCATGAAGAGACGGTCTCAATAAAGAATATGCGAGTTGTGACTATCTATTATGCCATTGTTTTTTTTTTCTTATCTTATTAATTTTTACACCTAACTTTTTAGAGTTTAGAATGTTCTTTTTAACAAAAAGATATTTGTTTTTAATTCTTGTGCAAAGTTAAGGGGAAAAACAAAAGGGAAGAAGTAATTTACATTGTCAAATAGGAATTTAGTTTGGGTCATACATGGTCTTTTTAGTGTTTTATCAAATATGTCGTACTTTTATATTTTTGTTGGTAATAATTTCTTTTTTTGATTTACATAACTTTTAATCTCATTTACTCACTACCTTATAAAATTTATTTTTGTCTCTTTTTTTTGTTTTTCTATTAAATATTTATGGGGCAAATTTAGTGGAAGGAAATGAAATGTGGGAGTATTGTCAAAACTTGTGGGTGCTCTTTTAAATATAAATTTAATTAATAGTTGGCTTTTTGGAAAAAATTTAATGGACCATTTGCCATGTTTGTTAGCTTAGCTAGTTTTTCATACTCGGAGAATTATTATTACTTTACAACTTCGTTAGGCGATCCAGCTTTAAGCTCAAATTAACATAGATTTATTTTGATTGATTCTCTATAAGAAGGATAATTTGCCTTTTCATATAAAAAATTACATATAATTTAACGAATTATTAATAATTCTTTACAATCTGACTTTCAAGAGTCTATCTAGTTACTTAAATTTGATGCATCTTAACTAATCTAAATTTATATACGCAAATGTAAGATAGTATCGAATTTGTTTAATTAAATCAAAATAATTTTTTTATGTTGTATAACAAATTCAAAAAGACACGTTAATTAATAGGAAAAACTACTTTTAAAACTCTCAACTATTGATTACTATTTAAACTCTCAACTTTAGACTCATTTTAATTTTAAAGCACTGATACAATTTCATAACATGTTTAATCGGTTACCATTTTGTTAAATTGAAATGGTACGTGAAGGGTCGTGTAAGGTCAAAGGGGCGAGGTGATTAATAAATACAATTGGGTCCCACTACTCCTCTACTAAAACCAATTTTTCCGGTTATATGTCATCTTGGACTTTAAATTTAAAATGGGCCTAAAATTGGAAGTTTTAAATGTTAATCAATTGTTGGGAGTTTTATATTTAAACTGCGTATAGTTCAGGAGTTTTTAATGTAATTTTCCCTAATTAATATTGCTAACATAGAACTAGAATCAAGAATGTCCATTTCTTTTGACCTAAGTTTTTTAAAAAAATTAATATGGTTTACAATTTATAATTTCTTATCTCTTTTTTACAATGTTATACTCCATTCCATTTAAATCACTATAATTAGTTTTTCAAATATTTTCACATAAAAAAAAATTTCAATTTTAGCCTGAGGTGTATAATCTTGTTTGATTTAGCTAGATTATCTTCTAATTGTAGCGTATAATGCCAAAACACATGTTTCCATAGAATTCCAACATCTTACTCTACATTTGTGCCAAAAAAATTTCTTCTTTAGTGCGTGTGTCTTCTTGCACTCTTTTGTCTTGTAAATATGTAATGCTACAAATAAAAAAAAACAATTAATCAACTACCAATAAAAATCAACCTTTTGTTATAAATTAACTAAAATAATTTATTTTATTAAAATAAAGTACAAATTGATTTTTCGTTATAAACTACTAAAATTATAGTTATTGTCAGAAATTATAAAAATATATTATTTTCTTTGTTAAATACTGCCTACTCATAACAAAATATATCTGGCTTTTTTTATATGTCTATGTACAAGTCTCGTGCTTCTTATTTACATCAGAAACTCACGCATTTTTTATTCAACTATCCAATCCACTTTGAGTTTTTTTATTTTCAATCGAAAAAGCCCATTAGTAGGTAGTGTTTGATAAATTAATTTGTTTTAAGTAGTTTCTAACAAAAATTAGATTTGTTGATAGTTTTTGACAAATTAATTTGTTCTAGGTAGTTTTTTTTATAAAAAAAAACAAAAATCCTTGCGAGAGACGGTTTCAGACCATCTCTAATCATAAAGAAAAATATAGAGTAAGAGTAGGTATTAAACTTTAATGGGCTGAGCCTAAGAGATGTCTTTCAAAGAGACGATATCTCCCAAGAGATTTTGTAGACGATTTTCGACATAATTTATGCTAGGTATTTTTTGACAAAAATCAATTTTAAATAGTTTTTGACAATTTTTTCACAAATAATTTGTTTGGTATTAATTGGTGAAATTTTAAAATTCTCAACTCAACATTATTAAAATTAACATTAATATTTGACATTGTTGTATCATGATATGTTGGATTTGAGCAGATATTGGGCCGAGCATTGGGTGGTAGGACTGGGCGGGCTAGTACGGGATGGGACATTGGGCTAAGAACAATTCAATTTTCACCCTCATCAAGTACTCTATTTTCAAAGCACAAAATTCCTGCTATGCTCAACATCATTGAGTGCCACCAAGATGAGGTAAGTAACAAATCATTTCTAAGAAATTTTTTTTTAAGAAAAGACATTTTTAATGTGTATTAATTAATCAAGTGCTCTCTTGAGAATCTCAAAAGTTCAGCCCAAATCTATATTTAGAGTTGCAACAATAAATATTTAGAATTGGACTGGGCTTTTGAGAGCCGTTTTTACAAAAGACGATCTCAAGTAAGAATTTGTGTTAATTCAATATATTATTAGTTTAAAATATAATAAATAAAATATTAGGTATTGGAACTTCCTTCAAAAGTTGAGGTAATTGGTCGATCGAGCAAAACATCAATAGAGATGTTTAAATATGGTGATCATATGATGGGTATTCAAGGTCACCCTGAGTACAACAAGGACATTGTTCTTCACTTGATTGATCGCCTTCTTCAAAGGAACTTAATTAAGGTATACAATTCATACTTGAGATCAGACCGTTTTTATTTTACTGCCTTACTTATTTTAAAATTAATTTTTGCGTAAAACAGTTGGTCAAATCGGTGTAGATACAATCGTCATTTTGAGTCTAGCTAGTTAGTTCAAGTTGAATTATATACTCCCTCCGAATCATTTAGATGTCCCATTTGGGTTTTCACGGTTATTAAGGGTGTTGTGGGGTCCATTAAAAAGGTGGTAGTTGGGTATTTTAATTGATTAAATTAATTGTAAAGGTGATACTTGGGTATTGAAAATTGGAAAAGTGGGGGTATTTAGGTAAAAAAAGATAGACAAAAAAGAAAATGTGACAATTGATATGAATTTGCCAAATGAGAAAATAGGAGATCTAAAATGATTCGGAGGGAGTATTAAACATGTGTATTTTAATTTTTCACGACTCACGACCCAATAAATTTATATTTCTAATAATTACTTTTTATTTTTGGAGAATGAAAATTTTTCATTAATCTAGAACAAAAACAGTACAAATCGTACTATTAAAAACAAAAGTGTCACTCTAATTTGCATCAGCATGAGAAAGGTGTACACTTTTTAGGAAGGGTTTCTCCAAACCCACTTAGGACTAAAAATATTAAAAATAGACCAATAATTGCTTTTTAAAATAGAGAATATTATATAGAATAATTTAAAATTTTATATATTGTTTGTAAAATAATAGATTAATATATAACTTCTTGGACTTTAGGACCCACTATTTTAAACTATATATTTCAAATAAATTTTGAGTAGAATAAATAATTAACTTATAATTAAGTAAATGCTGACGAATGTATAGTAGTAGTTATTCCCTCCCTTCTTTTTTGATGTTCCACTTTGAGTTTTTCACAAATATTAAGAAAGATGGAACTTTTAGTGGTAGTGGGTATTGTTTTAATTATATAGTAGTGGAAAGTAATGATTGTATTGGAATTATGAGAGAAAAAATAATTAAATAGTAGTATGAAGTAATAATTGTATTAAAAATAATTAAATAGTAGTATGAAGTAATAATTGTATTGGAAGTATGAGAGAGAAAATAATTAAATAGTAGTGTGAAGTAAGGAAAGTGGAGTTTTAAGGGGTAAAAGTGAGATGAAAACTTTCCAAAAATAGAAAGTATTCTAAAGTAGAAGAACTTTTGAAACTACCCGTTATAGTAAGGTGGAAGAACATAAAGGAACGGAGGGAGTATTATATAACTTATAATTATATCCAAAAATCATCTTTTATTTAATGTAGTTATTATTATTATTATTATTATTATTATTATTATTATTATTATTATTATTATTATTATTATTATTATAACCAGGGACGGAGTAAAAATTAACAAATTATTTGAAGACCCTATGTAATTTTAAAAATTATGATATCTTTCTACAATTTGTATCTTTAAAGATCTAACATATACCAAGTAATTTAATATTAAAGCCCTAATTTTTTAGACCTATGCGATCGAACATGTTGAACATGCTGAAATCGTCCATGATTATAACTTATAATTATTATGCATCATTCAAAATACATCTTTTTATTTAAGGTGAATGTATTGCATGGATTGGCAGGAAGCATATGCTAATGAAGTAAGGGGCAAGTTCATGGAGTCACATGATCCAGACAAAGAAGCATGGAGAAAGCTTTGTGTCAATTTTCTTAAGGGAAGATTGTGATTATTATGCCATATAAGGTTATAATCATCACATAATTAAATAATAAAATAAAAAAATTTGAAGCAAAAATTAAATTATTGGAGGAAGGAGAAGATTTCTTGGTGTATATATTTTAATAATAATATTATGAAATGATCTACTACTTGATTACTTGTAGTATTATTAGTGGTAGTAGAGCTAGATGGTATGATTAATTAAGAGGAATGAACTAGGGTTATTTATTAGGTATAATTGAAATTTTTCTAGAGGGGTTTGCTTTGATATATTCCATGAGTGATGGAACAAAATGTAGAGCAAACTTGCCACTTGTTTTTTATATGTCAATTAATGAATTAAATTTATCTCCTTTCTCTTCATTTTGCTTTGATATTAAATGTGTAAATGTGTTATATATATATATATATATATATATATATATATATATATATATATATATATATATATATATATATATATATATATATATATATATATATATATATATATATATATATATATATATATATATATATATATATATATATATATATATTAAAATAGTGGTGAATTCACAATTTTAAAATGGAGTACAATGTTGAAATTAAATACATCGATAAAATAAAGTATTCCAAATATTTTAGAAAATTTGTGGAAATTAGAACACACATTTTATTTAAATAAATAATTTTAAATTATTGTAATTGTTGTTTTAGATTTCTCAATTGTTGTTTTATTTAAATAAATATTATGGAAATGGTGACTACTAACAAAAAACTTAATGAAATAGTTATTTAACTAAACAACGTGTGTTCGCACGCGGTCCCCCAAGTTATATTATTAGATTTAAGAACAGTATGCAAAATCCTAGTAAACCGAATCGCGCGGAAAAGAATATGTGCAAAGTGCAATCGACATTGCAAGTTTGTGGAATAAGAATTTAAGCAAGCACTAACTTCTTGACACAATTCATTCAACGGGATGCATCTAGAGAAGGTCTATAAAGTAGCATAATCCATAATGCATATTGTTGCAAATATAATCTAATGTTTTGAAAAAGCATTCCATGTAAACAAGTTGTAAATTGTAATCATCCATGATATGACCATTCACCTTAACATGAAGAGTGTTCAAAAGTTATTCACAACATAAAGAGCTAGAAAATAAGCATAGTAGAAATACAACAGGTGGTGTTGTCTGGAGTAGAATTGCATCACTCCATCTGGCCAAAGTCTAAACGACAGCGCACTTGCAAATCACGTCCATTTGCAGTTGGTGCTGGTGATTTCACACGTAGAGTTCAACATATGGCTAAGAAAGTTTGCATGAAACTATGGAGTCAAATAAAATAATGTAATGGCCAAAAGGATTTTGAAAATACTCAAGAGTAATCAGATTAAGCAGTGCTTTCACACATTCCACTTAATTAAGCTAATCAAAACCCCAACCATACTTCAAATGCACTTAGTCTACAAAGCTCAAAATGAAAAATTTTCCAATTAACGGCATCCTTGTTTAGTAATCTCTACATTGCTCTTAAGCCCTCATTTTCAAATTATAGGCAGATATGCATATAACAGAGATTGTCCATGGTATTAGGAAAATAGACAACAAGTAATAATCTTATAACTATGGTTACATACTAATCAAAAGTTGGAATAATCATCAACTCGAAATTGGAAAGCTAACATGATAGTTATGATTAGTAAATCACTCATCCATCTTACAATGCTCTAATTTAGATATCAGGTTACATCATATATGACTTGCATCTTAAAAATGAATAGAGAGTGCATACTATTAAACATGTTTTATTTGCTCTTTTGAAGATGGCTTTGAATATATTATGAGTATCAGTTTTTGTCCTGCAGTACCAGTGTAACGTTGGTGAATTAAACACAATGCAAATGCTACGTAGAGAAAATGAAGTTTAGTAAGACAAGAATAACCATTTTGTGTTCTTCAAGCAATTCCAAATATAATTAAAAATGCTACCTTTCTACCTCATCAATTTGATACATATAACAAAACTAAGCAATGATTCATGGACTATTCACAGAGATGAAATACTTAGTGAAATTAATATATACTTGTAAAAATACCAATCAATTTAGTATAACTAAAAGAAGAAGCAAATTGTACCTAAATTGAGTACTCATCTACAGCTTATCCCATGCTTGCCAATGTCAATCTTCAACCGACTCAAAACAAAAACCCTAAAAAACAAAATCAACGAAATTGAAATTTATATTAAGAATATGAACACGAAGTTGATCACTAAATTGGTCAAAAGCTTGTTGTGAGCACGAACTTGATCACTAAATTGGTAAAAAGATAGTTGATTATTTTTCTCCATTTGGTCGAATTTGTAATAAAGTAAGGGTAGAGTAGAGGAAAAGGTTAAGAAATTGTTTAGTTTTGTGGGTATGTATGTGAAAGATTTATCAAATGAGTGAAGAAGGAAGAAGAGGAAATTTATATACAAAAAAAAAAGTGAATGAATAGTGATTTCACTATTCATTTCACAATTGTGAATAATGAAGAATTCTTGCTCTCTTTTTATAGTTTATAAATAAAATATTTTTTTCTCTTTATCTGCCTCATTTATATCCCATTAACTCCCATTTTACCAATTTCTCTCTCCCTTTTACTTTATCTCTATCATCTCATCATTTGTTGGAGAATTGTCTTAATTACATCCACGTCACTATTGTTAGTTGACTGTTTGAGTCCTGACCACCACTCTCTCCACCGTGCTTCAGTTCCAGTCATCGCCAACATCTGTCCACCCACTTTTTCATCTTTAGATCTACTTCACTACTTATAAGTTTTTCATTTAATCTCATCCAATTAATTTGTGATTTCTTCTCTTAAAGATTAGAAGCTTCAATTTTTTTTGGTTTTGCTTCCTTAATGATTATTTAGGATTTAGGAATAGAGATTGATAATTGTGAACTATTTAGGATTTGTAGTTTTATGGTTTGTCGATAATTAATTTTTTCATTTGTGTGATTGTGTGTATCCTATTAATTATTGAATATTAGTGAAGTAAATGTATAACTGTATAAGTGTATTAATTATTGAATATTAGTGAAGTAAATGTATAATTTTTTTCATTTGTGTGATTGTGTGTATCCTATTAATTTTATGTTTTTGATATTTTTAAGGAAAATTTGATTCTAAAGGTGCGAACTTTGCCTGATTTGCTTTTAAAGGTGCGAACTATCGTTTATCTTTTAAAGGTTTGAACTTTTAACCTCTCCTGTTTTCCATTAATTCCCACCTGTAAAAGCCCTCCCTCCTTCCCTTTGATTGCACATCCATCATCATCAACCATTACTCCTCTTTGAATTATACTCTTACTTCTCTCCATTTCCTCTCTATATAATCTGACCAAATCCACACCAAAGATTGCACTTAGGTGTTGGCATTGAAGAAGTCTGATGTGCATTGAAGAAGACAGAAAAGGTAAGTCATTTTGTTTGGCTTTTTTTGGCTTCAAGCTTTTTCAATATTTGGCTAATCTAATGCTACATATATGTACAATCTAATTGTTCTTTGCTTGTTGTTTGTAAATTTTGTAGAAAATGGATAGTAAATTTACGTTCTGCTACTGGTTTGGTGGTAAATTTGTTGAAGAAAATGTTGCTATTGTTTATGTTGGGGGTATGGGTAGAACTTTTGAGGTTAATCCAATTGATTTATGCTTGAAGTACTTGTTTAATTTGGGTGAAATGTGTGTAAATAGTAAAATTATTGAGGGTTTGTTTTACTGTGTTCCTGGTGTGCCATTGAAAGATGGTTTAAGGAAAATTCTTGTTGAAGATGATGTTTTTCAACTTGGACAAACTGCTATTTTGAACAGATTTGTTGATGTGTATGTGTTGGCAAAGATTCCTGTGTCCCCCCTTTCCATTATGGGCACCCCTTTTGTCCAAACCTTAGTTTCACAAAATGAAAGTGAAACAACTTCAGTTGTGGTCAAAACAGTACCCAAGAAGTTGACTATTAGAAGGGGACCACAAAGTGGTATAGGGTATAAAAAGCAAATTAACCCAAACCCTAATTTGTCTTTCCATATAGACACAAGCATTGATTCTTGGCTATTAAATGAACCACTTGCTGAAGCACCATCTTCTGACCTACATATTGATAAGCCTTCCTCCTCCATTATTAATGAAGACATCAGTTGAGGTTGAAGAACCTCAGCAAGTCAATACATCTGAATATGAAGACAGTGAGGAAGAGCAAGATAGTCCTGTCTCTTCAGGTGATAACGCTACAGGGAATATAAGAAAGAAGAAGAGGGGTTCTTAGGTTCTTGAGAACACAGATTTCAAAACATTTCAATGGGTTGCAGGACAAAGGTTTGGTAGCAAGACTTTCTTTAAGCAGACTTTCTTTAAGCATGCTTTAGAAAAATATGATATTTATCAGGGTTGCAAGACTTTCTGCAATGCATCTCACTTATTAATATATGTTGTCTTATTGTGATTATGAAGAGTATTATTGGTTGTGTTGCTCAAGTTCTCCTTAAAGCAGAGCACAGACACTGTGCAAGACATATTTATGCCAATTGGTATAAGACATTCAAAGGGGATGAGTTAAAGATGCTTTTTTAGAAAGTAGCAAAGGCATGGAATGTTGCTGATTATGAACAAGCTTTAGAGGAGATGGGTCAGATTGGTGAGAATGTTGTGGAGGGATTTAAGAGTTACAATCCTTCTTGTTTTTGTAGAGCATTCATGAAGACAAGTAGTAGGGTCGATGTTATTGTTAACAATATGGCTGAGACATTCAATGGTTACATCATCAATGCTATACATGTCATGTCCATGTTCGAGGATATTAGAACAGTTGTGATGCAGAGGTTGTTTGTCAAGAAGAGTGAATCAGAAAAATGGAAATACAATTATGGTCCTAGAGTGATTGCAAGGTTGAAAAAAGAGAAAGAGCATGCTAGGGGTTGTGATGCAATTCCATCAACATCCACAATGTTCCAATGTACTAATGCTATTAAAGATGTCCTGTCTGTGGATTTAGATCTGAAAACATGTTCTTATAGGAAGTTGGACTTAATAGGAATCCCTTGCAGACATGCAATAACTTGCATCTCATTCCTTCATCAAAGAGTAGAAGACTACATTGATACAACGTATACTAAGGAAAGGTATTTAAAACCCTACTCATTCTCCATACCTCCAATTGAAGGCCCTAGGTTCTGGCCTAGGATGCCTAGCTCTTTGACACCTCCACCCATCAAGGTTGGTCCCGGAAGACCAAGAACAAAGAGCATAAGGGATCCCCATAACAGTCCCCAAAAACCAGGTAAACTGAGTAGGCATGGCACAGAAATGAGCTGTGGAATTTGCAGTGAGAAGGGGCACAACAGGAGATCATGCACAAACAAGGCTACAGTTGCAGCAAGGACTTTAAATCTTAATAAGATCCCACGGGAGACTGAGACAGAATGTCAAGGCTCAACACATAGTTTGTCAATGCCATCTGCTCAACCAACAAGAACTGGGAGGCATAGAAGGAGTATAGGGAGAATGTAGGTGCAAGGGAAGGTAGATCAAGGAGAGGAAGGGCCAGTCAAGCATCTCAACCCAGTCAGTGTTCACATCCAGCACAGGGGTCAGGAACTTAATGCCCTAGTATGTAGTTTATGTATGTATGTATAACAATGTTGAAGGTGTATTTTTTGGGAATGTATTATTTAAACCTATATGTAGTTTGCTTAATTGAGGGGATATATTTTACTTAATGAATCAAACAATCCTATGTTTCAGTTTAGTAATCATATGAATGTGATGAAATCAGTTTGATGAAACTGATATTTGATTACTTAATCAATAATTCTTACAAAACACTTCTTGATTACATATTCCAATACCATGTTCGACTTACTCTTGGATTTTAGATCTTAAAAAGGGCAATATACATGACAAAGACAGCTCATGACATACACAAAATTACAAACAAGTTCTTCTCCCTAACTGCTGCTTTCTTCAATTCCACATTAAGGTTGTTAATTTAAGCCTTGTATTGTTGTTTCTTAAGTAGGGCTTTATCTATCTTATAATCGGATTTTTTCTTCATCTCAACCAATTCCTTCACCACCTGCTCTCTCTCTGTCAGCTTCAATTGCAAATCCTCTTCTTGTGTATACACACATTCCTTTTCCCATTTGAAAAACGAACAATCATCATTCTACAACAACAAAGACACAGAATTAGTCCAACTAAACATAAAAATTGTTTAACCCTAAAAAATTTAAAAATACTTACAGGCCAATTAAGGCATCCAAAAAACCTTTGTCCCAAGTTTTGACCCTTCCTAACTGTACGAATTTTTGCCTTAAAACCATGATGACAATGAATGCTGTGAGGATATGAATTTCTCAAGGTTGAAGAAGACGAAGTCATTGAAGACTGCTTGCTGCTGCTTGCCTTCGACATTCACAACAATAAATAGCAAGAACATAAGGATGATAACCGGTTACTAAGGGTTAACATATAACAATTACCTGAACACCTTTAGATGCGGATGACCCCCAAAGTTCAAACCTTTAAAAGATAAACGATAGTTCGCACCTTTAAAAGCAAATCAGACAAAGTTCGCATCTTTAAAATCAAATTTTCCTATTTTTAAAGAAATTAATGGAATTAAAATTGGAGCAAAAGGCTTATAGTGTAGTAACTTTGTTGTTTAAAGAAGTTAACGCGGTTTTGTGGGTTTTTTTCATAATCTTGACAACACATTCTAAAAAATAGCGTAATTTAAAATATAAAGTCACTTTTAAACAATTCCTGATATCACCTCCTAAAAAAGGCCTTATGAGTGAGACCCAATACTAAATTCACATACATCCTACATTTACTTTGAATGTCATTATCTATTACTAGTATATGTGCCCGTGCATTGCACGGAATTATATTAGTTTGATGGTTTATATAATTTATATTTTAAAATATTTCTAGTATTTATTTTTGAGTTTCAGGAAGAATATATATTTACAATTTCTTAAAATTCACTTACTAATAGATTAATTAATAAAAAAATGAATATATAAGTATTTAAAATAAATATATTGGAGGAGTGGAGGGCAACCTTGGAGAGTAAGGGGTTGCGAATAAGTCGTACGAAGACAGTATACTTGCGATGCAACTTCAGTGGGAGAGAAGCGATAGGAGAGCCAGAGGTTACCATAGGGGGAGAAGTTGTTGCATGTACATCCAAGTTCAAATATTTGGGATTCGTGATTCAAAGTAATGGGGAGATTGATAGAGACGTTACTAATCGTATACAAGCGGGTTGACTTAAATGGCGTGCAGCAACCGAGGTGCTTTGTGATAAAAATTTCCCAAGGAAATTAAAAGGTAAATTTTACTGCGTTGCAATTAGGCCGACGTTGTTATATGGGACAGAATGTTGGCTTGTAAAGAAGGTCTTCGAACAAAGGATGGAAGTAACAAAGATGCGTATGTTGACGTGGATGTGTGGTAATACTATGATGGATAGGATAAGAAACCAGGAGTTTAGGGAGACATTAGGGGTTGCACCTATCTCCGCAAAGATGCGAGAGAACAAGTTGAGATGGTTTGGGCATGTGCAGAGAAAGACACATGACGCCCCAGTAAGAAGGATCGATTGCATCATAGTGGAGGGCAAGAGAAGTCGGGGAAGACCTAGGAGAACGTGGGAGGAACAAATTAAAAGTGACATGAATGATCTACACCTCTCCAAGGACATGACCAGGGATAGGGCCAGTTGGCGGCGCCTTATCCACGTCCCAGATTACTAAACCCGTCCCTTTTACCCCTAGTTCGTTTTTGATTTTGTCTTTATTGCTCTTTACCTTTTTCTTTGATCTTACGTTTGTTTTTGTGCGTAAGCTTATTATTCTATTTATCAATTGCATGTTCTCTCTCTTAAAGACCGTTCTCGAGCCGGGGGACTCTGTGATCGCACTCTCCTCTATGGGTATAAGCCTGCTATCGTTCTTTCCTCCCTAGACCCTGATCATAATTTTCTATGAACGAGACACACTGAATATGATGATGATGTTTCTTTATACTAGCAACTTCATGCATTGCACGTGTTTTATATTAGTTTTATAATTTATTTATAATGTTTACAAGGTATGCTGAATTAATATGGAATAGGAGTATAATTTTTTATAAATCCAAAAAATCAAGAGAAAAAATAATTAGCCCTCTGTCCCTTCTCTCTTTATTTCTTCTAATTTTCTAAAATCTTCTTCCACTAAATTTTGAAAACTTGAAAACATTTCTTTCCTCATTCAAAACCTCTCTTTCTAGGGTTTCAATTTCATCAATCGATCTTTAATCCTCTCTCTTTCAACCTCATCAATGGCGGACGATTCCATTGCACCGCCTTCACCTTCACCATCAATGGCGGCAGCTACAACAGCTTCGTTAGGGCATTCAGTGATCCCGATAGTAAACAAGCTACAAGATATCGCAGCACAGCTTGGTAGCAGTCCTGCCTTTGACTTGCCGCAAGTTGCTGTCGTTGGTAGCCAAAGTAGTGGTAAATCGAGCGTTCTTGAGGCTCTTGTTGGCCGTGATTTCTTACCGCGAGGGTGTGATATTTGTACTCGTCGTCCGCTTGTACTTCAGCTGTTGCAGATTAAGAAAGGTGATGACGAGTGGGGAGAGTTCTTGCATCTTCCTGGAAAAAAGTTTTTTGATTTCAATGAAATTCGGAGAGAAATTCAGGTGAAGTAAAGTTTTTGATTTTTATTGTTTTCAGTTTATTTTATCACTTGAATTTAAAATAGTATTATGAATTTTCATGTGTTATAAGTAGATTCAGTTAAAGTTTCGTAATTTCTTGTGACTTGGAGAGAAATTCAGGTGAATTATTTTTTAAAAATGTTATATTTCTTATTTCTTGAGTTTGATGTATTACTTGATTTTGAAGTTGTATTGTGAACTTTTATGTGTCAGAAGATGACTCAGGTGAAGTTTTGTTATTTTTGTTTTTTTGCACATTTCTTCGTAATTAGGATGAGATGAGAGTTAATTCTGGTGGTACTGTATGAGTTGAGAGTTGATTCAGGTGATATTGTTATGGTTTTTGTTTGTAAGAGCTTGAAAGAAAGTTATTTTGTTGAATTGTTGATTTTGATTTGTAATCATCAGTATTGTGCGTGTTAGATTGTTAAACTAGATTCAGGGGCCATGTTGTAATGCTATTGTTTTGTTACATTGTATTTCATACTTTTGTTCTAGCTTGAAAGGGTGCTACATTCTCATCTGACTTCTTGATTTGGAATTGGAAGTCTTTAAAATTTATGTATAGAGCTGAATGCGACAATGGTGAATTATGGAGTATGTGTTGAAAGAAATGATTGTTCTTTCGCTTGCTAAAGTGTGAACATGATGAAAGTGACTTTTTTTTGTTGGGGAACGTGGTAGTGTTGTATTGGATACTAGGTAGTACTATGTTAGTCTCAAATAAAATTCACGAATTTAGTGTCAAACTTTGACTATGGTTTCTTATTGATCTATAAGAAAAAAACATATTCATGTGGGATCTTGTTAGATTCATCTCAATATATACTTTCTATATAATAACTTTTTAGAATTTTTAAAATTCATAATTAAAATTATTTGATTTTAAAATTTGCATTGGGACCGTAAAAAAAGTAAATGGAAAGAATATCTTAAATCAGAGGGAGTATATGATTTCATTTAGTTGAGTTTGTTTTATGGAATGAGGATGTGAATTGTTTTTTGGTACTTACTTTGATATGAAAATTTCATATGAAATCCATGGCGTAAAAAAAGGCTCCATGATATCATACCGCCTAACGCTCTAAGTTTTAAAGTTTTCAAAATTTACTGAATGGATACTATCTCGATAGTAAAGGTTTTAAACCACTTTATAGGCCAGTTCAAAAGAGATCTTATAGCTTCATTTGATATTTAATAGTACAACCTGTGTAAACATCACTGTGACCGTCAATGCAATCACAATATGCGTTCGAGAACGTATTTTTGCATATGACTTGGAGCTAACCAAGTGAATTTTGTGATGCGAAGTGATCAAGTCAAGTATAAGTGAGAGCTAGAAGGTTAATTGGGCATTTTTTTTGACATGAATAAGGATTTCTAATATTGAACAAAAAGTCATTTTATGGTTAGCGTTATATGTTGCATTAGTGAAAATTGCGATGGATTCTTAATGGAGTGGTAAGAGACTAAGAGTACATGATGTATTGAGGTTATTTAGGGTATAGAATGTGCCTTCTTTTCAGTGATTTGTAGAGTGTTCCTTCTTTTTGTAACTTGCTTGATCGGAAGAATTTGGCTGAACTTAAGACTATAGCTGTTATTACTTAAACGATCCAGGGGCTATGTAATCAGCTTTTCGGCGGATGTATTATGAAGATTTTGTGTTAACAAAATGCATATATTCCTTTAATGTGCGTGAAAATGAAATGTGGTATTGTGTGGTGATTTGTGGCCTTACATTCCCTTAATGTTTAGCGTGAAAGTGAAATGTGGTATTGGATGGTGATTTGTGGCCTACAAGTGGAATCTATTAATAGCGATAGGAAAGGGTAGTGTACTAGGATTTCTACATATCTTAACTTAAGCTTTTGAATTAGGAACGTGGCATAACAATTGAGTTGTGCTTCTAATGATCATGAGAATAACAACTAACAAGTGTGAAAACTGAGTTTAGGAGTCTGGAGTGCAATATGAGTTGATATCTTGTCTATTCAAACTTCAAAGACTTGATTTTCAATAAAAAATTCACTTCTTTTAGGAGTTGTTGCTGCTACATTACTAATCTTTTATATAAAATTGGGTTTATTAGTTTAGTTAGTTTTGTTAGAGTCTTGATGGAACCTTTAAATTTTTGAAGGTGTATGCATATTAAGTGTATTGGCTGAACTCATGTATTAGGATACTTACAGGTATCTCAGGGTCTCTCAGGCAACCAAGAGAAATAACATTTCCAATCTTTGATCATTTTGACTAGTTATGACTTGTAAGTTATTAGTAAGGATTGCTTCCAACATGTTAAACTCTTTGCAGCCACCGGCTCACTATTTTACATAAGCATATATCTTTGCACTTACCGGTGAATGTAAGAGAAAAAACTGATGTATCAATACACTTGTTAATCAAAAGACAACTGCTCTGTGCTCCAGCACGTGAAATCGGGTAAGTGTATTCAGCTTTGCTTCATGTAATGGCATTTGGGCGATAAATAACCATTTAAGGACCATTTTTCTTGTAGGAATGCCAATTTAAAAGTTGGGGAGGTTGTAAATTAAAGAGGCAACCTAGCAATGAAGAACTTTTGGAATCTAACTCTAGGTTTATAACTGATTAACTTCTTGAGAAATTTTCTCGTTTTTCATTGTACTTGATATGCCTTCATGGTGTACAAGGATTCTTCATAGTTCAGAGTTCTTTTCCCTCTCAAAACTTTTCATTTTTTCCTCATACCATCAGCTTTTAAGAAAAAAAATATTAATCAAGGGTATGATGGTGATGTTTAGGCGATGTAGAATAATCTTACCTTGTGCATCGTTCCGAAATTTCTCTTTTTTTCGATTCATCTTCTATTTGGGCTTGGAGTTGGAGTATTGGATGAAGGAAGGCTTGAATGCTCATGCTTCATAATGATGAATGCTTGCCTTCATATTAAATGCACATGCTTCATGATCCATTCTTTTCCTTTTTTATTCTATGACATTGGTTCTTTTACATGGGCAACTCATTCTTGGTGTATTTGCCAATGTTCGCTTTTTGTTGCTTATGACTTGCATAAAATGGTATATGCATCCTCCATATGCAAAAGTTAGTGGATGGAAAATTTAGAAGATATGTTGGAAATGATTTGCGTTACCCATACACCACATTTTGGCTTGTTTGGAATGCTGATATGACCCGCCATGAAGCTGAGCCTCAAATTTTGTTTTGATGCTTCTGTAGCTTCTCATAAATTGCCAAATGTGGAAGAGAACAACCATTAACGAGAGAGGGCGATTATATATCTTCGTAGTCACTGTTGAACTTTGAGGTTTAGGGCATAGTGCAAAAAAGCATTTTTGGTTGCAATTGCAATGAGGTATAGAAATGCGGTCAGGAAGGTGCCATGGTTGTCGTAATTCAAAATATCTGCAAAGACCATGAGATATTCCTTGAACAGTCCTAAAATACGGTTTTTACACATTAGGATGCTGGTAGTATGTAGATTTAGAAGCCTTTACAATTTGGCTTATAGATTGCAACAATTGTTTTTCTCACTATGATTTCGGGTAGTAACTCCTAGATTAGAAAGAAAAATCAATGAATTTTTTTCTTGAGATGTTTAGGCCTGTAACTTATTAATATGATTTGTGTTCAATTGTCATAATTAGGCTGTCATCAGGGTTTCATTAGTGAGAAAGCTGAATGGAACCTGAAAAGCCATTAGTTTTCTCTTGTATTTCATTGTGTGTTGTCTTTGTATGATCGTTTTACAATGCTTTAATTACTTGATAGTAATCTATTTACTGAATAACCTTTTTTATGAATGTTATATCCCCTTGTATGTGAGTGTTTCTAAATTTTAGTTGCAGGATGGTGAGCTGATATCCATTGTCTTTCCAATCTATTTACTGAATAACTTTTTTTATGGAAATTATCAAATTATATACCCTTACGTATGTGAGCATTTCCAAATTTCAATTGTAGGTTGGTGAGCTAATATCCATTGTCTTTCCAATTAGAATAACTGTCCAGGATCTACAATTGTTTCACCTTAGGGTTTTATGAACATTTGTTACTATCTTTGCCTGATTTTACTTGCTTTCTTCAGTACCCTGTTTTGGGTTCATATAGATACAATCCACTATTTTGTAATCCTGATTCCTGATCGCATTCAGCTTTCTTGGTTAGATTTCACTTTTGCTTGACCTTAATGAGTACATGGGCAAGGTGGAGTTATTAATTGGTGGCTTATCTGATTTTAAAAGTATTTGAGGAAAATGATTGAAACTTTAGCTCATGTGCTTTCATTTCATTCTAGTAAAATTTTATTTCTTTGATTACAGTGCTAATTAATCTAAAAGAACCTCTTTTTGCCAGAGCATCAGATCTTTGACTCATGTTTTTATGTTTAAAGAGGCACAAGTTGCTTGTAGTTGGTTTTTGTTCATGTGTGAACATCAAGTACTCCATCCGTCCCAAATTAGTTGGTACCATGGAAAAAAATCGCGGTCGCGGATGCGTTTGCGGAAACGGTCGCGGTGTCGCGGAAAACGGCTATAACGGAGAAATAACGCGAATCGCGGCTGATGCGGTGTGATTTTTGGAAAAAAAATCACATAAGGGGTTTTGAACTTATAATTGCATTGTTGTTGTTGAACTACTATTATTATGCAATAATATGCAACTAGCTATTCTAATTGCAATATTTGATTCTTTTAGTGTATAATTAATTAACTTATTAGTTATTAGTTAATTATTTTTGTTGTTGAACTACTATAAATTAAGTAATCGTAATAATTAAAGTTAATGGGTATTAATAAAGTTTTGACGGGAAGACAAATAACGTTGTAACGGTAAAATATCGTTATAACGATACAATAACGGGCGTTACACGTTATATAACGGTTAACGCGGCGTTTTGACCGTGAAATTTCGTGAACTGTTATATAACGGGATTTAACGTCGCGACAACTTTCAAACAGGTTATATAACGGGCGTTACGTAACGTAACGGGGGAGTTTTTATTCCATGTACATATTCCTTCATGGGTTGTCCAAAATTAGTTACTACATCTCTTTATAAGGAAAATTATATGTTAACCAAACCTATATTAATCATTTTAAACCTAAAACTTTTTATCACCATTTCTATCTCCTACGAAAAATAAATCTTTTTGAATCTAATAAAGAAGTATTGTTAAAACATAAAAGGAAACTTGGGTTGTGATTGAATTTATACTTCCAATGCCCAAACCTAATCCAAAAAATGCAACAAAATATCATTTGGAGCATTTAACTTGGACGGAGGGAGTAATAAGCTTCCCTTAAAAAAATTATGGGGTCAAATTATGGGGTGGTTTTTCAATTCTATGTCTTGATATTGCTCTGTCTATGTTGTGTCCATGTGTGGGCTATCTCTTAGCATGAACCTGTGGTTGATACTGGGTTGTTGAAATGTGTTCTTTATTTGTTTATCAGGCTGAAACTGACAGAGAGGCCGGAGAGAACAAAGGAGTTTCTGACAAGCAGATCCGTCTTAAAATCTTTTCACCTAATGTTCTTGATATTACCTTAGTAGATCTCCCTGGGATAACTAAAGTTCCAGTTGGTGATCAGCCATCCGATATTGAAGCACGTATAAGAACCATGATAATGTCCTACATCAAAATTCCAAGTTGCTTAATATTAGCAGTTACTCCTGCTAATTCTGATTTAGCAAATTCAGATGCTTTGCAGATGGCTGGAATTGCGGATCCTGATGGTAATTTATGGGAAACGTTTCTAGTTCGTTTCTTATATTAAACTAATGAATTTGGAAATGTATGTATCTTACCTTTTCGTTTGTTATTGTGCAGGATATCGAACAATTGGGGTCATCACTAAGGTGCATTTCATGATTGCTATTTTACATTTCTTCCGTATCTCATTAAGGGGGCATTTGGTATGGAGAATGAAAAGGAAATGGATTGGAAAGGGTTAAGTAAAGGAAATGGTATTAATAAGTGTTAAGTTTCTTGATTGTTTGGCATTAATATGGTGAGGGAAACACTAAAGTGATTTCTCTTTCTTATTGTTACTCTTAAAATTGTAGGGGAATCAAGGATAATGTTAACCCAAAGAAATGAAATGCGTTAATTTTTTATATACCAAACAATAACTGACGGGCCGCCTTAACTCATTCTATTACTTAGGTCCAAAAAATCTATACCAAATGGTCCCTAAATGGTATGGTGATTCTGATATGATTGCTCTTTAATGTTGTTTCAGCTAGACATTATGGACAGAGGCACTGATGCACGGAATTTTTTGCTTGGGAATGTTATACCACTACGACTTGGTTACGTGGGTGTTGTGAATCGTTGTCAAGAGGTACATTTGTAATTTTGATATCAAACTTAACTAAATTGGGAAGATAATTGACTATTGTTTGCAACTTTTCAATGCTTGACATTCGTGAGGATTCTTTGATAATTACTATGTTTGACCTTGTTCTTGGGAACACCTTCCTGAACTTGGATGTATTAAATCACTACTCTCATTTTTTGTAATTTTTTGTCTTACGTAACTGTACCCTGGGGCCTAGGCTAAGATTTTTATCAGTTTTGCTATTGCAATTCATATTTTTCTGATTTCATCAATAAAAAGTTTTGTGTGATACTGTAACAGATCGCCAAGATCCGTTACCGAAAGTGATAGTTTGGACACTTCGAGTCAGCCCAATGACTCCAATAGGACAATTCGAGTTTGCCCTCTAACTCCCAAAAGACTAATCTTTATTATTATTATTATTATTATTATTCCAAAGACAATGAATTATTACAAGGGTGGCCTTATATATAGCCTAAGCCCCTAAATGACAATTAAAAGATAACAACTAATCTAACTACAAAGTACAAAGACTAATTAATATGAAATGCCGATAATACCCTTGGACCCTTTGACCCGAGTCATGACAATACCGACCGCCTGAAGTTCCACCTTGTCCTCATGGTGGATAAAAATTAGCCTTGTACGTCCAGGAGTTTATCTTCAAATGTGTTCCACCCATCATAATTGAAAAAAAAAAATGAGTGGGTTGATGAAGATATCATCTAATGGGCTGAAAACCCTAAAAATGAATTTTAAGAGCGTAATATAGCCCAAATACTGATCTGGCTGGAAGACACCAACATCGATGACGTCATCCATGACATCATCCGCTGCAAATCCTCATTTAGAAATCCTAAGGTGAACAACTTTCCTTTCCCATTGTTTCCACTCCCGACCAGCCGCCATCTTTGTCCGGTGTGCCAACTAGTTCCGACTTTTTCGCCGGTCAGATTTCCGGTGAACTTGAGCTCGTACCGCCCTGTTGCCTCCTTCTTACTTCCCTTTCTCACTCCTTCCTTTACAACAAACCCGAAAATTTCAACCATACTTTTCTCTTTTCTTACGCCGGAGAACAACCCACTTTTTCCGACCCTTTCTGCTCCGTTTTCGACACCGGCGAATCCTCCACTTTTTTCGGCAGCCTCCTCAAACATCTTCACCTCTCCTCCAATTTTCTCTTCTTTTCCAACAAACCCTAATTTTTTTCTTACCTTCCTCTTCGTTGTCTTCCTAAACGCGCATTTCGACGCCCTCCGTACCGCCTTTCTCCGCGCGTGTCTCACATCATTCCATGCGTTTGTCCGCTTTCTTCTTTGCCCTTTTCTGTTTCCTACCTTCTTTTTCTTTACGTTTCTTTTTCTGTCTTTTTCTTGTCTAATTTTACCTTTCTTCTTTTTAATTTTACTTTTTCCCAAATTCATCTTGTTTCTCATGCTTTTCTTTCTGCCTCTTTTTCTCTTTTTCTGTGACCGATTGTTATCCATTCTACTTACCTTTATATCTTCTTTTTCCTCCACATTAAGGTACTCTTGGTCTTCCCAAGTCTCTTCATGAACTATTATTTGTTCCTCACACATATCATTTATTTCTTCTTTAAGCTTCAATTCTATTTTTCCTTCAATTTCTTCTTTCACCCCAGAATCTTTACAAATGGCGTCTTCAATACATTTAGTGGTTGATATCGAAGGTGTTGGGGTGGTTGATACAAATGGCGTCACAAAACAGAGCGCATGTTATCAATTCTGATGGAGGAAAGAACGGAATTGGATGGAAGGAAAAGGGGAGAACAGAATTCGAAAATTAGGGTTTCTGAAGAGGAAAATTTGGGGAAAATGCAATTGGGGCAAAAATCTTTCACAAAATCTCAACCCATTCAATGGGTAGTGCCGAAAATGGTCCCAGACAGGGAGGCACGAAGAAACGGGGCTGGAATTGATGGAGAATTGCCTCCAATTGAGGAGGGGAGACCGTGAGGGGCGCAGGAATAGGCGACTGGAGCTATATGAGGAGGGGGAGAACCGTGAGGGGCGCAGAACTAAGCGGCTGGAGCAATATGTGAGTGATGATGAGACAAGAAGCAAGAATTCTAATTGGAGAAAAAGAAAATTGGAAATCCCAATGTTTAATGGGGAAAATCCCGATTCTTGGATCCGGAAGGCGGAAAAGTATTTCTCATTTTACCAACTAGGTGAAAGGGAGAAATTAGAGGCGACGGCGGTTAGTTTGGAGGGCGAGGCCGAGATATGGTTTGATTGGGAGGAACAAAACGAAAATATTAGGAATTGGCAAGATTTGAAGTACTTAATTTTGAGTCGATTCCGGCCGTGGGACGAGGGAGAAATGTGTGAGCAATGGCTATCGGTAGAGCAAACGGGTTCGGTGGCGGAGTAAGAGTTCGTTTCAAGATTGACTCACTTAGGCAAGGAGGAAAGTATGATGATAGGGGCATTTATGAGAGGGTTAACCGAAGATATAAAAACCGAGCTTAAGGTTCTTGGGTCAACCAATTTGGGGCAAGCTATGTCGTGGGCGGAAAAGATCGAAGCAAAAATCATAGCTCAATCCCATACATGGTTAGGGAGGAGAGGAGAACCGATGAGAACTAACCACCACAACCACACCCATAATAAGTCCTTTTCCCATAATCCTAATTCCCAAAATTCAAGAAACCCACCTTCACGAAACTACCCACCAAACAACTACAAACCCATGAACACCTCCTACTTGAGGGGGAGAGAAACCGGAGGACCGTCGGGGGATCGAGTGCGGAGATTGTCGGATAAGGAATGGCGTGAGCGGAAGGCAAAAGGATTATGTTACCGATGCGATGAAAAGTGGTCCGTGAATCATAAGTGTAGCAAGAAGGAGCTTAGTGTTTTGATCAAATAAATCAATAAGAGGAAATATTCTTTGAGGAGCTTGGGGAGTGGCTCGAACACTTCCCCACAATTGTTTGTTTGATCAATTACTTACTGTTTTTTTGGTGTTCTTGAGTGCAAAATCACATTGTAACAGTCCCAATCTGTTACAAAATGTAATGACTCGGGTCAAAGGGTCAAAGGACATTATCGTCTTTTCATATTAATTAGTCTTTACTGGCTACTTATCCTATTACTCACCTTGAGGACAAGGTGAAGGTTTTAGCGGGGGGTATTGTAACAAATGGGCAACCGGCTAAACCGGTATTCTTAACATACCACATGAGGAATAAAAAGAGAGGGACAGTTGGCAATTAATTAGAGTAAGTGTCTTGTATTTTGTTGCTTAGGTGTCATTCTATCTTAGTAGTGTCCCATACCTATATTTTAGTAATGTTCTAGTAATGTCCCATACCTATATATAGGGACATGATAATAATCATTTGTAATGGTCAAATAAATAAATACATAAAAAGAGGATTCTTAGAGGGAGCTTGGTAGTGGCTCGAATGCCACCATTCATTTGTTTGTTTGATCATCAACTATCATACTTTTGTGTAGTTTTGTGTAGAAATCAGCAAGTAACAGTGGCAATCTGTTCCAAAGGTATCAGAGCATTGTTCGATCGTGGGCGAGAAAGATTGGTATTCATAGCCAAAGACGGTTATCTTGCACAAAGAATAGAGGAGTTGAAGAATGCCATGGATGGCAAGTTACGCTTGGAATTAGAGGCGGTAGAAGAGAAATTCAACCGGAGACATGATAAAACCGATCAAATCTTGGAGATGTTAGTGGATGTTTTTCTTGAAAATTTGGGTAGTACAATGCCTCCGTTGAAAAAACTTCAAGAAGCTGTAAAAGCCAATGTTATCCACTCATTCAAGTCACAATCCGTCCAAGAAATTTATGGAAAATGGGAAAGAGGTTTGTGCGAATGGTGTGATGAGTGTTTTGGAGAAAATGGTTACTCCGGGCACGAATGTAAGGAGATGGGAGATGGGGATTTTATTCTCATCTTTAATGAAGGAAGAGATGATGAGTTGCTAGCCCTGGTTAAATCCATATCTAAACCCCCACTCTATCAACAAAATTCGGCTTATCCTTCAATACCCATGACAAAAAACCCACCAAAACAACAACCTACTGAAAACCGGATAAATCACCTTAACCATCCCAACCTTACCACCCTAACACCCCCGACGTTAGCCACGAAGTGTATTGAAGACACCATGTGTGAAGATTCTGGAATGAATGAAGAGATTGAAGACAACATATGTGAAGATTCTGGGGTGAATGAAAAGATTGAAGACAACATTTGTGAAGATTCTAGGGTTAATGAAGAGATTAAAGAAAACACCATTGAAGAAGAATTATGTTCTGAAGAAGTGATTAAGGTTAAAAATGTGGAAATCCTCAACAGTAATGGCCAAGACAATCTTGGAAAAATCAGGAGGACTTTGTGTAAAAGGAAAACAAAGAAAGGAAAAGAAGAAGGAAGAGTAAAAAAAAAAGGAAAACAAAAATCAGAAAAAGAAGGGGGGTGAAAAAGAAAGAACTTGACCAAATTACAAAAGCAAGATGGAGTACACCCGTAAAAGCGTGCAGGTCGAGTAGCCTGGGCATAGGTGCAAGGCGCATGTGGAAAGGAAGGGGGGTGAGGAAGGTGGAAAAATACGTTCCTTGGAAAAAACGAAAGAAAAGAGAGAGACGGCGAGAAGGAGAAGTAATGACGGAGGAAATCGATAAATATGGTTTACTCGCCGGAGCCGGCATGAGGAAAGAGAAATGTAAAATTGAATTTTTAGGGGTTTTGAAATGGAAAGAAAGCAGGGAGAAAAATCGAAGGTTGTGGGTTGGCGACGAGAAGCCGACAAACTTGGTCGGAGAATTTAGACGGTGCATCGGAGACCGGCGGAGGGAGATTGACGAGTGGAATAAGTGAGAAAGGAGGACTGATTTCATTAGGGTTCTTGGTTTTGAAGAAAACACACAAGAAAAGAAAGGAGAAGTTGACCGTGGACGAAAGCGGCTGGCCGGCGAGGGATACAGCGACGCCGGAGATCAGCGGAGGTCGGCTTGCGGTATAAAGTGTTATGAAGTGGCCGTCATTTTCCTAGGGATCGGTTTTGAAGCAAGAAAGATTATTGTTGGAAGAAAAGAATTAAGAGAGGGGGGGTAATGAAGGTGGCTCCTGGGTGGTGCATAAGGCTGCCGGAAACATGGTTATCAGAATCTCGATCCTGATCAACGATTCTACGATCCAAAATTAGGAGACCGATCCGGATCGTAGGTAGGATCTTAATGTTGGTAGAATCATACGATCCTACATAGCTCCTGGATTTAAGTGGTAGGATCATAACGCGATTCTACGATCCTACGATCTTACGATCTGATCCTACAAGGGGCAGTTGAATCGTACAAAAATTTCATATAATCTAGATTTTATTTATGTATATATATGTATATATCTAAACACTTATATCGATATGACTAAAATTCAAGTTTTTCTTGATTCGCATTGTAAAAATGAGTATTTTAGGTATTCGTTTACAAAAGTTAATGTTTGAAGTCAAACAAGTGTTAATTTAAGCTTTAAAACTTAAAAAAAGAACAAATACAATTGAAAATTAGTTATTTAAAGCATATTAATGCATATTTGTAGGATCACACGATCCTACGATCCGATTCTACCGATTTCGATCCTGCCCCCTTAACGATCCTACGTAGAATCCCGATCCTAACAACCTTGGCCGGAAAAACTAGGGCAACGGTCAGAGTGGAGGTCGGCTATGGGATTGTCGACGGAGACCAAAAGAAGCAGGTGAGAAACCAGCAAAGGCGAGACAAAGATAGACAGGAGGTCGACGGACTGAGACTGATGACTGGCGAGAGAACGGAGGAAAGGCAGGAAGTTACTTCCAAGAAAACAAGGTGGCTCACCGGGATTCCAAGGTGGTTGGCCGGCGCGTGGAAACTGGAGAATGGGGCTGATTTTTGGGATTCTGAGATGGGAGAAAAGAAGTGGGAAGTAAAGAAGACTTTGGGAATTCAGCCCAGGAAGACGAAGGGGCAAATAATGTTTGCTGATGATGTCACGGCTGACATCAATGCTGATGTCATCATGGCAAATCAGAATTTAGGCCTTTTAACACTATTAAAATTCATTTTTAGAATTTTCAGCCCATTAAAAGATTTCTTCACTCTAATTTTGGTCAACCCACTCACTCATTTAACCCATCTCTACAAAATCTTCAAACTCAAAATTGGAGAATTGGAATTAGACACAGGAATGAAGGATGACACACATTTGACGACAACCAACTGGACTCACAAGGCTAATTTTAATCCACCTTGAGGGCAAGGTGGAACTTCAGGCGGTCGGTAATGTAATGACTCGGGTCAAAGGGTCAAAGGACATTATCGTCTTTTCATATTAATTAGTCTTTACTGGCTACTTATCCTATTACTCACCTTGAGGACAAGGTGAAGGTTTTAGCGGAGGGTATTGTAACAAATGGGCAATCGGCTAAACCGGTATTCTTAACATACCACATGAGGAATAAAAAGAGAGGGACAGTTGGCAATTAATTAGAATAAGTGTCTTGTATTTTGTATGCTTAGGTGTCATTCTATTTTAGTAGTGTCCCATACCTATATTTTAGTAATGTTCTAGTAATGTCTCATACCTATATATAGGGACATAATAATCATTTGTAATGGTCAAATAAATAAATAAATAAAAAGAGGATTCTTGGAGGGAGCTTGGTAGTGGCTCGAATACTACCATTCATTTGTTTGTTTGATCATCAACTATCATACTTTTGTGTAGTTTTGTGTAGAAATCAGCAAGTAATAGTGGCAATCTGTTACAGATACATCCACGTTGATGTTTAGAATGGCGTTGTCATCATTTCTCATGAGCTGTAGGTAATGGATGTCTTTACCAATTAGATGTTTTATATTGACCTATTTAGTAATTGAAACAAACAAATACATCAAGTTTTTTAGAAAAGTGACATGGAAAGAGCATGATTTAGTATTGTGAGTTAGGATGCGTGGGAAGTCACATAGACTCTGGAGGATGTTACATGCAACTTCTGTGTAGATTTTGGATGCAAGAATAGTAATATGCAATGTGAAATGGATCCTTTGGTGCAGACTCTAGAGCAATGAAGAGGTACAAAAAGTTTAAAACTTTTCATTGATGCTTTACTAAAACTCACAAGTGATGATGGGGGGATCACATTTTATGCATTAGTATCTACATTTTAATACAATTACAAATAAGCAACAATGATGGTAGTTAATAAGCAATAGTAATGTTAGTTAAGGAAAAGAACTGTAGGGGAAGGGTTAGGCAGTAATCACAGAGTCTAACTTTGGGCTAACTATATTTACATGTAGTGGGATACAAAAATGATGATGGGAGCACTCATTTTAATGAATTGTATATTGCATTAGTAAAGGGCCGCCATAATTATGTATGCATAGAGTTCAATTAAGGCCGCATCGCATCGCATCGGCCGCGCTGTAAAGGTTTTCAAAATAGACAAACCGATATTTCCTGCGTTGTAAGGGCGTACAAAAACCGCGTTTTGATCTGCATCATGGGATATCTTATGGTTTCGACCGATATTTAGGCGATATGATAACCACATCACTCCCGTTACCGCATTAGCGTTCCATTACCATAACCATTACCGTAAACGCAGTCGTTATTGCATTTTTTCACTATGTATGTATGTTACCACAAAGGCGCTTTCCGGTGGGTACTAATGAGGAACTTGTGTTAATTAGTTTAGTTTAAGTTCATAGGAGTAACTGTTATAGCTGTTGTTAGTCCTTCAAGGCTTTACGTATTGTCCTTTTGTTGATGACGTGTAGTTGGTGTTTTGCGTAACCAGTCGATGTTGGCTTTTGAACTTGTATTTCAGCTGTCATAATAAATTCAAAAGTAAGGACTTTCATGATTTTGGTCTTTCGTGTGGATCTAATATTATATTCTGGAAAGGTGCAAATGATGATTAAGAGAATGTATTCTTCAGTAGTCATTGGTCATGCTGCAATTTATAGTGTATTATATTAACATTTGTCATTTTGTGGTCTTTGTTTTGTTTTATTTTTTTTATTATGAACAGGACATTTTAAAGAACAGAAGCATAAAAGACGCACTTGTGGCCGAGGAGAAATTCTTCCGTAGTCGTCCTGTATTCAGCTTCTACCTAGTGATTTTGTTGGTTTTAGATTCTGATAAACTTTCTTGCTTATTTTCTTGTTTCTCTCGGGGTGTGTAGGTGTATAGTGATATTGCAGATCGATGTGGTGTTCCGCAGTTGGCCAAAAAATTGAATCAGGTTAGGCCAATGTTACTTGAAACGAAATTCAATCCGATAAGAGAAACGGAAACGGAATAGAGAAAAGTTAATTTTACTAAAAAAAATGAACTAATTAAAAGCATAAGAAAAAGAAAATGACTAAAAAGAAACCCTAAGGAAAAAAGAAGAAAACAAAAGAAGGGCTTTGGTATTTTATATGGTTATGAGCTTGAAAAAACCATTTGGGGAATGTGGTTTCGGAAACGAAGGTTTCAAAAATGGGATTCAGAGCAAAGTTTCCGGTTTCTGGTATGAAGTATTTTACTGATGTGTTTTGGTAATTAATTCTTATGATCCTGTTTAATCTTTTTGAAGATTCTGGTACAACACATCAAGTCAGTTCTCCCTGGTTTGAAATCACAAATAAGTGTTCAGCTTGTTTCTGTAGCTAAGGAGCATGCCAGCTATGGAGAAATTGTAGAATCTAAGGTATGCACATTTATATTGTGGATTATTTTTGAATTCTTATAGTAAATTATTTTTCCTTCGAATGTCTTTTGTTTTGGTCAAATTATTAAGATGATGGAAAATGTTGTAATTAGCTTGATTTTGAGTCCCTACAATTTGTGCGTCAAAGTAGCAACTGTATAGTTGACCGCCAAATGTACACGCTAGTAGAAATTTGTAGCCTCATTTTTATTATTTTCTATGAGAAATTATGTGAAACAGATTGATTTTCTATTTTTTTTCTTATACATGGTTTGCTTCTCTGTTTTTTAGGCTGGTATGGGTAGTGTCATCTTAAATATCCTATCGAAGTACTCAGAAGGCAAGTCTTTGATCATGTTCATCTTGTCTTCATGCATCATTCATTTTTTTGTTGACAGCCTGTGTTAAAATTATAAGATCTGTTTGAACAGCTTTTGCTTCTATGATTGAGGGGAAGAATGAAGAGATGTCAACATCTGAGTTATCTGGTGGTGCAAGAATTCATTACATATTCCAATCAATTTTTGTAAAGAGTTTAGAGGTTTGCATAAGAGTTTGCTGTCTGCTTTTTTTTTTTTTGGTTTTTAGGTTTTTTTTATTAGATATTCATGTTTCTATACTCTTTGCAGCTGTTCTTGTTAAGTATGAGTTTGCATCATATGACTCAAAAACTCTCACATATTTGAGTCATATGTTGCTTTCTCACAGGGACATAGGGAGTAGATGTTTCAATTTCAAGTAATATGTTACAAGCTCTAGTATTTAAGACTGGCTTTGTTAACTACCTTTTACATTTATCTCTACTCTAGGAGGTGGATCCATGCGAGGATTTAAGTGACGATGACATTCGAACAGCTATTCAGAATGCAACTGGTCCTAAGTCTGCATTATTCGTTCCAGAGGTAGGTTTTATATGTTCATGAAGATTTTGTTACGAGCTGAGATCTGTTTCATCCTTATTAGTATATATTTCTTTGTATTAACCTGTCTTGCGGCATCATATTCTTTTTCATTTCTTTTTCTTTGGTCTTCAAAACTTTTGGAATCAAGTATTAATTACGGAGTTCTCAAAATCTCAGGTACCATTTGAAGTTCTCGTCAGAAGGCAAATTAGTCGTTTATTAGAACCAAGTCTTCAATGTGCAAGGTTTATATATGATGAGCTGATAAAGGTAGCAAGATTTTGCTTTATCATCAAATTTTATATAAAAATTTCCTGTCCTGGTTCTCACTTAAAAATCTTTGTGTAGATGAGCCATCGCTGTCTATTTAATGACCTGCAACGCTTTCCTATACTCAGAAAACGAATGGATGAAGTTATCAATAGCTTCCTTCGCGATGGCCTCCAACCTGCTGAGGCAATGATTGCGCATATTATTGACATGGAGGTAATTGTCTAAATGTCGTTGGTATCATCTTTCTTGTGTCTACTGATCATTTCATTGGGTCTTGGTCTGTTCATATCTGTTCTCTATCCGCTTGCAGTTTTTGCATTTCATTTACTACTTGGCTTTACACTACTATAAGTTACCTTGCTTCATGTAATCTGTACTAGTGAGCTTGGTAATTTCATTTCTTATTTGGTTTATTGGTTTGTGTTGTATTCTGTAAAATGCGTTGCTGTCTTTTCTTGTATTAGATATTAGAATATCAATGTGCAGTTACATGTTTCTTTAGCTTGGCTGGGAATAATATTATTGAACTACTTCAATGGGTGCTAGTTTGTAATTTATCTGCACCTATTTATCAAGGAGATATATATTTAATACATGTGGAACTGATCCTCTTGGTCCCTTATTTTGATGGACCAAAGATTTATGGTTCATTGGTTTCAGATTATAAAAGACTATCTTAGAATGATTTATTAAATTATATGCACTTTTTATTTATGTAAAGTTGTTGGGTGATGTTCGATACTAAAGATCTATTGAAACAATCACTTTGTTATCACGTGGGGTGTGCAGTGTTTTGATCCAAGTTTTTGGATAGTGAAATGCGTGATCTGTTTCAAACCCGTATAATCCAGATAACTGAAAATCCGTATTATTCGGAATTCATTACCTTTGTAATTTGTAATATAAACTACTCTAGTTTAAAATAACCTACTACTTGGAGCAAAAATGCTACTGACTACAGAATGCTATTGCCCTTATCTTTATGTAGTATATAAACTACTCTAGTTTAAAATAACCTACTACAGAATGCTTCTTGGAACAGTAATGTTAGTGTAGAAATCCTAACCATAATCTTTATAATATAGTGTAGTATGTTGAATATCTTAAAAAGGCAGAATGCTAATATGGTATTAATACCAGTAAACATTAATACATTATACATAAAACAAGAATTCAAAAAGGTTAAAATACATAAACCAAGGCTTCAAATAAATAAGATTTTTGGAAGGTTTAGGGACTAAAATGCTAACGCCAAATTTCTTTTGCAAATTACACATCAGAATATCCAAGTCTGCTAAAAGCAAGTGATCCAAACTCCAAACTTCATTGATCATCATCGGAAGTGTCAAGTGTTTCATCAATTATGATATCCGGAATACCGGATAAGCCAAAATATTGCCTAAAAATCATGACATAAAAAAGGAAGGATAAAAGAACTTGCATCTTGAATATATAAAAAAATACAATCAAAATAGAAAATTAGTAATATTACAATCAAATGATCATAAAAGACTACAATACACAATGTACAAGATAATTTATCATTCTAAGTACTCCTAGCAAGCACCATTTTAAAATAGAAAAATTCCAGTAAAAAAAATCCTTATCACAGCACAATCCATTCTGTGGAAATGATGTATTGATTGACATGGGTAATCATTTTTTTAATCTTTCCTTTTCCCGTTTCCTAGGTATGTGATTGTCATTAATATAGAATACATGTAATGTGATGTTCGTTACTTGGTTGCATGAAAGATATAGCCACTAATTTATTTTAAAAACAAGTTTAATACATTTTGGCCATTCCCTTGGATGTCTTCATGAATCTAACTAGAATTTTTGAATCTAGATGAAGTTTCTAAAAATTTGCTTCTGGTTGGCTTCTGACTTCTTGTTTTCTTTTTGTAGTTGGATTACATAAATACTTCACATCCTAATTTTCTTGGTGGAGCTAAAGCTGTAGAGGTTGCTTCTCAAAATATCAAGTCTTCAAGAACCTCTGTGTCTATCCCAAAGCTAAAGGTACATACCTGTCAAGTTTTAATTAACACTTTATTAATGATTAGTGTATGTTTGTTCATACATAGTCTCAATGGTGCATTTTTCCTGTCAGGATGTTGGGGATTCTGATAAAGCACCTGCATCTGAAAGGACCATCAAAGTACGCGGTATTCTTCCTAGAAATGCAAATGGAGTTGTTGCGGAACAGGTACGAAATCTTAGAATCGAATAGATTTGTAGGAATTTGTGGTTACTGTTATTTTATCAGGATTTTTACTTTAAAAATAACTTGATATTGGTTATTAAGCACTCTATTATTACATGGTTGATTTTTTGTTGCAACTTTCATGATTTCCAGAGCTTTCGATCTGCATTAGATGGTGATAAACCTGCTCAGTCTGGTAAGATTTTACCCAGTTGTACTAGACCTCAGTCTGGTCAATATGAAATAGGGTAATGTTCACTGCTCCATGAGTAGTTCTGATGTGTACATCATGTCTGAATAGGAGGTGCTACTAACTCTAGCTGGGGGATTTCATCTATATTTGGGGTTACTGACAGCCGTAGTTCTTCCAAGGAAACCTCCATTAACAAGTCTTTTGGTGAGCCGGTTCACAACTTGGAGCATTCCGTTTCAATGATACATTTGAAGGAGGTAATTGTCCTTTGCTGCCACCCGTATTACTTCTTTGTCTGCAACTTCTGAATAGTAATTATGTTTTCCTTGTGAAGCCACCAACAATACTAAGGCCGACAGAGACTCGTACCGAGAATGAAGCAATTGAAATCGCTGTTACCAAATTGTTGTTGAAATCATATTATGATATTGTCAGGAAGAATGTGGAAGATTCAGTGCCTAAGGCTATTATGCACTTCTTGGTGAGAAGTTGATATTTCCGAGAGTTTCAAATTACTACTAAAAGCATTTTTATTTTACTTTTATCATTATTTCTGTTTAATTGCAGAGGCTTATTGCTCTTATTTCTTGCTTCATGTCTGTTCTTTTTTCTGTTTCTGACTTGTGGCTGTACAAATTGTGTTAATATAGCTGTACATGGGGTGTGTCTGTGACCACCATGTTGCGTGCATTATTATTACCGGGTAGTGCAGAAACAAGTAGGCTACTGGTCCATGCATGGTTTTTGGGTGTTCTCAACCTAGTGAGACTGAGAGGTTCGGGCGATGCATTGCAATCTAGTTGCATCGATTTATGTGGACTATGGACTTGTATTGATGGTCATTGATTTGCTCAAATACTCTCTTGGCCTACGGCCCTACTGGCTTCATTCCTTCAGTATGCATTACTTATTGTTGTGTTACGTTTTATATCTTTCAGCAAGAGAGTTCATTTTTTGCTGAAGAGCAATTTTGAATTTTAATGCATGAAAAATAAAACGTAAAAACTCAGTAGTTTGACTTACAGTTTTGGCTGGTTGACTAGAGATTTCAGACCTTTTGCATTATGAACTTGGGATAGTAGGAAAATATAATGTACTCACTGGATAATACTTGTTAACTTTTATATACTTCATGTAATTGTGTTTGTTCGGCCTTTGTAAACCTTTCTACTGTCAGCTTTATGATGGATCTCTTCATTGGGAATACTTTGTTCGTTTATGAACATAATGATTATTTCAAACTTTTTGTGTTTTGTTAAGAAATGAAGATTACTTGGTTAATGAATGTAACGCTATTCTACGCGATTTTCCTATTCTGTTCTTCTGTGGTCCTGCTTTGTGTATAATTTAGCATCCTTAACAAGAATGATATGCATTACAGCTGTGGAGAGTTGTGTTTGAAAATTGGGTTACCAATGGTACGTTCTTTGTAATTGATGGGTCATTTTTTGATCTTATTAAACTCCGAATGCAGGTAAACCATACAAAGCGAGAGCTGCACAATGTCTTTATCAAAAAGCTGTATAGGTAAACATGAGTCTTCGATTAATTGTTTTGGGTTACTTTTTTTTTGGGTTATTCAATTGATTTGTACATATCAGTTAACAGCCACGGAATCTGATGGCAATTATTGCCAATGAACTATACAGGGAAAATCTTTTTGATGAGATGTTGCAGGAACCTGATGAGGTGGCAATGAAAAGGAAGCAAACTCGTGATAAATTGCGTATTCTCAACCAGGCTTTCCGGGTTAGTTTCTGTTTCATTTGTGAAACTTCTAGGTTACAAGTTCGGCTATAATCTTCTAAAAGTGGATATATTATCATAGCATGTAACGTTCTGAAGTTGGACCTTTTAAGCTCACGTTTCGGATTTATGCTATCAGTCCTGTGAGCTGTCGGTATATGCATGATGTTTCATTCGTAAATGAGATTAGAGCTCGGTAAAAGTTGATTAGAGAATTTTACGTATAAAATGCCGTGTCTAATTCACGTTAGTTTATGGCTGCAAAATTAACTCATGTGTCTATTTTATCTGTTTGCCTCCATGTTCTTTGTTCGCCCTCATGTTGTGTTCTCTGTCTTTGGAATTACATGAGCTCTTTTGCATTCCAGACACAATTCATTAAATCTCATCATTTTCCGGATTTTTGTTCTACTACAGGTGCTTGATGAATTGCCACTTGAGGCCGATACAATTGAGAAGGGGTACAGTTTGGCAAGTGATGCTGTTGGGTTGCCAATGATGAACGGCCTCCCATCATCCATGTACTCAACAAGCAGTTATTCAAGTGATTCATATTCTGCCTCTCCTAAAACCCACAAGTCCAGAAAATCGTCTCACTCGGGTGAACTGCAATCGCCATTCTATCCTAACGGTGATTTAAACGTGAGTAGCCATGGCTCTTTAACTGGTCTGTATCCAACTGTCCATATGTAACTGGTCAGCCGAACCTACTCATTCCTCATGTTTATTCCTTTCAATTAGTTCATCCATTATTTTTTAATCTTTGGTGAAGTCAAATCCATAAGAAACAGTGTGTCGAAAACCATTCACACCATCTCCTCTGCAGTCACTGTTATTCTAAGTTGCAGAAGGGTGCCGCGGTTTATTTGCAGATCCTTTTAATATTTGGTAGTATATATCTTGCATAATTTTAATCGGCCAATGTATCAGTCTCAACTTTGAACTGGTTTTTGGTGCATGAAATTTTTGGTCGATAATTAGCACGTCAGGAGATCTAATAGGTACTATAGTAGAGGAATTGTGTTACCTCTATTCATTTTTGCCATACACAAATAACTTAGTTTCCGTTGCCAGAAGTTAATGGGAAAGTGTGACTTATTTTTATGGGTGTGTATATTAAAAACTCCTGTAATGATAACAAGTACATTGTTGCATTCAAATTCAAAGGAAAATTTTAGTGATAATTCTTGGTTAGAGGCACAAGAGCCTTGCATCAATGTGTATATAAGGTAGCAAACTAGCAATGTGTGTTCGAGTAAAACATGGTTGTTATTTGTTGTTATTCTTTTTATTGTGTCACCGTATTTTTTTAAAACTTCAATTTAGAATTGGAAGTTTACGAGATTTGATACGTTAATAACACGTATATAAATAAAATGGCTATTTTTAATCTTTCATGATTGACTACTTGCTTAATGATTATTTATTATTGTAATTAATTAGTTTATATTGTTTAATGTTTAATTGTTTAACATTTATTGTTTAATTATGAACAATTGAACATTATATATCTATCTTTTTTGTATTTTTTATTCTTTAATTATGTATAAATATAACTGATAATCATGGTAGAGGCAAAGATTTCCTCAGGAATTTATTGTTAGGGAATAATTTTAGTCTTAGGCTTCTTAGACGCGATCCTTATTAGAGGGGTATTATTAGGTATGCTTGTTGTGCTAGGCAGAAGAAGACAGTGAGACAGATACATAACAAGAGGTAGCACTGTAGAACATGTGCGTACTCACATTGATGATAAACATAGTTCTTCGAGTCAATTGATGGCAAGGATATGTGAAGTAACTATCAGGAATATATTTCACGCTTTCTATGGGACAACCTGTTGATTGGATTGACGTTAGGGGTTAGAAGGGTGAGTTTGTTTGTACACTAATAGGTGCTACCGTGCTAGTACTTCTATCGGTATTGAAGCCCTACTTGATAGCCTAGTCGAAGATCTAGCATGTTGGGCTTGTTACTTGTCCTTCAGTGCTTGTCGTATCTTGGTTTGTTAATTTGTTATGTGTATGCGCCCTTTTATATAGAGTATCAAAAAAGTTACTATCCAGAAGTTTGATTATCTATATGTGCGCAATTACTCATCCATGCACGTAAAATGTTAAATTTATGCTTGATTCAAGTTTTCGTTATGTATTGGATGATCTTTTAATTTCTTTTTGATCAGGGAACAAGTATTATTCTCCAATAATGTTAATAATCAGTAATTATGGGTCAATACCCAAAGAATTCCGTTGTGTATGCCTCTATATATTTACCACCACATAATCAATTCACTATGTTTAAATAAAAGTAACATATTTGGTGGAGTTTAGGATATACATGGAAACTGCACCAAATAAATCTTAGAATCTATCCCACACTTGATTGTAGGAAACTGCAACCTCATCTCTCATTATGCCAAAAACTACTAAAAAGTTGTGATTGGTTTGCGTTATATAACAATAGAGGTGTTCATTCGGGTGATCGGGTCGGTTTCAGACGGATGTCATTCGAATCGGTTGTTTTTCGGATCGGTTATTTCCGGATGCGCGTTTCGAGGGGTCACGCTCGGGTCGGGTCGGTTGGCCACGGTTCGGTTGAAGATCGATTATTCGAGATGTGGGGTTAGCATCAGTTCGGTGTCGGTTGAAGTTCGTGTCGAGATTCATCGGTCTCGAATTGTCATCGGTTAATAATTGGTTCGGTTTTACCGGGTACAGATCGAGTTCGAGTATGTTTTCAAGTAGAATTCGACTACGAATTACTAAGTATTATCGATTGAGTCAGTATCAGATTAAGTTAGTCATTCTTTTATTGATGATAAGGTTTACTTTACTTCAAGCAAAATAAAATAGTTCAAATACAAATCAATTAGTGATCATTATTACATTGTTACTTTTACTTGTTTGATCGAAAATTAAATATATGAAACCATGTATTTATAAAAATTTATTTTATTAAAAAATTTATCAAATATTTATCATTTTATTAGAATAAATAATAAGATGATTGAATATGAGTCGATCAAACTTCTATGTTAAAAACTAGTTCAGGTTTACACAAGTTCAATCTAAACTTCTTCGGGTTAAGTCGGTTTTAACCGGATCGAGTTCGGTTTGGATCATGATTCGGGTCGGATATGACTCGGGTCGATCATTATTAGGTTCGGGTAATCTCGGTTAACGATTATGTGTCGGTTAAAAAAAATCGGTTACAGCTCGGGTTCAGTTTTCCTATTTTCGGTTGTCAACCAGTTCGGATATAACTTCGGGTCGAATAATGTCGGTTCGATAAACCTAAAAATGGAACACATTTTCGGATCGGTTTACTTTCGATTTCGAATCGGATCACTTTTGAACAGCTCTATATAACAATAATCTCACATGTTCATCACTTGTTTATTTAGCAGGCACAATCAATCAAAATAACACTAGGCCATGTGTGCACAAACTAAATGGACGTAGAGGATTGCATTAGTAATTTTAACTATCAATCAATATTCATGTCTGTACAAACCACTCGGTCATTCTCGATTACTAAATATTATACAGGCAATGTTGTATAGGAGACCTACCATGTATTTCTTCAGATGTGATAGCTTGTCTAAGGTAGTATACTTGTTTCATGCTAGCATAAACCCTAGTATAGTTTTGGCTGACTGATGTCCTACCAGTCGCACCGAGTTGTCCTATATAATCATAAATATCATTTGGCATAGTTGCTTTAATACAACCGCTCTTATACTATACAAAACGATTGTTGTGTCTTAGTTTATCACCAGGATACATTTTTACCTTTCATGTACCTTTCTCCAAGTTTTGACAATATTTAATAATCATAATCGAACAATCACTTCCTAGTTCTTGATCCTTTTCTAGGAATGCATGGGTTCTGAATCCATCCATTTTTCGACAATACGGGTTCGTGTCTTATTTTTGGTTCCATAATCTTAGGGGTTTGGGTTTTGATACATATTTTCGAGAGATCTGACCTATAAATTCTTTTGTATTTATTTTTTTAAAAAATTATGTATAAACTATTGTGTCATTTGTTTATTTATGAAACTTTTTTGTATTTTTAAAATGGGTGAATTGAATCTTTATCAATTGAAAGACTAAATATTACGTTTTAAGAATTTTGTTAATGTTGGAAAACTTAATTTATTATATGGTCGCTCAAAGAGTATTAGAAAATCTTTATTAACTAAAACTGTTTAAATAATTTCACACGAAAGAACGATAAGTTGCATAATATATTATTTACAGCGTTTTAGAAAAATAAACAAGATAGTTTGGACACAACCCGCTAGACTCTAAAGTTCTAGGTTTGGTTCTAAATTTTTCAGATCTAGATCTACGACCTACATCTAGTAAAGAATAGGGTTTAGATATAGGTCTTGTTGTACGCAACCTTGATCCCACCCATGCCTATTCCTTACCAGGACGAACCACATCATCTAAATCATGCAAATGTTCGCTAAACCTCCATGTCATTGAAAATGTAGAAAAACATCTTCATAGAATGACCCTCTTACTGATTCAAATTTTGTATCCATAATAAATCTTAAAGAATAATTCAATTCATCATCACCAAAATGCTCCAAGATATTTTCCCTAAATTTCTTTTAAAAAATGGCATTTAAAACAAAAAAATTATTTAAAAGAAAAAAATTTAAGTCATGCAAAAACCTGGCGTCGCAGTGATTGGTAACTTACTCGGTTTCTGTAGAGCGCCTCCTACAAAATTGATAAAACTACATATTGATGCGGTAATGCCCATGAAAATACATTAGGAACAGCTCCAAATATGTTCCAGCAAACAAGGAAAAAGCATTAAACTAACACGAACAAAAATTTCATGAAGCAAGGTTACTATTATCCTCTTCTCACTCATATGGTCACTAGGAATGCAGAGTTAAAGAAACTGATTCATGTAGGGCTATTCCTGACTACCCATCAACGAAAGAAAGACACCGTCACAGGCTCACAGCTTATAGAACAACTAAAAGGCAGGAACTATATGAGATAATGAAACTAATCGCCTCAATAAAATACCTTGATCGTTATTCCACCTTGGAAAAGGATGATGATACCTAAAAAACTCGAGAATAGGACATAAGAGGATGCAGAACAGAATGAGTTCGACAATCCTACTCCAGAAATACTTATTTGGCATTTGGGGACATCATTTTCTTCACATAATCATCAAATGGTTAGGGATAGAGTTATGGAGGGAGTATATCATGATAATGGGAAGAAAGCACATTGTAAGTTTGTAACAGTAGGAAGATGCCACATTCAAACACAAGGGCTATTAGTGAGATAGTGATTACTTCAATCAAGGTACATTTTGAAGCGGGCTCCTTGTTATTACAAGGATAAGAATGCATACATTCGACTAGGAGCCACTTTAATGGCATTGGAGCAATGCAAAGTTGTTGTATACTCAAAAAATCATACATTCTCACAAGTTACGAGAAATTTTCTTTAAAAAATGACTCATATTTATTAAAAAAAAGTATCTAACCTGGAAAATAGCAAGATCCAATTTTTCATCATGTAATTTGCACCTGTTCATTCTCTCTAGTGGAGGTTTTTCTTGATTCAGAAGCTAAAGGCTTAGCCCCTGTAATAAACCGAGATATTACTGGCTGAAACTTGCATCAATGGCAGAAGGACCGAGTTTCTGCAAGACAAACTTGATTATGTAACAGGCTATTTGTAGGGGAAAATGCAACAGGCTATGAGTTTCTGCAAGGCAAACTAGATTATGAATTGGCAATCAAGAAGAAAATCATTGCATTATAAAATAGGATAAATGAGCTATTTGAGCTGCTCAAGGCTCCCAAATGTGTAAACACACTGCATGTCAATACAAATCATGATTTCCCTCCTTCCCTCCCCCCTTCTTTATATATACATGATTATGAGGATGCCTTCTTTTGCAAGAATAACAAACTAACTCATTAACAAATTAATAACAAAATAACATAAAATATTCCTTATAACTTTCTTTTAGGTTCTTCCAAAGCTCTTCAAAAGTCTCTTGTGCCCTTATTTAACTTTCCATGCACGGCAATACCCTCTGCGCATCTCTGCAATCAGATGATAAAAGTGAACCACAAAAGCTTTCAACACATGAAAAATTCTAACACTTATGCATAAACAGAATGTTTCGCCAAACAGAAGGCAAAGAGAACTGAAAGGGTCATAGAAAAATTTAATTGCTATATTTCAACTAAACTATAGTAGAAGAGGCTAATGGCTCACGAGCAACTTAGCTTCCTTCCACGGGCAGCAGGACAGACAGGATGCCAGATGCTCCATTCCATCAGGTTATGACGATGTGTAGAAAAATTTCAGGGTCAGTCCTAACACTTACATGAGTTCTCACAAGCTTTTCGATAAGCCTTTAGCATATGGAAGAAGTTAAACAAAACGTGTTTGGAGTTGGAACGATGAGAAAAGCTTTCCTTAACTAGCTAGAGCTTTTCAGCAAAAGGGGGGGTCATAATCATATTGGGCTTGTTCGGTAAATGAATACTAATTGGAGCTGTTGGCTGAAGATGTTGTCTGGTTTGACATGCTCGAAATATTCCCATAAGCAAGCTACTTAAGCTAGCTATTATAGAGATGTTTGGAAAAAATTATTTGTTGGTTGTTGATTGTTTATTAGAGAAGTATACAAAAAACCAAAAGTCAATGTAAAAAGCTACTATGAGTAGCTTTTTGATTTTGGCTTTAAAGTTAGCTTTTCAACTAGATTAAAAGTCATTTACCAATACTTTTTGGGCTATTTGACCAGCTAAACAGTCAACCAAGAAGCCAAGAAAAAAGTTGATTGGCAAACACCCCTATAAACAAATTTGACAGACTTCCTTAGAACAAGTTAGGTCTTGGCTCTTGTATTTGGATGATATAAGAGAGGGAATAACAATGGAATCAAAAAGGAGATATATACCTGCATTTCTTGATTTCCATAAGAATTACCGGGCTCCATTGCTAAAGGCTTTCTATCACTCGGACTGTCCTGAAAATGCAACATGAAATGCCATCGAAAAGAGAAAAAAGGGAATCACAATCTAGACCGGAACTACACAAATCAGCAAAAACCAAGTGGAAATCAGACGCTTTAATCATATTGCAATTCCAATTAACTTACCCCATCAATAATCTGTCTTACATCTGACAAACACATAAAATCACACATGCTGCTCCAACACACACTTCCTTCTTCTTTTGATTCTATTTATTTGCGACATGGACCAACCATTCTCTCACAAAATGGGGTCCATATTGCAAGTAAATGTTACACAAGTAAATTTGTAACTAAGTTTATTGCTAAAATTTGTGCCAACTCAATTTTACATACCCGGTCACCCTGAAATGGTACAATCCTCCCTGTCTTTGAAAGATCTCTGAGGGTTCCCTAAACAAAAAAATATAAATGGATCAAGATCTTAACTATCCTGATTATATTAGACATAAGCAGACTGATCGTGCATTGAAATCCACCTTGTTCGCCCACATTAGCCCACAAGCATTACAAAGAGTCCTGGGACCAGATGGCCCTCGACGCATTGCTGGTGTAGACTTCTCACTAATTCCACAGTGTTGACAAGTGCGTAGACTGTTTGGAAAAGAAACCCATGTTAAATTTGACATTAATTATCTGATTGTTTGAAAATGAAAAGCATCAGCTTCTAATAACTAGCACTTGTCAAGACACCCCTCCAAGTATGCTTTAACAGGGCTTTAACTTACACACATTCTGGAGGTGGTGTACCATCACTAGGATCCCAATTACCAGCAGCCAGTTTATGCCGATCCTTGAACGATGCAAACTGTCCATTTTTCCGTTCCATCCTGATAGGATAGATGTACCCATAATTTATCAGATATTCAGAGTATCAAATTTCAATCACAAAGTATGCTTCAACAGGGCTTTTCATATTTTCTTTTATTTGTTCCAAAAAGGGAAGGTGATTAAAAAGATGCCAAATTACAATAATCATTATATTCTTCAGCCAGCCATCGGTCATAAAGGCCTAAAATAAATTGGCACAACAAAATCATAGTTAAGCTATAAACAGTAGGGTTGCCAGAAAAGCTTTTTTTGGTGAAGCACCAGTCCGACATGCTATTGTAATGCGTGCTTAGAAACTACAATACTCATGATTCCACCAGAAATGAAGTATGCCAATTCAGGGAATAGACACTATAGTCAAACAATTTTTCCCCTGAACACTCTTCTAAATATTTAACGCTATCCTCCATATGCGGTTTCAAATTTTGTAATTATCCAATATTACTTATCCATAAAATACGAACATACTATAATTCCCAAAATACAATTATTATTCCTAATTCTAATGGTGCTTGGATGAGATGCTAACAATAACGCAGAAGCAATAATGGCAAAAGGATTCCAGAGAAAGAACTAAGAAATGCAGTTCAAATGGAAAAGATAGTGCAACAGTCAAGTCGATATTAAATAGTTCCATCAACTGATGGAAGATGATACAGTGACACAACTGCATGACTTGAATTTTCCAGAAACACTCATAGGCAGTCAAAAGAAATGTCTTTTCAATTTACAGAATCGGATTGCCAAACATATTGCTAGCCAAGATTATTCTGAGATGTCCACTGTTCAGTGAGCACACTAACATTCAAAAGCACAATGACCTTCAGAAATATACTTTCAGTGCCATCTAGCCGTACTTACCAAGATATAGCTCTAAGAGAAGATTGACCTACCGAATAAAAAACAATTTTTTTCTACAAGGGAACTAGATAGATAAATCTATAGACAAATACTGCTAAAAAAGCAGAAAGAAATCTGGTTCTATAGTATTACCAAGATTACACTAAACATTCACAAGCAAAGAATAAAAACTCCCCTGTTACATAATGTGTAACACCCGTCATTTCACCATTTCAACAATATTTCACCATTACAAAGTCATTTGTCTCCCAATTAAAATTCCATAACCCACTAAATTAAAATATGGGAAATTATCAATGGTACCCCTGAGTTTTGGCACTTTATCAATGGTAGCCCCAAGTTTTTTTTATTATCAATGGTACCCTCGTACTATTGAGCGTTTTACAACCGTAACCTTTTAAAACTTTTTCCGTCAAAAATCGTCCAAAACCGTTAACTTTTTTTCTTTTTCTTTTATTTTTCAATTCAAAACATAAAAGAAACTTAATGGTTTTGAACCATTTTAGACGGAAAAAGTTAAAAAAATATTACGGTTGTAAAACGCTCAATAATACAAGTGTACCATTGATAATATGAAAAAACTTAGGGGTACCATTGATAAAGTGCAAAAACTCAGGGGTACCATTGATAATTTCCCTTAAATTATTAAGATCACTTAAATGATTGTTACTCATAATTTTAGTTATTAACAAATTAACTGATAAGTTGATCAATTATACACTAAAGTACCTCATAGAATTATAATACCTATGAACGCAAACTTTGCATAATATATAATAATAGTTCAACAATAAAAAGGACTATAAGTTCAAAGCTCCCCTTCTGTGATTTTTACATTTCAAAAATGCACACCGCATCGGTTGTCGACCGCGATTGCGTTAGTACTCTATAATATTGTTGTCCGCGACGCAGTGACCGTTTTCGAAAATGCATTTGCGACCGCAGTTTTTTTCCATGTGAATCTTGACAACAAAACTAAACCTCGCTTTTTTATAGTGTTGTAAGATAGGTTTTCTTGACAGGTTAAAAAGAACGCAAATGAATTACCTCTGAGTAACCTCTTTTCGGCATGTGTAACGAATTTTCTTATCAAAACATCTTTCTTTCTTCTTTTCTCGAAATCTAACCAAAGATGCGATTCTATGAGATATTTTTTGGCCGTATGGCCGATCACCTGTTGTCTGTATCAATTTGCAAAACATGTGGCCTCAGGTTAAAATTAGAACATGTACAAATATTAGAATTTCACAGGTTCTAATAATACCATGTCATGCTGCTGGAGTAGGAACTCCGATGTAGGTACACTAGTTGACAAGTCACGGCCTCCCAAGAGTAATAAAATTGCGTGCACCTATAAAAGCCATAATACAACACATAGCAATAAAAATTTGGCAGCCTCCAAAAGAAGTGCATCAAATCCTCAACAATACAAGACAAAAAACAAAGAACCTAGTTATTCAAGATTTGCAGAGATATACAAAGAGCATTTTATTCTAACATGTTTTTCACAATAGAATATTCCAACAATGTTATCTTTACAAAATAACATGTTAGCAAACAAAGTCTACTACATTTTAAGTTAAAATACCTCCCAGTTTCCCAACGTCATCTAGAGACTCAAGGACTAAATGAGGTGTGCTGGACTGAAATAAGTGTAATCTTTTGTGTAACTTAAAAGGTTTTCAAATGTTAATCCAACCTTATCTGGTGTTCACATAGCAAGCTCCAAAAGCTCAATTAAGTTAGCACAATGTAACAAACCAGAGTTTATCTCAACATATTTAATTACTCAACACCCTAAGACTACTGAACAAATCAAAAGATTATTGAATTACAATAAATGAATAGTAGTAGGAACGTATCAAAAGAAACTACTTCAAAGGTGATTGAACAGTTTAAAAAAGTCCACTTCAAAAATCAACTATTTTAACTTTTGATAAAAAAATTCAAAATAATTTGATACTAAATAAATAAATCCTATTATGTTTATGCTATTTTACCCTAATTCACAACAAGACCCGATTATTATCATTAGAACTTTCTGTGAAAATCTCTCAACACCCTATTCACCTTATCATCAAGAAACATGAATTGTAAAACCCTAAAACCACACTGGTAACAACCTAAGCATTTTTCCTATTCATATATAAAATCAGACCCAACATGTGAGTGCTCGTCGCTCATTGCAGGTCCCAACCCCAAATAGAGGAAAGTGAGCGGTAAGTTTGTGACAACTAGCTATAAAACCTAGACATAACCTATGTATCACAAATCCATATCCGTAACAGACTTTAATTTTCCACATTTTAAATTCAAAAAAATGGGGAAAATAAAAAGGCAAAACAAAACATGCATACATTTATTTGGAAATTAACATAAGATACACCACCAAACATTTATTGCTAGTGTTTTCTGTTCATGCATCTGTTTCATAACTTTACCTTACCCAAAAAAAGCACCCACATAAATTTCCAACTTATTGCAAGTGCGTTTGGAAAAATAACTCACCTGTGATCTCACGTCGAAGAACTTGAGAGAAGTTGACTAACAAATAAGCTTGATAGACGACTTTTTCTATTACAAATTGGTTCTAAAATGAACCTCATCGAACTTGTATGCAATCAACGTTCCTCTTTTATAGATGTTATTGTGAACAAGAGGCCTAATGGGCTACTCTTTTCATCACCAATTGGTCCAATTGGTATAAGATGAAACCTCATCGACTTATGTGTACTTAATTCTTCTCTTCAGTGTATAAGCTCAATGAAAATTTTTTCCTTTATTGTTTATGTTAACAATCACTGTTCACTCTTAATTGTCACCAAAAAATTGATAAGCATGAATTTTTCTTTTTTTTTATTATGTAATGAAGATTGATAACACTACAACTGATAGCAATTATTCTGTCAAAACAACACAGTATCAAATATTCAACAACAACAATAAAAATGTCAAAGCCTTAAATCATACTCAAAAGATCAAGGTCATTACATAACAATAGATTCCACATGAATTTCCATTCTTCGTTATAACTTTTACTATAATTTACAGAGATTTAACTTCAATCTAAATATAAGGGAAGAAGTGAAAGAAAACTACCTTGTCATGAGTAACAGAAGGAAATACATAAACTTCTCCTTCAAAAGCAATAGTAAGTTCACCAGTTTTTCTCCGAACCAACGAAGACGAAGCAGAGCACATCAAAGACGCACCAGATGTCAAATTACTCTTAATGTTCATCGCATCACCAGGAATTGCTATGCTAACATGCGCTTCTTTATCTTCATCTTCATCGTCTTCCACCTCTATTTCTTCATCGCCATTACTGAATTCCTCAGTGTCAGTGTCAAAGGAGTCGTCATCTTCTTCCGTAATCGCAACTTGATTTTGATCTTCGAATCGATTTGAAATTACTTGCTCCATTTTCCTGTAAAACCCTAATTCTTTGAAGGAGATAAATGGGGGTTGTTGAAGTAGGAGAGAGAAAAGGGAAGCGCTAAAAATGGATACAAATGGGGAATTAGATTTTGTTGTCAGAGCTAAAAAGTCGTTTTTGTAAAAGTCAAGAGACCATTATCCAGGTTCTGAAGAGACGATACATTATTAAGAAAAAAACAATATGAAGTATTATTAAGAGAATTTATCAACACAATTTATTATGAGAGACGGTCTCTCCAAGAGACGCATCAGAAATATGGGCTAAATAGTCCAATTTACACAAATTTAAGAGAAAATAAGAATGTGAGCTTCTTGTTTTGAGGTTGTCTTTTTGAGAGATGGTCTTTCACAAGAGTAGCTGATTTATCAATGGTATTGTTTTTGTAGTTTATTATTGGTACTTTTAAGTTTTTTCGGTTATTAATGTTACTTTTTCTTCCCTTATAAACCAACCTGTCATTAAACTCCCTGTATTCTGAACGTGTCTCCTTCGTCCCTTTTGATTTTGCTCTTCTTTTCTAACTATGACTTCCACTTCAAGTCTTCAAGGTACTTTTCATTTTGTGGTGAAGTGTATTCTAAAAGTTATTGAACATTACCTGGAAGCCTTAACGTTAATTCCATCGAAATTGGTGATAGTTGGGTAAGATTGAAGAAATGCTATTGTGACCCAACTAATTTCTATGATGTTAGCGTTTCGAGTTCTATAATCTATTCTAGAATAATCTATTACAAGCGTATTTCGTGCCAAGCATTTGAATGAGGTTATCATGCAGATTTGAACGAAAATCATAATGAAGTTGCACTTACAGAGGTCCAAGGGGATGCTCCTGTGATGCATGGGGAAGAATTTGCTGAACTCAAGGCTATTGTTTTAGAGCTGTCCAAGAAGATTGATAGCCTAATTAAGTTTGTTGTTTTTATGAAACTTGTTGTAATGTATTACCTAATATTTGTTGGTTCTTGTCATTCTAAAGTTAGATAAGGCTAGCAATTGTGTACTAGGATTAGTTTTAATGGTAGCTTAATTAATTTGTATTAATGATTGTAAACTTCATCATTTGAAGCAATAAAATATAGGGCAAAAACTCAAAATAATTACATCATTGATCACAAAATATAGGGCAAAAACCCAAAAATCAAAACGAGGTGCACGTAAAGAAAAACATGAAAAAGGAATGGGAACTTACCAATGTGACGAGATGCAGGCCGGCCCTAAGGGTGGGCAAGAGGGGTCGTCGCCCAGGGCTCCATGTCAAAAAAGCAAAATTAATGGTTGTAAAAGGTCCATATTAGTTATAAATTGCAAAGAAAAAAGGTCCCAATATGTTATTTCTGTTAAAATTAGTAAACCATCACCATCCATAAGTTATTAATAGATATTCTATTATACATCATTATTGATAGAGGAAGAGAAATTATAGGAAGATATAATTATATTTAGGATGCCTCACTTTATATATATATATCTCAAAGTATTTTTTATGAAATAGCAGAGTGTAATGTAATAGATAATTACATACATTGTAATAATAAAAGAGCTGCAGCAGCAGCTACATTGAATAAATATTTATCTTAATATAAAGGATTCATCTCCTTTATTTCTTTCATGGTATCAGAGTCAGGTTCTACAATATAAAAAAAATTATTAAAAAAAAATAATGGCATCATCAAGTGCTACGAGTACTAATCCAATATTGCCTAAATTCTCTGGTAAGAATTACGAGCATTGGAATGTGCAAATGAAGGTAATATTCAAATATAATGATGTATGGGAAATTGTAGAAAAAGGCCATATAGAGCCAACCGAACCAGAAGAGGCAACCATGACGGATGCACAAAAGAAGGAATTAAATGAAACTAGAAAAAAAGATTTGAAAGCTTTATCATTTATCCATTCGGCCATGGATGGCCAAAATATGTTTGAAAAAATTGCAGCAGCAGAGACATCACACAAAGCTTGGGATATTCTTAACAAAGTATACCAAGGTAATACTCGTGTTAAAAATGTTAAGTTACAACATTTGAAATCAGATTTCGAGTCGCTAAAAATGAAACGTTCGGAAACAGCATCTGAATATGTTGATAATGTTACTTCTATCGTAAACAATATGAAAGCATTAGGTCATGATATTAAAGAATGTGATGTAGTTTCTAAAATTCTTCGTTCCATGACATCTAAATATGAAATAATAGTATGTATGCTGGATGAGCGAAGCATCAAAGAAGATCTTTCCTTAGATGAAGTACTTGGTACTCTTATGGTTCATGAGAAAAGACAAAATTCATATGAACCTGAAGAGCAGGAATTACAAGCAAAAACACCCATATATAAACAAGGCAATTTTAGAGGTAGAGGCTTCAGTAGAGGCAGAGGATCTAAAGGTAGGGGTGGAGACAGATCCAACACAAATGAAGGTGATCGATATCATCGTGAATACAATGGCAATCAACGACAAGGAAATGTAAGAAGTCGAGGTCGCGGTGGAGGTCAAGTATCTAGAAATAATGGATTTTCAGATAAGTCTCGTGTTCAATGCTTTAATTGCACTAAATATGGGCATTATAGTTCTGAGTGTCACTTTAAAAGTCCATTAGAAGAAAGAGTTAATCATGTTGAAAAATCTGAAAATGAATCAAATGAGACAATATTGATGGTATGCAATGTTGAAGAAGGTCAAGATAACATATGGTACTTGGACACTGGTTCAAGTAACCATATGTGTGGCAATAAAGAACTATTTTCTAAAATTGATGGTTCCTTCAATTCTTTTGCTCGATTTGGTGATAACACAAAAATTGACATCATTGGAAAAGGAAATGTTGCAATTCAGAAAAATGATGGTGATGTAGATTACATATCAAATGTTTACTATGCTCCAAAGCTTAAAAATAATCTATTGAGTCTTGGACAACTTTTGGAGAAAGGTTATGAGATAAATATGAAAGATGGGTGTTGTTGCATCATAGATAAAAATAACCATTTTATTGCTAAAGTTCCAATGACAAAGAATAGAATGTTTCCTCTGAAACTCAAGAATGCAACACAATCTTGTTTTAGCACCACAGTTTATGATGACACATGGCTTTGGCATCTTAGATTGGGACACTTGCATTTTAATGGAATGAAATTACTACAACAGAAGAACATGGTAGTCGGCTTACCATTGCTAGAGCAACCAAAGACAGTTTGTGGAGATTGTGTTTTGGGAAAGCAACATAGAGATTCTTTTCCCATTAGGAAGTCTAAGAGAGCAAAGTATCCACTAGAGATCATTCATTCAGATATTTGTGGTCCTATCACTCCCGTATCTTTTGGAAAGAAAAGGTATTTTATTACTTTCATTGATGATTATACTCGAAAATCTTGGGTATATTTTCTTATTGAAAAGTCAGAAGCATTAGAAGTTTTTAAAAATTTCAAGGCTTTCGCTGAAAAGCAAAGTGGGTATTATATCAAGACGATCAGAACCGATCGAGGGGGTGAATATACCTCAAAAGCTTTTGAACAATTCATCCAGAAGCATGGAATTAGACACCAACTAACAACATCATACTCCCCTCAGCAAAATGGAGTTGCAGAAAGAAAAAATAGAACAATCCTGAACATGGTAAGAAGCATGTTAAAAACTAAGTCACTGCCAAAAGAATTGTGGGCCGAAGCCGTAAACTGGAGTGTGTATCTCTTGAACATGTGTCCTACCAAGACTGTAAAAGATCTCAAACCTGAAGAAGCATGGAGTAAGAAGAAACCAGATGTTAGATACTTAAAGGTTTTTGGTTGTGTTGCTTATGCTCATGTTTTAGACCAAAAGCGAAAGAAATTTGATGATAAAGTCGAAGTTAGAATCTTTGTCGGACAAAGTAATGTATCAAAAGCTTATAGGATTTATAATCCAAAGACAGGAAAGATGATTATTAGTCGAGATGTTGTGTTTGCTGAAGATCAATGTTACGAATGGACTAAAGATCAAGAGGCCATTGTTCCTTTAAGTTTTGAAAAACTAGAGAAGGATACAATAACACAAGTGCATCATGAACAACAACAACAACAACAACAACAACAACAACAACAACAACAAACTCGAGTAGCAGAAGAAGCTTATGATGACAATGAGAATGTAGTAGAAAGAACAGAATTACAAAGACCAAGGAGAAACACGTCTCAACCTTCATTGATGAAAGATTACATTATCAGTAGAGATGATGACAATGATGACTCCTTCATTCAATATGCTTTCTTCTCTCAAGGTGATCCTATATTTTTCGAAGAAGCTAATCAAGATAAAAAATGGCAAAATGCCATGCAAGAAGAAATTAGATCGATTGAAAAGAACAACACTTGGGAGCTTGTAGATCCACCAAAACAATGTAACCCTATTGGAGTAAAGTGGGTTTATAAGACAAAATTAAACGCTGAAGGGAACGTTGAAAAATATAAAGCGAGATTAGTCGCGAAAGGTTATAAGCAAAAGGAAGCAATTGACTACAATGAAGTATTTGCACCAGTAGCAAGACAAGAGACAATTCGATTAGTTCTCTCTTTGTCAGCTCAAAATGGTTGGACAGTTTTTCACCTTGATGTGAAGTCGGCTTTTCTATATAGAGAATCAACCACCCGGATTTGTGAGAAAAGGAAATGAAAATAAAGTTTATTGACTTAAGAAAGCATTATACGGGTTGAAGCAAGCACCAAGAACTTGGTACACGCAAATTGATTCAGTTTTTGCAAAACTAGGTTTTGAAAAATGTCCCTATGAGCATACTCTTTATGTGAAAAAGAATAACAATAAAATTCTTATTGTTTGTCTTTATGTGGATGATCTAATATACACCGGAAGCGATTCTCAAATGATCGAAGAGTTTAAGAAGCAGATGAAACATGAATTTGACATGACAGATATTGGAAAGATGAACTATTATCTCGGTATTGAAGTTGATCAAACTAAAGATGGTATATTTGTTTCACAAAGAAAATATGTCAAAGATGTTTTGAAAAGATTTAAAATGGATCAATCAAAACCAATTAATACACCCATAGAAGTAGGAGTAAAACTGAGAAAGAATGATGGAAGTGAAAAAGTTGATAGCACCTACTACAAGCAAATAGTTGGAAGTTTGATATATCTTACTACAACAAGACCAGACATCATGTATGCGGTTAGTCTTATCAGCAGATATATGGATAACCCAACACATGATCACTTGCAAACTGCGAAGCGTATACTACGCTATTTGAATGGCACTAGAGATTTAGGAATATTTTATGGAAGACAAAAATCATATCTTGTTGGTTTTACGGATAGTGATTATGCTGGGGATATTGATAATAGAAAAGGTACATCCGGATACGCTTTTTCTTGGGAAATGGAGTAGTATCATGGTCCTCAAAGAAACAACTAATTGTGACCTTATCATCAACGGAAGCTGAGTATGTTGCTGCAACATCTTGTGCATGTCAAGGTATTTGGCTTCGTAATATACTCAAAATACTCGAATGCTCGCAAAATGGTCCAACAAGAATCTACTGTGATAATAGATCCGCCATAGCACTCTCAAAGAATCCAGTCTATCATGGAAGAACGAAACACATAGATGTGAGATACCATTTTCTCCGTGATTTAGTCAATGATAAAGTGATAGATATAATATTCTGCAAGAGCTCTCAACAAGTAGCAGACATATTTACAAAACCATTAAGAAATGAAATGTTTACAATGTTACGAGATAGTCTAGGTCTTTGCACCTACAATAGTATGGTTTAAGGGGGTGTGTTAAAATTAGTAAACCATCACCATCCATAAGTTATTAATAGATATTCTATTATACATCATTATTGATAGAGGAAGAGAAATTATAGGAAGAAAATTATAAATTCATACATGTAATAATAAAATTAAAAGAAGATATCTTAATATAAAGGATTCATCTCCTTTATTTCTTTCAATTTCGCCCAGGGCCCCCAAATATCTAGGACCGGCCCGAGATGCAGCATTAATGAACTCGTAGCTTTGTTAGAGGTTCAACAATGGAGGAAGAAAAATAGGTCCTTGATGATGAAGATAGAACAACCAGGTATGTGTGATGGAGGAAAATAAAGAGGCAATGAAAATATGTAGGAACTGACCATGGTTTGTTTTTAAAGAATTTAACGGAAGATAATTAACTGCAAAATCATCATTAATGTCATGGTTGTTATTAGCATTAAATATTGGGGGTACCATTGATAATCGAAAAGACTTAGGAATATCGATGATAATTAAGTGCAAAAACCGTAGGGGTACCATTGCTAATTTCCTTATTATTAACTCAATAAGATATTTATATTTACACCGACCATGCCCTTTATCTTTCACTCTTTTTGTGTTGGTCGCTAGTTATTTAGTTATAATAATCGGTCTTAATTAAGTTCGAATAAAGGATTAAAGTGAGTAGTAGATTTGATCTTTTATATAATTTTGCAAATTTTTTTAGATAATTGATGATTTTTTTTCTCTCTTTAATTTCTCCCCTAATTGCTTGACCCAATATTTTCCTTCCCCATAATAAACAATACTAAATTGTATTCACTTCAATTCACACCAACGGTCTGTTATTGTTTTTATAATTTATTCAATGCACTAGTTCAACACTTCAACTATATATATCTGGAATTTTACATAATTAAAAATTACTCCCTCTGTTTTCATATGTTCTTCTCACTTTCTCCATTTGGAAATTTTTAAAAGTTCTTCTCATTTAGAATCTTTCTATTTTAGTAACCAATAGAATTCAAGGAAATTATTACACTTACACTCTAATCTATAAAAATTAATTTACATGTTAATTCCCAATGCATTTACTTTACATACACCCAATGAAATTTAATAATATTATTACACTTACACTTTAATCAATAGAACCTTTATTTTTTATATTATTTTACTCAACTTTCATAGTATCTATTTTGTAATTATAGTTTATATTGGTTTCTTCCCAGATTCCAAATGGGAAGAACAAATGAAAATGGAGGGAGTATAAAAATTGATATTAATAAAATTTACATTAAGACAAATTAAACAAAATCTCAATTGATTGTATTTTGACATCAAGACATCTTGATTACGAACAAAATACAATTTAAGATTGATCAATGAATGGTATCTAAAAATCAAATGGGGTAGAAAACGAAAATACAAACAAGAAGGGTATAAACGTCTTAAAAATAATACAAATATAATAGTAGATTTTTGACAAATCTTAATTCTGAAATATGCTCTCAAGCACAATAAAACAAACAAAACAATAGGCTGTATGCTCACACATTGGTTGTGTGATCAAAGGCAAAAAAAAAACTTTTTTATTAGTGTTTTCCAATGTTATGATTACGAGAGACTTATGTTCACCAAGTAATCAAGAACAAGATTAAGAAAATTAATCATTTTTGTTAGTAAATATCAGAAAAGGACAATGTACCACATGTGATTTGTTTGTATGGGAATCAATAGCACATGGTACTATTGGTAGTTAAATCTTGACATTTGAAGGTTTAGAATGGAAGGTTTCAGTCTTAGGATCAAGTGTGACAACAAAGGAGATCGTGGCTTGCATGAAAAAGGAAAAATAAAGCTCGAATTGAGTGATTTGCTGCTCGCTCACCCCAGACTCGGTCGAGCGACATTTCGAGCCTCTTAGTCGAGCGAAAGTTGCTGCGTTTCTATGAACATAAGCTGCCAGCTGCTGTCCCATAGTGACTTTCCCACCTTTTTCCTCTACTTTCTCTATAAAACCCACTTGTATGCTAGGTTATATGTATTACAAATATAATAATGCAAAATACAAATTACAGTTGACATTTGTATTTTTCCTTTGTTGATGGCTAAATAAAACTTACAAAATAACACTAAGAAATTTGAAGATGAACTTTGTAACGACAAACATTACCCAGAAATTTGATACTTATTGTAGGCGTGTAATTACTTTCCTTTTGTGATATTTCCCCCACAAAGGTACTTGGGTTTTGATTTGGAAATTCACAACAATATACAAACAACACATCATACCCTTAGGTTTTAAGTATGTCACTTATTAGTGAATTATAAACTTAGGAAAGTCTATCAAGAAGTTTATAAGTCTTTTTGAAAGAACACGAGTGAAAGAGAAAGCAAGGATATGAGAATTCAAAAATTAGGTGTATCTAACATCCTTCCCCAAGCCCTTATTTATACTAGTACAAGTATACCAAAGGTCATGACACATTCAACCACCCATTGATGATAAAGCATTATGACCATCAATCAATACCATTATAACTATGATATTCATGAGCATTATTCTTCCTCATTAAGCATTTGTATCATCAGAATTGATATGGAATAAAAGAAGGAATCCAATGCACTTAATTCAAAGTATATGAAAAATCACAACGCTCTGGACCCTAAAGCCGAATCGTCTTTAGGTCCAACCCCAGGAAAGTCGAATCGACTTTTCTTGTTGGACAAAATGTTCTTTCCAGTACCTAAAACCGAGTCGACTTTAGGTCCTTTATCAGAAAAGCCGAGTCGATTTTTCCTGCTGATTTGGTTTTCCAATTTTCCTTTTATCATATCCTTTTAGACCTTGTATTTTTAATACATTTTGTCCCACTACTATTTGTAGTACTTGGTGATAATTACTTAGGATTTAATAAATGTTCAACAATATGATGCACCAAAGTCTCCTCATAGTGAGCTATCTTCTTGCTCAAGTATACTCCCCAATTAGCTCCTCTCTTCTCTTACACTAATTTTCATTGTAAATTTTTCAAATTTTGTGTAACTCTCCTTTAAACATATAATACAAACCTATGCTAGATGGTGGATGTAGGCCAAGATTGGTAAACCACCTTAACATATTTGTCATGATTATTTGTTTGTTATTGTTATTTATCACTAACTTGCATATTTGATTCCTACACATTGATACATCATAAATCTTCCTTTAAAGTGATCCTTAAGTGAGGTTATTACCTCTCCTTTCATGCAAATAGTTGTTGTTTATTTGTTTGACCAGCTGATAGCATTAATTATTTATTTCCTACCTATTAAACTAATGCAGCAAAAACATTTGTATCTTTTGAAAGCTTGATATTAAAAAAAAAATTCTTGGGAAAAGTAAGCATGCTTCAAAGTAACTTCCAAGGCTATGACCAAGCTCTAACCATGAACATATCTTGACATTAAAGCATACATAAAAAATTGTTAACATAAATGGCATGTACAACGCTACACTCTTCTACATTCTCCAATACAACTAATGGGAAAATCACTTATGCTCAAAGATCCAAGCAAAAGATTGGAGTCGCAGGCACTTAAATCGCCCATTTGGTTTCCGTATGAGTGAGTTATGCCTGTTTTAATAAGCGGTGTCCTAAACCATTACGAGATTTCTAATTTGGGATCAAGTGATATACAAATTAATTGGGTAATCTTCTAATCTGATTTTCGGGCTTTTTATTGTGTTTATTGGGTGAAATAGAGTGGACGTTTGAGTTTATTCGGGTCGGTAGTAATCAAAATTGAAGAGTAACTCATCCATGCAAAATGACAAATACATATATGTGGTTTCTTTCTCAAAAGCTTTTCTTGGAATTGCTATTTGAGGTAGAACTCTAATCAACGATCCTCTTTATAGTATTTAAAAGGTGTGGTATAATTTGATAGAAAGTCCGAATGGGAGCTTTGATCAACTTATATCATAATGTTGTGATTTTATTGCAATGTTTGATTAAAGTTATTCAAGCAAAATTATTTTGATATTAAGTATTTAATTGAGTATAATTGCACGTTAGAGCTCGAATTATGATTGGGATTGTTGTGTTCTTTATTGAATTTAGAATGCGGCATATGACTAGTCTTTACGACCGCACAGATGTCTAGAATAATATTTGATTGGAATTTCTTTACAATGTTACAGTAGTGGCCGATTTGATCAACTGATTTTATTAATTTATTTGACCAGCTGATTTTAAACCCGCTGATATCAGTGGCGGATCCAGGATCTAAAGTCTCATAGGGCACCAACAAATGAACAAAATTTCGGTAGAATATCGCCTGCAAAATTCGCATTTCATTTTTTTTTCCTGCAAAACGACATGTAGATTCATAATAATCCCAAGCCAATTCAACATATTAATTCAGGAGAATCTTTTGCTTCTACAAATAACGAATATATCAAATACATAACAAGGGTAAACAACCCAATGATGAAGAATTACAGACATTGATTTGGAGGTGATGGTATTTAAATTAGTGATAAAATTACAGGCATTACTTCTACGAATGACCTTTTATTGATAAAAATGATCCATGTCCGTCAGTCTACAGTGAAATTAAAATGGAAACTTTGTTAACATATAATAAAATTTGACACAATTCATCTTTAGAAAAGTATGATTAAAGTAGACTCCATTGTTTGTCATACAACCAATAAATTAAATTGGAAAAAAAAAATAAATTAATTAAAAAATAAATAAATAAAAATTGAATATATAAATAAATAAATAAAAAAATAAATAAAAATTGAATATATAAATAAGTCAGGAAAAAATTAATAATTTCAAAACCGAAAAAGTGTAACATCTCTCTAAAAATCTCTAAAAAAAACGTTCCAAACGAAAACAAGCTCAATTAAAAAATTGAATATATAAATAAGTCAGGAAAAAATTAATAATTTCAAAACCGAAAAAGTGTAACATCTCTCTAAAAATCTCTAAAAAAAACGTTCCAAACGAAAACAAGCTCAATTAATCGAACAATAATGGCGAACCAAAACGAACAAGATTCGAAATGTGCGAAACACCTATGAGCAAATACAAAGCGTGCAAAATACTATGCGTTAGCACAAAAGCGCTGAATGTACCAATGGTACACTTCGCGCGTTTTGCGAACGCCATGTATTTTCAGACATTTTGCTGTAATGCATGGAATTTCGCACATTTCGTGCGATTTTCACAATTTTTTTTTTTTTTAATTATTTATTTAACATATAATTATGTTTATGTTAATTAATTATTTAAATATTTATTGTGTTGTGATTAATAATTATTTAATTTATTTATAATATGTAGGCTATTAATTGATAATATATTATTTATTTAAAAAAAGTTTATGTTTAAAAATAAGTATTGAACTTTATTAAGTTTTGATGTTGATTATGTGTAGATTATATTTATTTTTTTTTATATTTGCAGGATAATGAAAACTTAGGTGATAATGTAGATTATTCTGATAGGTTTGTTACGGATAGAGAATTTGCATCTATAGATGAGTTACATAATTGGGCCGATGAGATAGCATTACAAATTGGTTTGCAAATTTATGATCATAGGAACCAACGTAATCGGAAGAAAGACCTTGGACGATAAGAGTGTGTCCAGGGAAAAGGGCGATATAATCACCCGTTCTTTGTATATAGAAGGCCAAGTAAGAACAAATAGAGTGAATCAGGATATTAGGCAACATATAAGGAATCTCACAGCCACTGGCATGCAACCAGCGTTTATAATGACGTCGATTAGGGAGAACTTTCCTGATTATTTTCCTAGCATGAGTCAAATCTATAACATTAGACAAGCATTAAGGAGAGAAGAGATGGATGGTAGGACTCCTCTTCAGCATTGTTTGTATTTGGCCACGAGAGAAGAATTATATTGTATGGGCAGTTTGGATAGCGGCAGGCGTTGACCGGCTATTAATTGCTAACCCTATATCTATCCAGATGATACGTACGAGGCCCTATGTTGTGTTGATAGACACAACGTACAAGACGAATAAGGCAAAGTGGCCTCTTTGCGAAATAATAGGAATGACGCCAACCAATCACAACTTTTTGGTTGCATTCTGTCTTATGCGAGATGAGGTGGCCGTGTCTTATTCTTGGGTGCTTGAGAGGTTGCGGGATATATATGTGTGCTGTTGGATGCCTAATGTTATCGTTTGGATAGAGGCGAGGGTTTGTCTATGCTATTACGTGATGTCTACCGGTAAATAGAATCATGTTTATCTTTTTATTTGTATACCAAGTATATGTTTATTGTTTTAATTATGATTTTTTGTTTAATGTAGATGTACGTCATTTACTTTGTGTATGGCATATTGGAAATGATGTGGAGAATATGGTAGACAAACTTTGCGGTGGTAAGAAAAACGCACAGGGGCAGCTCTTTAGACAAGGAAAATGGAACCAAGCTGGTTAACGTCCTAACGTCGAAGAATTTGAGACCAGGTGGAATGAGATTGTAGCCGGTGGTCGAATAGGAATAGAAGGGTGGTGCGTTATTTAGTGGGACATGGATTCCTCATAAGGAAAAATTTGTGCGTGCCTGGACGAATGACTGCATGCATTTTGGCAACCTTACTACTAGTAGAGTTGAAAGCCAGCACTCATCATTCAAGTATTATCTTGGTAGTGGCAACAGCTCATTCGATACATTGTTCAAAAAGGCACACGCACAGATGACTAATCAGCAAGCCAAAATAAGACAAGCGCTTCAGGAATCCATGAGTTCGATTGCCCGGACTTCTAGACTTCGCCCATTTGAACCGCTATACAAAAGGGTTTCCGTACATGCCTTACAGATTCTGTCAATGGAATGGAACCGGATGTTAGAGTTGGGGGATTATGTTTTTGATAAATGCGGTTGTGTTCTTCAGCATACCCATGGTATTCCCTGCGCATGTTTCATGTTTTTGACTGTTAGGAGTACCGGTGTAATTCACCCAAGCGACTTACACATCTTTTGGAGAACTTTGAAGTACGCAGAGGCCGGAGACGAGGCTAACGAAGAAGTTCGAGATGCAAACGCGTACGACAAAGACTACTTTGAAGGGTTGGTCGAAGAAGTGTTAAATGCCGATCCCGCTGTGATTAGACACATGTCTCAGGTACTTGAAGATGAACTACATCCAGATGGTACGAATATACCTGAGCCACAAGGAAGCCCACCGAGGAAGGGAAGACCGTCAACCAGCAGAACCCTTAAGAGAAACAAAAGCGCATTCGAGCACAGCAGATCATCCTCAAGGGGCCGCAGTTCGAGATCTTCTTCACGCGGTAAATCAAGCGGGAGATCAAGTGGCAGAACCACTCGTCAGCTGGAATAAATTTCAGTTTCAACTTGTCTGGTAAATGTTTAATTCCTGTGGATTTTTATATTAGTCTCGTTGGATTGAATGCTAATAATTGTATTTTTTTCAGATGGTGTTGCAGGGCGTGATTTTTCAATGTTCCCGTGGCCAGAGTACATTCCTTACATTCTACCGCCATATCTCTTTGATTGGATCGATGTTATAGGTGATGGTAATTGTGGTTTCAGAGCGATCACCGTTACAGAAATGGGGGGCGAGGATAACTGGCCACTTCTACGACGAGCGATGTCCCTTGAAATGGAAACGCATCGCGAACAATACGCACGCGTATATCTGTCACCGGGGATTGTGGAGGAACAAATATACAGGGTTGGTCGACATTCGCATGGACCAGCTAGGTTTGAACACTGGATGGAAGCTCAAAATCTCTATGCTGCGGCAACGTTTTTGAACATAGTCAAATGGGGGAAGGTCAGTGAGTAGCCTCCCGTAGCTGGTCGGTGAGCCTCGGCGGGTCTCAGAGGGGGGACAGGAATAGACTGTACAAAGCCTAGCTGCCGGACAGTCCTCTCAGGCAAATACACCTCGATCATATCAAAGCAAGTGATACCCCCAATGAACGTGGTGCGTGGGTGTGCATTCAGTAAAGCCCTTGGGTCATTACCGTACGGAGTCCACTCAACCTGCATAAGACATTCGCACCCTAAACATCTTAATATAAAATAACAATAACAAACGTAAAGGTGTGTTAAGGAAAGTACGAAACCTGTGCCTCTGTCAGAGAGTCCAGTATGCCTCTGTATTCTCTTAGCCTGCTTAGCTCCCTGGTTGGCTTCTGGGGGGACCACATCTCCGCCCTGGTCTTGTTACGGATATCTTTAGGCGAGGATGGGGGCGAAGGCACGGAAGTACTAGAAATCCATGATCAGAAGCGTCGGACAACCCTGATAGTCAAGCATCCACCACCGGCGCGTACCATTGGCGATAAAGAGTGCGCCGCATTAGACCCCAAGCAATCTCACCCTCATCACGTAACAGCAATAATAGGGTGCGGTTTCATCCCACTTCTCGTCTTATCAACCAGCAGCGTCGAGCGAGCTACGCCATATAGTAGGCGATGTCTGCGTCTCCGAGCAGGAGCGGTGACGGCCACAACTCAGCGGCGTTAGCGCTTGCGTTAGCGATGGACCTTCTCGCAGCTCAGCTATCGGGTCCCCAAATAAACTAGCGGGCCCAACTTCCATTCGGCGGCGAGCGATAGGGAAGAGCACCATCGATAGTAAGCCCTAAAATGCGTTGCGCGTGCGTGCAACATAATAGTCATCTGCCCATGGCATGTGGAAGGTGTTCAGTATCCGCTGCCACCTCTCCCAAAGGCGCTATCGAGGGCACTATCGATGTCTTGGTGCACGGCGTAAGGAAAGGCGCCGGCTCGTAGTGGTAGAATCGATACATCTCATCGGACATAGTCTGCGAGTCGATGATAAGTCGATCGTCTTCTTCCTAAGACGACACTCTAAAATAGGAGGGTTACGCTCCAACCCCTCGAAAATAACCCTCGCTACGTGCCCTCCGTAGCTGGGAATCAAACGAGTATCGACCGGGCCCCCCGGCTGGGGTTCTCTAATCACCCAGTCAGGATCATCTGAACGTGAGCGCCTCCGCCTCCGTGGAGCCGCATCCTCAACATGGCTGCTACCAGCCTGATCAGAAGGTCCAGCCGCGCTTTGAGGTCTTCTCTTAAACTTACCTGCAGCTCCTCTCATCGGGGCCCAATCGACAGTCGCCCCAACTGACTCCTCCTCACCCACAGACTCATCGAACTCGGTATCATAGTCGTCTGAGTCAAATGTATCGCTACGCAGGCTCGCCTGCTGGTCAACGTTAGTACGCACTTGGTGTAGCGTACTCGATCGTTGGGCCTGGCTATATCTGACCGCCTCTTCCTGCCTGGCCCTCCTAGCAGAACCAGTAACCCCTCTCTCATGGGGGTCCCCCCTTAGTAAGGTCGGTCTAAAAGTATTCCCACTCAGCATGCCTCTAAAATACCCCTTCCCTCTACCATGATTTCCAGCCATTTACTACAATTTATATAATTTAATTAATTATTATAACACTATAATAACATATTTTAAAACAAATTTAAATTATTATAATAACATTGTTAAATTATAAACAAATAAACAATAACAAATAATAATAACATTAATATTAAATAAATAATAAATACAAAAATTTAATAATAATAATATTTAAAAAATAAATATTTATAATAAAATTTATAATAACATATAATAATAAAATTTAATAATAACATATAATAAATAAATTAAAAAGGATAACGTCAAAATCAAAAAAATTCGAAAATGCACGAAATGCGAAAATTCCATGACATTAAAAAATGTGCGAAAATACCATGGCGTTTACGCACAAACGTCTGAATGTACCATAGGTACACTCGCGCTTTGTGCGAAACGCCATGTATTTTCCACATTTTGCTTAATGTCATCGATTTTCGCACATTTAATCTCACATTTTTTAATTTTGAATTTAGATTGAGTTTAGAATTACCTCGTTTTTTGATAACGATTCCGAATCCAAAGCTTTAGTCCGACAAATTTTTGATGGATTTTTGTGAGTTTTAGAGTGATAATTTGTGAGAGTTTTAGAGTGATAAAAGTGTTAAAGTTCAAGATTCGATTGTTTTTAATACTCGTTTCAAGTCCAATGGCATTTTCGTAATTTTTTATTTTTATTTTTTTTTAATTAATAAAAAATAGGGGGGGTGGCGATTTTATTAAAAGGGTGGCGACAAATAAAAATTGGGTAAAAATAAGCCAAATTTGATTGCAACGACAAAAGAGAAACAAAAAGAAAGAACCTTCGTACGAGTCGAGCGGGCTAACGTCAGGCGGTTCTGGATGGTCTGGCTACTGGTGGCGGTGGCTAAGGCATGTGTCAGGGATTTAGGGTTTTAGAGGGGAGAAGGGAGAATAAGAGAGAATATACAACGGCGCGTGTTTCCGTTCTAATTTTCGCATGACATTCCAAGTTTGTATGGTTTTAAATTCTCCTTGGGGCACGTGCCCCTATCTAGATCCGCCACTGACTGCTATAATCAACTTGTTCAAAAGCAACTTATTCGTATAAATAAGCTGTTTCAACCAGTCAATTCACCAAACACTAGCATTAGCTAGTTTGGCCACATAACCCTCTATTTATATCAAAATAAGCTAAAATTGCTCGATAAGCTAAATTGTCAAACAGCCCAGCAATCTTTCATATATGATTTGGGAAAATCAAAAAGAAAAATCAAACAGTTGGCCATTTTATCTATTTAGTCTTCAGCCTATAACAAGGTGGAAAAATAGTGGGCACGCAGAATAAAGAATCTTGAATCATGAATGTTGAAGAAGAAGTTGGGAAGCTTCAAGAAGAAATCAAACGTCTTGGTCAGATCCAACCAGATGGATCTTATAAGGTTACTTTCATCCCTTCATTCGCTCTCACTCTTCGTTAATCTAATTCAATATTTTACTCTTTTATTTTCCCATTTCTTGTATTTTGCATTGTCATAATCTTAAAATATGTCAAAATTTCTTCAGAATTTGATCTGAATCATACAGATTTACTGTCAAAATTTGCAACTTCAAGGGTCAATTGATCTAACATCTTTAATCTGGTTCAGCTTTGATGTGGTGTGTTTATTCAGTAATTTGATTTTTGTAGGGTTAATTAATCTCATGATGCATGATTAGATAGAAATGATTATGTGAGCAGTTCAATTATGTGCAATCTGATAGTTGCATTTCATAAAAAGATCTGTTAGTTTGAAATATCAGCCTGTGACAGATAATTGACCAGAACTGAAATCTCCTGTAGAAGATTGCTTAAGACAATGTTTGTAGTACTTGTGCCAGGACATTAGGACATTATCTATGAATTAAAGATGGTGTGCACACTTTATAAGTCATTGGATCTTTTTCCGTTGTCATATGATTTTGTGATGATATCTCCTTCCCTTGTGAAGTGTGGACCGTGTATTTTCCTGATAATATGCTGACATACACAATAAGTTTAACCTAATTTAACATGTTATTAGAGCTGATTTGTTCCTCATATTAAAGTGAGAAAGATCATACTTTAGGTAAAATGAAAAGTCAGAGAGGAACATTGGCATTTTGTGGATGCTGTTCATTTTTAACAATCATTGGAATGACTTTGTTAGTTGTGAGTGATGATTCCCTTAGCTGATTTAATTTGGTTCAGGTAGTCGACTCCCTTTTGTTGGGATTAAGGGTTTGGCGTTATTGCACCTAAACAACAAATACTCGGTTAACTTATTAAATAAGTTCAGATTAGTGTTTGATCTCCATCATCTACATTAATCATGTGCTACTGACATTCATTTGCCATAGGAATATGCATAGTTACATGAAACGTGAAATGTAGCTACGTTCCTCGATCCGGGAATGTCCGTCTCCAATCACCATGAAATGCGACCCAAATTGTTCCCTGGTCAAGCTAGGTTGCGTTCCTTGTTTCTGTTCCCGTTTTCGCTCGTTCCCCGTTCCAAACCAAATATCGTTCTAGGTAACAATGGGAATATGTACAAAGATCTTGTCGCTTGCATTTTGCTGAGTAACTCTTTATAAACCCAGGAAAATTCTGAAATTTTCCTTATCTAGGAAATCTTGTTTCCTTTGTTTGCAGTTGCTTTATGAACCTCACTATATTTGTTGCACTCATGGGTGTCCTTAATATATTTATAGGTCACATTTGGTGTCCTTTTCAACGATGATCGATGTGCAAACATATTCGAAGCTCTTGTTGGAACACTAAGAGCCGCGAAGAAGAGGAAGATTTTGACGTACGATGGAGAGCTTCTTCTACAAGGTGTCCATGACAATGTTGTCATTACCTTGAATCCTCCTACAGCAGCTCCTTCTGATGATGCACAGAAGACCTCATAAATTTTATGTTTACACTTCGAATTCTCGATGAGGTTGAGGGTGAGCTTTGCTACAATCATTCTGGACGTTTTTGAATTAATCATCTTATTTTCAAGTAATGTATTTTCGCTTCTTGGAGAGACTTTGTCCATTGTTTTTTGGAGATTATGTCGAAAAATTATGCTGAAGATTTACCTAAATGTGAGCTTCAAGTAAGCCAATGTATAGTTGGAACTAGAATCCTATAGGTGTGCATTTAGGATTCGATTTGAAAAATGACCGGTTGGATCAAAATCAGGTCTTATATTCACAAAGATTGTTGCATCACATGTCGAGTATATATATGTTTGTTCAAAGTCCGATCAAATCTTTGTTGCACTCAACACCATATTATGATCTCTTCAAAACTTCTACCTCTTAAAATTGGCAAACGATCCACTGATTTTAAATCAGATTAGTTCATAGGCGGTGTCTGAGAAGCTAGCAATGCCTATAGAGTATAAAAACGAGTGCTCATATCATTCGAGTAGCAAAACCCGTGTTTACAATGGTAAGGGTGAATGCATGGAGGAGGCTTAGGGTGGTCTTTGTCTCGTCAGACGTCTGATGAGCACTTATTTCTCAATGTTTAACGTCTGAAGCAGTATATTATTAATAATAAAACAAGTACAGGGAAAAAGACATAAGAGAGAAAGAAGATTAAAGGGAAGGTTATTGTATTGCGTATGGGATAATACCCAAAAAATAGAGCACTTCGAGTGGCTCAATACTCCAGTTTTATGATACTGAACAATTACAATTTTCTTAACATTATAGAACGAGCAGTATGAGTCTTAACATTACCGGCCGTCCAAAGTTTCACCTTGTCCTCTAGGTGGAAAAAGGAAAATGAGCAGTCATGTATCATAATATTCCTAAGGGCATGCTTGTATTGGGTGTAAATCTAGGTGGAAAAAGGAAAATGAGCAGTCATGTATCATAATATTCCTAAGGGCATGCTTGTATTGGGTGTAAATATTTAAGGGAGTAAAAAAAGTCAAACTAATGAAATGAAAGCAAATAGATATGCATTTAAAGTAGTTGAGATAGTCGTGAAGAAGGTAAAATGAGCATAAAATAAAAATAATGAAAGAAAAAGAAGATAATTTCCCCTATTATGAAGGTAATACATTCCCCCACCCTCCCCTAAGATAAATATTTACCCCACAAAACTTCATTTTTCATTACTTTGCAACAATTCTTCCACCTCTACAACAATCAAATTTCACTAATTTCTCATTTATCAACTTCATTTTATAACTTTGACTTTTTTTACTCCCTTAAATATTTACATCCAATACAAGCATGACCTAAGTAGCATCAGAGTCCGGAAGGTATCTATTAGATTAGGGTGTTTTTCAATGTGGGAGAAGTCTGGACTGATGTATAGGAGGAAGAACAGGAACTATGGAGGATCCATGAGCAAGCTTCAATTGCAATACGTGGAAAACGAATGAATTTTGCTGGAAGGAGGCAGATATAGTTTGTAGGCAACAATGCCCACTTCAGCGAGCACACCCATAAAAACGAGTAGCTAACTTATCACAAGGTCGCTTAGTAAGAGATTGTTGACGATACGGTTACAGTTTAAGAACTTGATCGCTCACTTCAAGGTGAAGCTCCCATTTATGTCAACTAAAATAACTAACTTATTCAACAAATAAAAAAATAACACTTTCAGCAAGTGAAATAAGTCAACTAAAATAGCGAACAATCAACAATCATTTGTCAAACACCTCAAAAAATGTGTTTTTTAGCCAACTTGAAAGATGGAATTTAAGTCATTGGCTTTGCCTTGTTAGCTCCGTTTTTCTCTAATAAACAACCAAGTACCAACAACTAATACATATACCAAACATCTCCGTAAGCTAAATTAATTATAGATATTATTTCCTCTAAGGCTACCATTTCAATAACACTAATGTCTATGAATGTCCACATATTTATCTCAAAAAAAAAGAATGTCCACATATGTAAGAGCTCCAAGTTCCAATGATCATACAAATATCAAAACAATGAAATATAAATCAAAGAGGCACACAAATTTGAACCACCCAACTACTACAACTAGAGCTCGACATATCTAGGCCATTTCAGGACGTAGAACCATAGAGTAAAAATAAGACCACACTGCATCGTGTTGTAAAGGTTTTTAAAAATAACGAACCGATATTTTCCGTGTTGTAAAGGCGTAAAAAAACTGTGTTATCATATCAAGGAAAATCTTTTGGTTTCGACCAATATATAAGCGTTACGATAAACACATCACTCCCGTTACCGCATCACCATTCATTACCGTAATCGTAACCGTTAACGCATTTTTACTCTATGCGTAGGATCGGTTTATTTGCGAGTTATGCATATATTTGGCGTGTTAATTATTTCATTTCAATGGGTGAGGGCCGTCAGGCATTTTAGGGTCGAAGCGAGTTCTTGTATGGTCCCATCATGTTAGACACAGTTGCTCACCTCTATGTTTAGGCCAGCAAAACTCTAAGAAATCACAAATCACCCAACAGAAAAATCATACCAATATACCGTCCACAGTCCACAATATCTACCCAAAATACTAAAAAAACCGAGCACCTCTCAGAAAATTTCCGAACTTCCATCGTATATACACCGCCATATATGTCATAATACATAAATTTCCTCCATATGGATGCCTGAAATTTGCACAGCAGTGGCACCAGAATTCATAGGTCAGATATCAGCAAATTATAAGTATAAGTGTATAACATTTTGCATTTACGGAGAAACAGAAGTAAACCGAACACACAGATCGAAGAAAGGCCAAAGACTAGATAATATGTTTCTGAAACAATTATTTGATTATAATTGGCGCTGAGCGCGCAGGAAGTTTATGCAAACAATTTTATTCTGCACAAAAGTTGCGGAAAAGGAAAATGTAGCAAAATATTGGACCATACCATTGATACAGACTTATACGGCCCTTCATACTTCATAGCCGGGATTGACTTTCTGTTGAACTTCTTCATAACTCTCTAATTCGTCGATATCTTCAGGACTACCCAAGAAAAGAGGTAGTCTTTGATGCAACTTCACGGGTTGAATGGAAAGAATCCTGCTTTTACCATCGGAACCTTTTCCCCCAGCTTGTTCTGCTATAAAGCTAAGCGGGTTTGCTTCATAAACAAGTCGAAGATGATCCCTTGGATTCATTGCAACTCCGCCATAGAGTAAAGTCCTATGAAAATCAGCAACCAACGAGCATATATAACGCGCTGAATACTTCTTTGGGTATTGGCCTTTTCCTTGTCTAACAGTGTCGATGTACTTCTTTAGACCCTCCGGCCAATCAAAGTATCGCGCATCATTAACGGAATATATTTGGCCTGAAATAATATATAGCCATAATCATCAGACAAGTCGCATCTAACCAACGGAAAAAGTAAGTGCATCATCTTGCCCAGTATATCTCACTCCTATAAACTATGACCAGGATCTAGGGAGGGATATAAGACCGCATACCATGTCCTATTTACCAATTGATAAAAGCTTTCATTTTAGAACAAAGAACGTTAATTACAGTAGCTGGTTAGAAGTGAAAGTAAAAGTAGCCATCCACAGCACAAATGACAACTCTTATCTAACCAATTGAAACACAGTCCATAGACCAAAATCCACAGCACAAATGACAACTCTTATCTAATGCACGATTTTAATCTTTAAGATCTTTAATTTTATATGATTAAAAATTCTAAAAATTTATCATGAAAATACGCATTAAAACGAATCAAACAAGATCCCACTTGACTATGTTTTACATTATACATGGAGAAATATATATCACATAAGATCAATTGATGAAAAGTTGTTGCTAAAGGAACTGTGGCAACTAATAAAATCCAGAGGAAGTATGTTAATTGCACAATAATCGCCTATTTAGAATGTGCAAAGGATTTGAGTGAACTACATCTTCAGTTTTTCTATGCTTTTGGAAACTTTGGGTGACTTCGATATTCGGAAACATCTATTTTCTTCTCTTGTTCTTCGCATACTCTTTTGACTAAACCACACATTGGAATATTGGAATATCTAACACTATGATGATAATACAAAGAATGGGATTCCTCCTTTGGGGATGTATCTATTTTGTCCTTTTTCCTTCTCTTTCGCAAGGATATTTTTTTTTCTTTGTCAAAAACTACCTCATTTTTTTTTGTCAAAAACTACCTAAACTTTCTTTAGCCAAAACTACCTAAAAAGGGTTATTTCTTTATAAAATGCTACAAGTTATCTCTTGGGTGAATTGTACGTGACTTGCACATGCTACACTTCATGGAAATTTGGATGTCTATCATTAATTGATAGTCATCAACAAAGAAATAACTTTTTCTAGGTGGTGACAAAAACTCTTTTAGAACCTAATACACTTAAAACGATTATAATGACTAATATGTTTGAATAATAGCTTATAATGGTTGTTAAGTAACGTAACGAGGTTTTGCAGAATAGTAAGCTCAAAATCCGTTATAAATTGTCGTTATGTAATGGAAAAGCCTCATTTTCATTCCATGCTACATTCATCATTGCTACATATATTGATAATAAAGAACTTTAATATACTCAGCAATGTAAAGCAACATTAAGAGTTAAGCATACCTCGAGGTGGGATTTTGATACTAGGATGTGTAAGGATAAAATCTCCGGTTGAACGGTCCAACGTGAATGCATGAACTCCTGAGCCAAAAGTAGCACAGAAAATTGTGGCAGATGAATATAGAGCATAGCCAGCAGCTACAAGCCTGGTACCACTCTGAAGAGAATTTAATGATGCCTTCTCATCACACGGAAGGTCATCTAGTTCCTCTAGACGATGGTAAACACCAAAAATAGTTCCTGTGGGAATCGATGCATCAATATTACGGGAACCATCAAGAGGATCCATAACCACTACAAATGGACCATCATCTGTTAAACAAATAGGGGCATCGTTTTCTTCAGAAGCCACGACTGCTACTTTTCCAGATCTTAGAAGAGAGGACAAAATGATCTCGTTCTGCAGAATAGATAGTATGGTCTAAGCAATATTTTTGACTAAAGCTCTCATTAATGAGATCAAAAAGTGTTGCTTCACAAATGACATGATAATGATGCTTACTCCGAGCGTTGAGTACAAATTATGGTCCGTGAATCCAAAGATTATCACTTGAAATAGCAAGAACGAAGCTTCAGAATCCTAGACTTTAACTAAATATGACAGTCTAAAATCTCGATACGATTCTTCTCACCTCTGGAACTATGAACATGACAAGAGATACATATCCTGATATCACTATATCACGGTTATCAAAATCCCAATTTTAATCTACGATTCTACGATTCTACAATCCAAAAGCCAGCAAGCTATCTAGATCTTAAGTAGATCGTACAAATCCTACCAAGATAGAGAATATGGGTGATAGGATTACGAAAATTCTTATATTCTAGCTTTTTTTAACCATTACGATGTACTTACTAATTCGTTGTTTATAAATTATATATTTAAAGTATTTCTTTTTAATCAGTTAAAAGATGGAGTCAAGTAAATCTGCTTCAAACTTTAAAAATGAACTAAAATGAACAGATTTCACTGATAATCAATTATCATATAGCATATCAAAACATATATGTAGGATTTTACGATCCTACGATCTGATTTTACCGATTTTGATCCTACCCCTTATGGATTCTAGGTAGGATCCCGTATCTAACAATCTTGCCCTATATAGAAACTTTTTGTGTATATTGCAATTGATAATTCCACTACCCTATACACCAAGTCTTTGATAAATAATGATATTTATGCACAATAGAATTACCACATATACATATACGAATGACTAGGTCCTTCAATTATACCAAGATCACATACACATGTATCTTATAGTAGCATTAGTAATTAGTAAGAGGAGTTAATACTGTAACAACCCAATATTAGCATACAAGAAATGCAGGCAACTACAGTTCAGTTAAACAGCATTTTGTTTATGCTTCTCTTCTAAAAGACTGAGAAAGTTATGACAAAAGACAAGTTCCAAGATGAAGATATTGATCAATCAAACTCGCATAATAGTAGCTCAATTCTATAGTGATTGACTTTCAAAACCAACAACTCTAATCATGCAGTCTAAAGTATTGATTATTCTAATACGGAAAAAGTAAAAAATTTATGTTTCATTCAGTTTATTATAGGTAATCGGCTTAACACAAATTCTTAAATGAGACGGTCTCATCGTGAGATCATCTCTATTGAGCTGGCTCATATATATTTAGTGTGTTAAAAATACCACCTACACTTTTAAAGTGATCAATTACATAAATGGGCCAACTATATGAGCTCGTCTCATGGAAGACACAAAACGAGCTAGAGGAGTAATGGTTGGCTTTAAAAAGTCAAACACCATTGAGTATTCCTCAATAGAATTTCCTTGAATAGTAAACCAGTTAACCACTAGTCAAAAATCAAATTGCTAGTGCAGATTATGATTAGTCGGTAGTTATTTTTAAAGAGTTATCCCAATCACCAAGCAAAGACAATCCATAAACATATATTGTGAAGCACAACAATAACTAATCACTACAAGTTATTATAGTGATGCTCTCAAATCTCAACAAATTAAGAACCTAATTAGCAACAATCAAAGTCAAACTAAGCATATCTATCTTCTTGTAAGATAAGTTTTCAATGAGGACCCAAGTATGATTTACTTGAACTAATAATTTGTAAAGGGTCATAAGCATGGTGCAAAATCGCGGTGGCGGTCGCGATCGCGGATCACAGTAACGGATAAAATTCGGTTATCGCGGAACGGATCGTAGAAAATTATTTTTTAAAACGCAAATATTTAAAATATTATATAATAAAAAATTAAATATTAAATACCAACAAAAAAACTTTAAAAAATACAAGATTTAATAGAACTTGAGCATGCACTACTAGTAGGTTCACAAGGATAAATATAGGGAAAAATTGTCCTATTAATCCCACCTATTGTCGATCTATTGTGAATAATCCCTACTATTGATTATTTCTAAATAATCTAACCTTTATATGTTTTTTGCTGATATAACATTTTCACATTTTAACCAACTACTATAGGTACCTACTAGTTGTTATACTCGCTTCTTTTTCCTCCTTGTGTTTTTCCGTTGGTCTAACCCTACTCCTCTTTGATGGTAGGTACCTACAGCAGCCCGTTAAAGTGCGACAAGGGGTGCTGTCAGCAAAAAAATATACAAAGGTTGAATTATTAAGCAATAATACATAGTTGGGATTATTCGCATCAAATGGGCAATAAATGGTTTTGTTCTGGACAAATTTTCCTAAATTTAATACTTCAATGAAACAACCTTTTTGTTATTAAGGTTTCTTATACCAAAGTTTGCTTAGTTGAGAATTGAAACCCACTTAATGACATTGGTATAATTCAAGTCACTATTTCAAATTACACAATTATCATCAATTAACCCTACTCTAGTCTAGATTTAATCTAAAACAGCTCTTTGTTGTTACTAACAAGGATAAAGTTTGTATATTCAACCCCTTTAAACCTCGCTTAAATACAAGTCACTTAATCACATTCGGATAATAAAATGTAATATAATCCTGTCCAAATTTAGTAGTAAAGTAACCAATTCAAATTCAAACTACACAATCATCATGATGATAAATTCTCCAGAATAGTAATAAAAAAAATTATAAAAAAAAAAAAAAAAAACTTACAGAGACAATATCAAGGGGCTTGGGGGCATCTCTATCAGACCCAGAACTATTTCCAGAACCTTCTACAAACTTCCCAAGACTGCTATTAAAAGGAGAAGCAACAAGAGCAGCAATTCTCTTGCAAGCATACTGTAAATGGTCAATTAACACCACTAAATCATCACCCACATTAATTCCTTGTTTACCCACATACTCAATTAAGGTTTTTGGCTCATTTTCACTACCTAATTGAGCATTGACTGAAAATTTACCAAAAGTTGACATCTTTGGGTTGTAAATTTTGGTGGGTAGACAAAATTGGGTGGAATTAGGAGGGAAAAAGTTGGGTTTTGGAGGTAAAAATGAGGTGAATTTCAAGGTTATGGTGGATGAAAGCATTGATTTTTGCTTTTAATTTTTGAAAGATGGCATTTAGTTTGAAGGGCTTTTTTTTTGTGAAAATGTGTAATGAATTTGAAGTGATTTGTTATTAGTTTATCTTGCTGCTTTGTCGATAGGTGTGAAGTGATTTGGTGAGGTTGGATGATCATGGATGGATCTTTTTGTCTATCCTATTAGGAAAATATTTAATGAGATAATTATATTTGCCCTTTCGATTTCAAAAGCAAACTCTGAAAAATAAATGAGTTAGCTATTAATATTGATTAACATGTGAATTTTAGTAACAAATACAAAATAATAGAGGAACATATATTTTTTTGTGTGTAAAAGTCGCTCTTAGTCATGTGTGAGTGTGGCTAGCACATTAGAAAATTTTAATATTACATTTTTAGATAAAAATCCGATTCTTTAGAAAAAATAGCATATGCATTTATATTTATTAGGAAGTTTGTTATTATCTTTTAGATTGTATTTTTTATATATATGTGAGCAACACTTCTGAAGGAGAAGTCATATTTTTAATAGCTCTCACATTTATTTTGCCGGTCTTTTTACTAAATTTATTATATGTAGATTAGAATTATTATAAAATCTTATAAATACTTTTCTGAATTAGAAAACATAATACTAAAAACAAGATGATACGTCAATTTTGATCCATTCAAGGTGTTTTCGGTTCAAATAAGGCCTCTTAGTCTGCCTATGGTACATACTAAGCGTCTTGTACTTTTTTTTGGGTGCAACTACAACCTACAAACACTTACTGACCACGTTGGCTTTCGAAAAAGACCGACTAACTGACAATGAATACTTGAGTTGAATACTATGCATTATTTTGCGTCATACACATACCTATCTTTTTACGTTGATATTGTTTTGACTCTTCTATTAATAATTGTGATCTCAATGATACTATAATAACATTTGTAACAAGAATAAAATTTAAACAAATTAAGAAAATGACTTAAAAATTGATAAGAGTATCATTTACAAGGAAGTGGATGAATACGTGGATGATATAAAAAAGATAATTAGATTATATAGATAAGAAATAAAAAAGAATATAAATCATGATAAAAACAAAAATGCAGCAAAATTTATGAGATCATCTTAGACATTAATAGAAGTGAGCCAATATTAACAAAGGTCTCCAACTCAAATCCAATAATTGATACACATGTTGATCAATCTCATACAAGAATGAATGTCATGTTAGTGACCCTCATCAATCACACCTTTGTGGTTTGTATACTCTCATATATATCCTCAAGAGAACCCCCCTCATACCTACAATCACTAAGATGCATTTACATGCTTCTACCTATTATTCGACCATTGAATTTCAAACCTTTGGACGATTAGATTCTTTCAGAACCGTCAACCACAACATGATCTCAAATACACATTTATCCGGCTTTCAGGTGTCGTCCTCTTATTTGATAACCTTACAAAATGAAAATCAATCGACATAACGACCTTATCTATCCAGAACGTCAAACATCCATCTCAGATAGCAATGTACTTGAATAGTTAACTTTCTCCCTCATCGAAAACCTCCGAACAAAATGATGTCGGAATAACAAATTAGTACATACTTCCTAATCAAGAGACATCATGCATTATTTGAACCAAAACTAAACTATTCCTAGAAAGTAAACTAAACCTGTATTTATCATTCAACTTGTATTAGTCTTTCTCTGAAATTCTCCTCCATGTCTTCAACAACAACTTCCCGCAATATGTTCGCTGCGTCTTCAGGGAATACGGGATTGATATTACATCCAGTTCCGATTTCAAAACCAGCTAAAACAGTCAGTTGAGGAACTATCTGTAGATACCAATGGCTGAATTGCAAATCAGAATCATTGATGTGCAGAGGAGATGTATGAATCATGTAGTTAAATGGTGGGTTGTTCAATTGCACACCCATTTTTTTCAGCATGAGTTTAAGTAATCCGCCAAGGTCGTCCGCCTGAAGAAGATTAGATCAAGTCAGAAATTTCACAAAGATTTACATGGCTTTTACAGCCCATTTGATAGTCGGTACAAAAGATTCAGAAAAAATAAGTTCGGAAAATGGCCAATCGTTAATTCAATGAGTTCTGTTAAGATGAAACAGCGCAGCTGAAGCAGCATTTATACAAGGCACATAAACAGAAAAAGCATATGCATTTAAACGGAAATTCCTTGTTTCAGCCGATCTCCAAAATTCAACCACAGATATGTTATGTGTGTCGATTCAAATAAAATAACGTAAAGGATGATGATACAAAGCTTAAGAAAATTAATTAAAATTCAAATTACGAGGGGTGAGCATAAAATAGTCGAATATGTGAACTTCATGATTGGCATGATTTTGTAATCTTGCAACACGAGATCTCAACTCTGGATGCATAGCGCTCGAGCTCACTTACCCTCAAGCACAAGTACAAGGCATGGACAAGGAGTCGAAGGGCTAAATACCTTAATTCAATTCGATAAGTAATAGAGGTTGAAGCCTCAATATAAAGGCTCAAGGCATACCAATAGAAAAGAATCACAACTAGGGTATGCAAATTTTGGAAACCATAAATCTATAAAAGAATGAGTCATCAAGTACTAGCACATGAGTCCAACAGAAGTCAATAGCACCGACCAAATCTATATTGCTATCTTCTACGATCTACTGATGAGTGCGATAGTTCAACCACAACTTCATCTTGTTTATTAGTCTCACATGATTTGCTAATCTCATCGTGAATCGCCAATCAAAAAGAGCGAATTATAGTCAGTTTCGGGATTTTTTGGCCATTCTAAGCGAATCGCATATCAAAAAGGAATTGGTCGGCAAATTATTACACTTCGGTACTCTTTAAGTTTGTAAAACCAAGCATCATACAAAGGTTATAGTATATGTCACGGTCAAATGCAATAGGCCCACGTTCAAAAGTACTTTGCTATTGTGGTCATGATCAAACCCGATGGTTCATACAGCTAAAATTATGGCCATATCCAAACGTTTCCATAGTTACACTTTGGTAACCTTTTTAAAATTTAGTTTCCTAGCTACAATCAAAAAAATGGATTACATTTTTCAACTATTGCAAGTAATTTATCTATCTATTCAAATTTAATCTAGAAATACCATCAGTTCAATCTTGAAGCAAATAAAAACATAAAATTCTAAGCAATAAACGCTTATAGGGGCATATGAGCTAAAATGTCTACCTTATCCTTGTCTATATCCTGAAAATGAGCAGAGTGATACTGTGGAATAATCCAAATCTCAAAGGCATAACTTGCAGCAAATGGAACAACTGCAATGAAGTACTTTGATTCATGAATTACAAGCTCTTTCGGTGGCTTCTCACACAAAACACACTGTCTTGTCTGCTCAAAATACTCTTTCATAGCTGTAAGGCGACTAGATACCGAAGGAGGAACAATGGGTAGAGCTATTAGCTGACTATGAGAATGACTCATTGATGCTCCGGCTGAAGCTCCATGGTTTTTGAACACCTTCACGACCAGAAATGGTATGTTTTAGCACAACATAAAAGGGTACAAGAGACTCAAGTTTCAACATTGTAAGTTTGTAAAACTAAACATCACACATTGGTTCGAGTGATTCCAATGTCTGAATCCACCATTCTACATACCTATTAGGCTATTAGAACGGATGCTTCACTTGATACTTGATCCCGTACCCAACATGACCCAACATGCCTGGAAGACATAAGGTACAACACTTCACTTACAAGTGCACCGTGAATGCTTACTTGCCCATTTGGTAGGTGGTAATGGGAATGAAAACTAATGTAATTTTGGTTGAAAAACCTTTTGGCTACCTTGATGAGCATGCTTGTCCAACTTCAATCATCTCATTTTTTTCATAAATTCCATTCCAATCCATTACCATTGTGGGAAGTGGTATTAGGCCGTAATGGAAATTTGTAAACAAAAAAACATTTTTATGATCAAAGCTTCTACATCATGGGAATGACATAGAAGTGATAGAACTTTTGATGAAACTTTACACTATAAATCATTCTCATTACCGCCATTTAGTACCACTAACCAAACACGCCATCAGAGTGATTGTTTTTCGTACAAGGCTAAAGTTAGTGAACCATTCAACCCTTATAAGAGTTATATTACCATTGGTGGCAAACAATTCAGATTCTACTCAATATAAAGTCACTTTACTATGCTTCATGACCAAAGACTGCTTAAAGAATTAAAAGATTAACCCTTTAGTTGTTCAAAACAAGATATATGAAGAATATAGGCCCGAGCCTACCAAAGCCATGGCCTGGATCGTTTGAATAAAAACCCAATAATATCAATCGTATAGCATGTGACATAGAAAAATGGAAGTTGAGTTTGTTCAATTCACATATATAAATGAGTGTTCGTCCCAACTTATACTAGTGTCTTAGATTCACCTAATATACTCGAGTGACAACCTTCATTGACAATGCTAATTGAAATTACATCTTAACATCAAGATTAAATGCTGCCATGTTTTGTTCACTCGAAAACGAAAAACAAAACCAATCTTCAAAACCCACAATTTCCTAAAAAAGGGCCTTTTTTTAACATCTCTTGCATATCATGAACTGTTTTCTTCTTTTCAACATTCAAACTTTCCAACTTTACATTTACATAAACCTCAAATTCCATCACAAAAGCAAGACTAATCACACCAGTAATAGCAACAATTAAACAACCCAAAATATCCAAATTTAGCATGAAGATCCCAATCACACCAATAATGCCATAATGAACATCCTACAATGATAGTCAACTAACTAAATAAGTAAATAACACAACACGCACAACTTCTCAAACAAATTACTGTCACTGAAAATCAAAATTCATAAATAACCCTTCAAAATTAGATGTCAACTAGAATAATTGATAGCCATAGCAAGATGACACCATGACTTGAGATTAGACCTCCTCCACAAAACTTTTCTCATGGCTCTTGGCGTGCAAATTTAGTTCTATTCAACAATAATAAGCTTAGTTAAATTAAAATTATTGCTCATAAGTATTTAATTTCATTTAAGTTTAACTAAAATTAAGGTTTAATTTGGTTCCATACTCAAATATTAATCGGTAATTACGATTTATGATTGCATAATAGGATACTAGTATAAGATGGGTCGATACCCAACATTGCATATGTGTGCTGAAACCACTCGGCTACCAATCAATATCAATGGGTTTTCACTCAAATGACTAACTATATTCTCTATTATACTCACTCCGTCTCCGTTTCTTTTTGTTTGTCTATTTTACTTTTTGCATGCATTTCAAAGTAAATTTTGAGTCCCAATTGTAAAAATTATATATTGTAATTATTTTTATCAAGATGAATCTAAATAATATCACACGAAATATATTTTGTCTTTAATATATACTTCAAAAATTAAATTTAAATTTCTCTCCTAAAATGAAAATTTTAAAATGGACAAACAAATGACATACACCAAAAACTCTTGCAATTGCAATGCACGTTAGAGAAGAAGAAAAGAAAAAACCTGAATATATTTGATGCCATCAACAGAAGCAAGTTGAAGCACCCTCTTCTTATAAGCCATCAAAACCTCCCCAACACCAGCTCCAGAAAGATCACCCAAATGAACCGGGTGGGTAGGAGTTTCAATCACAACTTCGTGAAACCCAAACCCGGGAATTATACAACAACCCGAATCCTCCAAACCCGGGTTATGTGTATCAATATCCTTACTCAAAGCAGGATATAAATTCTGAATCACCCTAATTTTCCAATTAAAAGGACAATTTGGGTCATCCACAACCCGGAAAATTTCAGGAGCACATTCATGTTCATGCCCAATACAAAAAGGGCATTCCTTTAACTGATTTATGCTTGAATTTGAGACAGGGGATTTGGATTTAAAGTCAGATGGACGTTTGGATCTTGCTGGAGAAAAAATGATTAATTTATTGTTGATTTTGTCTTTTCTAATTTCTGGGTTTTGATGTGATGAAGAAGAAGAAGGTGGCGCCATCAATGAAGGTACAGTAATTCTTGAGGTTTCTTTAATGGAGATTTTGGCTCCAAAATGTAGGGGAGGAGTAAAAGAGTGGATGATTGATGCTATGGGGGAATATGTTTCTTTTCTTTTCTTTCAATTATACATTGCTTTTCTCCAAACAATTAATATTTGGGAAATTATAATTGGTGCCCCTTGAGGTATGCGTTATTCTCAATGGTGGATAAACTTAATTTTTTTTTTTCAATGGCACCCTTGACGTTTAGGGGTAATAACATCCGTGACACTTTTGTACTTTTTTTCGTTAAGTGCACGTTAGTTTTGAATTGTAACCTAACCATGGTTACTTTATTGATGTTTATATACCCAGGTTATTTCATTTGAAGAGCTGGTCACCTTTTCGATTATCCTTCTTCTCTCTTCACCCTCATCTTCCTTCTTCCATGGCTACTTCATCCAAGAACTCATTATTTTGCGGCAAGGTGTACTCTGGTACCTCCAAAAGACAACAGGCAATCCCCAAAGTTGAAGCTGGTGATAGCTGGGTAAGGTTGAAGAAATGCGACTGTGACCCGTCTAAGTTTTATGATGTTAGGGTTTCGGGTTCAGTTACCAATCTTGAAAGAATCTACTACAAATGTATTTCGTGCCAAGCATTCGAATGGGGCTATTCTTATGATTTGAAGGAAAATCTTCATAAAGCTACACTTACAGATGCTCAAGGGTCTGCTTCTACTGTCATGAATAGAGAAGAATTCAATGAACTCAAAGCTAATATTTTAGGGTTGTCTAATAAAGTTGATGGCTTACTTAGGGTTGCTGACTTCATGAAATATATTGTAATGTTTTTCTTGTTATTGTTGGCTGTTGCTATTATTAAGCCCTAAATTATGTATTGTAAACTTAGGGCTATGGTATTATGTATTGTTAACTTATTGAAGCTAATGAAATGGTTTTTGTATCTAAACACTCTTCTTAAATATCATTACTGAACTGTGTTGCTATATTACATTGCTTTGAATGATTAAGTTCAAATGCCATACAAAAGTTAGTTAATTTGTTCTTCAACCATATATAATACATACAAAAGAGGATTACCCTACTTAGTTCCAAAAGTTAATAGTTAAACATACATGACATTAACAAATTTCAGTGAGTTTTGCCCTTTCCCTTCTTTGTTGCCTTGGACTTTGGCACTCCCTTTTTTGCACTGACTTTGGAAGTTGAGGCTTCATCACTGTTTCTTCGTAACCCTTGCTTCAATGTTGCTCCTCCTTTACAAGTGGACTTGTTGTGACCAAACTCCCCACATTTTCCACACTTAACAGTCTCGCTCCTTTTTCCCTTCCTCTCTTCATCATCACCTCTCCTCCTATTCCTACAAGGTCTTCCAACTCCTCTCTTAATCACAGGGGGCAAAATGGTGGGATTATCTGATGCTGGCCATTTATCTTGATCAGGGATGGGCTTATGCTTTCACCATAGGCCAGCTTGTACTTCTCAACTGAGTACCATTCATGCACAAATGATTGTGGATCAAGACCCTCATGAAGAATAGCACGCATTGCATGCTTACATGGTATGCCAGTGAGTTGCCACACATTGCAAAGGCATGTGTGTTTGTTCAAACTCACTGCAAGAGCAGATTTACCCTCCATGACTTCATACTCTCCTACACTAGACATGAAAGCCCTGCATGACCTACTGTCATTACACAAAGATTGCACTCTCTTCACAATATTTGGACACAACTTCTCCCAATCAGTACTTTTTTGCTTCCTTGTAGCCAACCTAACCATTGTTACCCTCCTTATTCCCTCTAACAAAGTAAGAATAGGCTTACACCTGTCAGTTCCTAAGGTTGCGTCAAAGTTTTCCACAAAATTTGTTTTGTTAACATCACACTTCAGATCAACATCAAATTTGTGTTTTGTCCACCTATCTTGTGGACCCAAGTCAGTCAGCCATTTCCTAACATCAGCATCCTCTTTATCAAGCTCTTTCATGGCCTTGGCAAATGTGAATGTTGAAAAAGCCCCACATGCCAGCCAGAACAGTTGCCACATCTTAGAGCCTGGGAAGTTCTTCTTCCAATTGGCACTAAGGTGCTTGCAACAATACCTCCTTTGCACCTTAGGCCATGAATCAGTAATAGCCTTGTCAATTCCCTGCATGTGCAAATCAAAGTATTGAAAGAAGTTAGATGGAGATGCCAAACATTGTATGTGACACAAAATAAATGAACTAATTTGCATACTTTCTGCCTGTCAGATATTATGCACCAATTGTCTCCTCTCTGACTTGGTTCAAGAACATGCTTGAGATGCCAAATGAAAAACTTCCAGCTCTCTTCATCCTCACTTGAAACAACAGCCCATGCAACTAGAAACAGTTCATCAACTACATCATCAACAACCATGTCCTCAATCACAGTTGCTATAGGTTCATCAACAACATCATCAACAACCATATCCTCAACATGTTCAACTGGTTCCTCAACATGTTCTACATGTTCTACAGGTTCTACAGGAGTGGGGTCTACATCATCATCCACATTCATCACAGATTGCTTCTCATGGGGTACACTAGGGGTTGGAATTATCATGACAACATCATCATCATCACCATCATCAGATTCAACAGGGTTTGGTTTAGGCTCCATCTCTTTCTTCTGTGCATTTTGCTTTCGGGTTTCCCTAAGTCTCCTAGCATTATCTAACAACACACTAGGTTTAGAGTCCCCAACATGGATGCAAATAGTTTCAACTCCCCTATTTCTGCTAAACATCTCCAACAATGCTTTGTCATCAACAATCTGAACGTGTTTCTTTTTGTACAGATAACTAAAACTGGGATGCTCAGGCATCAAATGTCCCAAAGACTCAGCTTTATCCCAATAATCTATGATCATGTCTAACAAGTTCACTAAGTCTACATCCTCAACAAAGACTTCTGTCTCATTACCCTTATACACAAACTTCAACAACACACAATCATCCATTTCAAATCTATCAACAAAAAAAAACAAAAAAAACATCAACAATCATACATTGCACCAAAAATAAAAATGGAAAAAAACCCTAATTTTTAGGGTTCAATCTTACAGAGAACGATTTAGAACAACTTTGAACACCATAATTCAACAACAAAACCCTAATGCTACCACATTTTAAGACGAAAAAATCGAAAAAATAGCAACATTACAGTCGCCATTTAGGGCAAATAAAGACACAAGCCCACATCTTGCATGTACAAAAAGAAAAGTAAAGAAGATTCGAGAACTTACCAGCGTTAATTCGAGCAGCAACGAGGAGGAAAAATCGTCAACAATGGCGTGATCAAGCAAGGAGATGATGATGAGGAAGAAGACAAAGAATGATCGAGGATGGAAAATGAAGAGCCAAATCTAGTTACTTAATCAAACACAAACCATGGTTTGGTTTTATTTCAAACTTAACGTCTAGTTAACGGCAAAAAGTACAAAAGTGTCACGGATGTTATTACCCCTAAACGTTAGGGGTGCTATTGGAAAAAAAATTAAGATTATCCACCATTGAGAATAACGCATACCTCAAAGGCACCAATGATAATTTCCCTTAATATTTTAACATTAATTCCTACCAAAAATTACTTTAAATTAAAAATATGTAAAGAATTATTTATGAATAAGCAATTTGCAAACAGTCTGTATGTTTTTGTTTTCGATTTACAACCACTAAAATTAATTTTTATGGGGTTCAGATCAAATTATAGAATGTCGAGTATTTTAGTAATCGAAATTTCGGCTAAATGGTTCAAATCTAAACTTTAATGTTGTAATTGGCAACAAAGAATATAGTTGGTGATTATTGGAATTTGTAACTTACTTTTAAGTTTTAATATTGATATTTGATACGTTGATTATTATTTTAATTCTTAGAAATATTTATTAGAAAATTGAGTTTATGGCGTTGAAATTATTGTTTTAACATTATTGTTATTGTTAACCTAGTTTAAAATCGAGTTATTTTAAGTTATTTGAATTTTACTCTATAAGTCAGTGTAGTAATCTTCTATAAAAATAAAATAATTTTTGTAAATAAAAAAGTCTTAAAGATGAATATTAATTAGGTGATAAAGTCATGTAGTATTACTAATGTTGATGATTGGTGACTAGAATCGAGTCTTGGTCATGGGTGTAGATGAATCAAGTGTTTTGGGAAGTATTAACTTCCGAAAGCAAAAGCCAAGTCGGCTTTTGGGAATCCAAGGAGTGAAGACGAGTCGTCTGATGAATGAAGCAATTAAAGGAAAGCCAAGTCGACGTCCATGGCATAAGGAGGACCGTCAACTCGGCCTTTGATGCTGACAAAAGTGGGATTTTTCCAGAACATAAAGCCGACTCAGTGGTGAGGTGAAAAGACGGTCTGTCGACTCGGCGGCAGTTACTTATACACGGAACACTTTTTTTTCACGGGTTCTTGGACGGTTTTTGGGTGTAATTAAGACCTTAATATCTTTTATTGGTTGTTTAGTATAAATGCCAATTCAAGGGTTAGGATTTATTTGTTCACAAAATTGAGAGATCAAGAGAGAGCACATTCTTCTTTGTGAGTGTGTTTGATTTATCTTGTAAAACTTTGCATTCATATTGAAAGTTTTGATCTCGGTGCCAGTGGACGTAGCTATCACATTGATGTTTGTTCTTTGTTGTTTTGAATTTCTTTGTTGTTTCATTGTTGTTTATCGACCTTTCTTCCGCTGTCGCACAACAACTATTAAATAGATTATAAAATAAAATTCTAAATGTTTCTGACTCGGCCTAAAAGACCATTCTAGAATGATTTAACACCATACAAAAAGCAAACTATATTTTACAGTACGAATGTATAAACAAAAATATAATAGTTTCTGACTCGGTCTAAAAGGCCATTCTAGACTAAAATATGGCCCGAACAAACTTTAAAAAGGTTATATAATAGGCACGATGCGTAATGTAACCGGGATTTTTCAATGGTACCAACTAAAATAAAAATGTTAGGAAAATTCATGATGGTAGAGGGAGTACACACTAATAGTAAAAATAAAAATAAATATTTTATTGACATCTTTTGTATCAAAAAGGGGTGGTGGCGCAGTTGGCTAGCGCGTAGGTCTCATAGCTTTACTGAGAAATCCTGAGGTCGAGAGTTCGAGCCTCTCTCACCCCAGTTTTTTTACTTTGGCAGTTTGGCTCTTTACAATAATAATTGTAATATTGTATGATTTAGGAATACTAATCGGGAGTTTTGCATTACAATAATAATAATAATAATAATAATTTCTAAAAAGTGGATATAAGTTTATGGGAATAGGGTAATACAAGACTTGCTGATGCTGAATACTACTTGATCAGTTCTATAAAAATGTGCTTAGAGAATAAAACAATACTTTGAACCTAAACAAATTCTTGTGTGAGACTGTACTGTATCACTGTGAGACGCTCTTCATACATGGACTGAATAACCCAACTAACATATATTATCATATAACCTCCTTATTTTGAGACCGTCTTATCGACAGACAATCTCTGAGTCATAAGAGTAGCTCTTAGACCGAGCTTTTGGTCACAAGTTCCCTGGGTCATAGCTAGGAGTGTTCAATGGGTTGGACCCCCATTTTGAGCCTGTATTCAGCCCATTTCTAGAAAGGCTTTGTAAGGGTCGGACCGAAAATGAGCCGGGCCAAAAACAGGCTATACTATAATTGAAATGAAGCGGGCTATAATAAGGACTCAATAAGGGCCGAAATGGGCCTTTGTAAATAGTATAGTTGATGTATAGTTTAAAAATAAATGACAATGTCAATGAAATTATTAATATTTTTTCAATCTAATTATTCTAAAATGATAATTTAATTGTTATAAATCGATAAATAGGGATTAAAATAATTTTTAGTAGTAAAAATGGGTCGGGTTGGGCAGCACCGGGCTTTGAAAGCACGACCCATTTAAAGTTCATATTAATTTTAAAGGGCTCTTATCCAACCCGACCCATATTTACTTAAGCACCGTCCGACCCTTATCCAGCCCATTGAAGAAAATTTGAAATGATTAAGCAAAAAATTTAAAAAATATTCAAAAAATGATAAAGTTTTGAAACTTTTTTTCCAAAATAAGCACTTTTCTTCTGTGCCTGTGGTTTGGATATCTTCGCTGTTAATAGCAGCGAGTTGAAGGAGAAAGTCAAAAAAAGTCAAGAACTATGATCGTTGTTATTAACAATGAACAAAGGGAGACCAGGTCAAAACAGGTCAAACCTTTGTGAAAAAAGGCTTGACCTATTTTGACCTGGTCTTCATTTGTTTGACCTGTTAGTAACAGCTTAATTCATATTATTATTGTTATTATTTTTTTGGCAAATAAAAACTTTTTCATTCACCAGAAAAAACCAAAATACATCAAGGCAAGAAAACTCAATCTACCTTATTTGCATCAATATGGAAACGAGACCCACCTTCTATGTAGAATTTGCTCGTCTCACTCTTCATGTGCATACGAGGAGAAAGAGGCCTAAAACCAGTCGGCAACAATAGTCAGCAAAAACCAAGCTATATATGAATTATAAACTATACAGACAAAACCAGCAAAATCAAGCATGAATTACAAACTATACATGAATTATAGTTTATAATAATAATTATTATAAACTATCATGAATTATAAATTATTATTATTATTATTATTATTATTATTATTATTATTATTATTATTATTATTTGTAACTATACATAAAATCATGATTCATTGCATGATATATATTCAAAATACGATTCAAAGCACGATAGATAAACATATATACATTTACATACATATACAAATTATATACAAATATCAAAATATTACAAATGTTTAATATACTCAACAATACACTAATGCTCATCCTCCTCCTGCACCCTCTCTAGCTGTGATGGTCTAGAACGCCTCTTACGATAGTAAGAGGCGGTCATGTGGCGCTCGAGAAGGAGATGTGACTGATACAGGGATGACCCCGCACCTTGAGATGATCCCGCACCTTGAGATGATCCCGCACCCTGTGAGAACCCCACAATATCCTGGGTGTACGTTAGGTCGACCTCCTCCAAATGTACATCATCGTGAGCAGGAGATCCCCTTTGCACGTCCGCGGAGGTCTCCGACGCAACTACTTTTGGAATGAAGTGCTGGAATTGAGTCCCCAGGAGAATGCCTTAGGCAATCTCTCGTACAGGCTCCTCCTGACTGGACCTAATCACAGATGCGACGCCTTGTACCTGCAAATCATTTGAACGTTAAATAATGTTATATTATGTAAGTTGTATGTTTAATAATTCGCCTAAAGTAAATGAGCATTTACAAACTGTGTCATCATCGGTGCGGCGGGGGCGTATTGAGCAGCTGCGAGGAAGATCAAAACTCAAAAAAAAAAATCATAAGGAAGATCAATACTCAAAAAAAAAAAATTTAAACATATACAAACCCAATTACACATACCTTAATCAAGTTAGTATGGCCTAATGGAGAAGCAAATGCACAATCAACAACCTGCATTTGAACACAATAGTCAAAATTACATAAACCCTAATTTTTGGATAAAAATACAAAAAAGCAAAGCATTATATACCTTAGACAACTCTAAGTATATGCGACCACTTTACTAGTGTTGAATTGGAAGAGGGAGGGATAGAATGAAGGTTTAGAGCTTTTTTAATGGAGGAAAACGAGGGAGTATGTGTCGACTAATATTTAGGTTTTAATGAAATTGGGGCAAATGAAGAAAGAAGAAGACTAATCTGATTTTAGCCCGCATATACTCGATGTTAATAACAGCAAACATTTGAAGACCCATTGACTTTTTTTTACTTTCTCACTAAACTCGCTATTAGTAACAACGAGTAATACCAAACCTCAGGCTTGGCGAAAAAGTGCTTATCTTGGGAAAAAGTTTCAAAACTTTATTTATTTATTTATGCAAAAATTGATATTAATAATCCAACCTTTTGTTCGTCCACTGTGAATAATCCAACCTTTTGATTATTTTCTAATAATCCAACGTTTGCCCTTAGTTCGTTGTGAATAATCCAACCTTTATTTAATTTGCTGATAGCATACTCTATTATTACCCATTATTAGTAATAAGGTATGTTGTACGCAAATTTATCACAAAGGTTGGATTGTTAGAAAATAATCAAAAGATAAGATTATTTATAGCGGACAAGTGAAAGATTAGATTATTAATATCAAATTTTCCTTTATTTATTTACTAGATAATGCCCGTGCGATGCACGGTTTTATTAAATTTTTAATATATTTTTTGTAAACAAAAAAATTAAAAATTATATTGATGGCTTTATGTTTTAACCATCTCAAAATATCTTATACTCATTTAATGAATAACATTATAAAGATTTTATAAATAATTAAAAGAAAATAAAATAAAATATATGATTTTCTAATATATTAAATAATATGATCTAAAAGCAAAAAATCAATAAATATTGATATCATTATAGTCATAATTAGAAAATAAAAAAGTCAGAAGATATGAACATTAGTAATAAATGCAATGACATCATCATTGAGTTTTAGAGGAAAAATTTTCATTAAGAAAGTGACACATAAGCAATTTTAAAAAGTGGTGACATCATCAGTGTTTTGTTTTAATAATAGTTATAGATTTACTTTGTTTTTTCAAATTTTCACCCGTTGAACACCTCTGGTCATAGCCTATGGGCTCATGGCCTCCGCACCAATTTTAAACCAAAAGGTTAAATTCCCTACTCAAAATTTAAACCAAACATTCCCGCTCTTCCTCTCTCACTTTCATTCGTTCTTTCTCTTTCTTCACACTGCAATCTGGATTCACTTTCCTCACTATGCTTTGTTGTTTCTCCAGGTATTTTTTTTTCTCATTTTAACTTAAATCTTGTTCTTCTCAATAATTTTATTTTCCTCTTTACAATTTTCTCATTTTAATTTCTGTTGTTTCCACCATTTTCTGGGTTGCGTTTTAATCTCCTGAGTTTTGCTTGATTTTCTTGTTATATACACTCCTAAATGCCTTCATTAAAGCCCTAATTTCACAATAATTTGTTTGTAGAAATTGTTCATTTGTCTTAGTGAAGTGTGGAATATGTTGTGCTTTAGTATTTTTCAAGGTTATAACATGCTGTATTGAGTTGATTTGAGTTTTTGTTGTCTTTTTCGTTATGGGTATGTTAGGGTTTTCAAGATTTGGAAAAGGATCAGATTTAGGTTATTCTTGTAGTTAAGTAGCGTTCATCTAAAGGGGATTTGAAGAAGTCAAATATATGCAAATAGGTTGTTCAAAATGAATCCTTAATGAGTTTTTTCCTTGCAAATGGGGCAGTTGTACTGTGTAAAAATCAAAATCTTTCTTTTCTTATTTTGGACAAGCCGTAGTTTTCAAGATTTGGGTTATTGTTGTGTCAAGTCCCAAATCTCCTAGTGTAGGAGATGCCTTTTATCATCTCATTACCTACTCCATGGCTTGCACACTAGACAATGATGTTGAATGTACGATAGGGCATGGGGATTGAGGTTTGAATCACTCCATGAAGTGATCAAGGGAGAGAAAATGGAATGCCTTGAACAAGGCAAGAAGGTGCACAAGGAAGGCCTTGGTTTGTGCCTTGAACGAGGTATGGACACGGGTACATTAGATAGGCATTGAAAGGCTGTGCTCGTTCGAGCGGCCTATACAAGGGCCAAACACGGGTTTTGTTTTGTGCTTTTCTTGGGAAGCAAGGAGTCCACTTGTCCTAAACTCCTAGGGTTTAAACCATTGATTTGAAGGTCTATATTAAGGGACCAAATCAACATTGGGAAAGATAGAGAGAAGGCTAATACAAGGAAAAAAGGGTTTGGGAAACCTAAGAGTCCATTTGTATTAAATTAAGAGTGATCTCCATTAAAGGTGAGATCTTTATACTTGAGAGGTTGTTCTCAAGAGTTTGAGAGCTTAGTTCATTGATGTATTGTTGAATTATTAATGATATTAATCATTGTTTGAGGGGGAAATATATAAGACAACTCATTAATCTTATTGTGTGTCTTTTATTGCCTCCATTGGTGTTGCTTTGTTTTTCCATTGTTGTTTTAGGGCAGTTGTACTGTGTAAAAATCTAAATCTTTCTTTTCTTATTTTGGACAAGCCGTAGTTTTCAAGATTTGGGTTATTGTTGTGTCAAGTCCCAAATCTCCTAGTGTAGGAGATGCCTTTTATCATCTCATTACCTACTCCATGGCTTGCACACTAGACAATGATGTTGAATGTACGATAGGGCATGGGGATTGAGGTTTGAATCACTACATGAAGTGATCAAGGGAGAGAAAATGGAATGCCTTGAACAAGGCAAGAAGGTGCACAAGGAAGGCCTTGGTTTGTGCCTTGAACGAGGTATGGACACGGGTACATTAGATAGGCATTGAAAGGCTGTGCTCGTTCGAGCGGCCTATACAAGGGCCAAACACGGGTTTTGTTTTGTGCTTTTCTTGGGAAGCAAGGAGTCCACTTGTCCTAAACTCCTAGGGTTTAAACCATTGATTTGAAGGTCTATATTAAGGGACCAAATCAACATTGGGAAAGATAGAGAGAAGGCTAATACAAGGAAAAAAGGGTTTGGGAAACCTAAGAGTCCATTTGTATTAAATTAAGAGTGATCTCCATTAAAGGTGAGATCTTTATACTTGAGAGGTTGTTCTCAAGAGTTTGAGAGCTTAGTTCATTGATGTATTGTTGAATTATTAATGATATTAATCATTGTTTGAGGGGGAAATATATAAGACAACTCATTAATCTTATTGTGTGTCTTTTATTGCCTCCATTGGTGTTGCTTTGTTTTTCCATTGTTGTTTTACCTATTGTTCTTCACCAAATACATCCTAACCTCTTTCATTTCAATATTTTATCTTTTTGGAATAGAAACATGAACTTCTCTCGATTCGGGAGAATGATGGTGGGTAAAACTGTTTTATTTCTCTTTTTGGGTAAGCTAGAGTTCTGGGTATAACTCAAGATGTGACCATAGAATAAAGTGTGGGAGGAAAACAAGAAGTATGGCTACTAGGAGATTTGTGATCGAGGTGTGCTTATAAAGGGTAGGTTTAATCGGACGGCCATGAAACCGACGTCGTGATATGTATTAGAGTGTTGGACATAAAAGAAGATCATAGATGAGTGGACATGCATTGAGAGATAGAATCCAAAACAAAGATATATGTAAGGGGTTAGAAGTCGCAAATATTAAGAAGATTAAAGATGTTATTTAAGGTGGTTTAACAATATGCAAAGACAAGGTATCATTGAATTGGTAAGTAACATAGAAAGTTAGAACTCAAGAGACTTAAAAGACGGTGGTGAAGTCCAAAGATGATTGGAGGGCAGGAGTGGAAAAACATAAAGGGTAAAGTTTTAAAGATTGAGATGGTAGAAAATAGAAATGAATGGAGAAGAAAGAATTTATGTGGACGACCATTGGAACTAATCTATTGGTTCATATAGCCGACCTCTACCGTTTGGGATTAAGTCATTGATATTGTTGTGGGCAAGCTAGATTTTTTAAGGTTTAAGGGTTTGAAAATGGGAAAAAAGATATGATTTTGATGCAATTGAGGTGAAATTGCATTGGATATAGATATATGGTTATGAAGAAATTACAAACTTGTTTTTCTTTTCGTTTTAGGTAAGCAAAAATTTTCGAAAAGGGAAAATATGGTTTTTTGGTGGACATGTGGGAAATTATCCTGGGAATATATGAATAAGAACATGATGATTTGTTTTGTTTAATTAATATCCACATTTACATGTTTATGGAATTTGAAGATCGTCTTATATAATGTGATTATTTATTTCATCTATCTAGGTCAATGAAATATAATCAACACTACTGAAGTGGGTACTTTATCAGTTCAATTCAAGGAGTAAGAAAAATGGAAGGAGTGTACAAGGAGTTGGATGAATCAAAGACGGAGTTGGAGAAGCTGAAGGAAGAATATCGAATCAAAAGAGAACTTTCTGAAAGTTTGAGAAGTGCTCACACAGAACAATTAGCAAAAAGTGAAGCCGCAAAGTTACAGATTGAAAAGCTCACAAAGGAACTGAATGATAAATCAGATGAGTTAGCCGAATTGGGGCATCGTTATGATGAGGTAAAATCCAAATTGCAGGAGACGGAATCATCTCTTAAGCAAGTCAGTTCTGTGAACGAGAAAATTCGATTTGATGCAAGTGAAAAGGTGCAGAAATTGGACGAGGAAAACAGAAAATTGGTGTCGGATTTAGAGGAAGTAACAGGAAGAAATGATGATTTGGAAAGGAAGCTTTATGCTTGCAATACCGAGATTGAAGGTTTTAAAAAGCTTCTGTCTGAATCACAAAGGAAGTGCTTAGAAGCAGAAGAAAAGGTCCGAGCAGGAAGAGAATCGAAACATAGAGAGGACGTGATATTGAAATTGGAGGAGGAAAGCATGAGCATCCAGGATCAGCTGAAATGGAAAAAAGAACAGTTTTTACATCTTGAAGAAGCGCACGCTCGGCTTCAAAGCATGTTCCAGTCAAGCAAGAAGGAATGGGCATCTGAAAAATCAGATATGTTGGAAGAGATGACAATGTTGCAGTCTAAATTGGATTCTCAAATTAGAATCACTGAAAGTCTTGAATCTCGGCTTAAGATGTGCAATCAAGCTCTCGCACATGAGGAAAGCCGAAGGAAAGCTTTGGATGTTCAACTGTCAGAATCAAAACAGTGCTTCAATAATGTTTTAGCAGAGTATGAGGAAGCCAAAGCAAAGATTGAAAGCCTAAGCAATAAACGTGATGAAGATATTGCGGATTTGAGGAATTCACTTGGGATAAAAGAGATACTGTTGAAGGAGATGGAGTACAAGGCTACCCGCCTTGAGGAAGATAACAAGGAGCTTCTTGAATCGTTGAAAGAGCTACGAGAATCTCAAATCAACAAAAGAAAAGTGGATCCTTCTGTGAACAAGTTTCGCAATAAGCTTAAAGATGTAGAACAGGTTCATAGCAAATGCTCATTGGCTTTGAAGGAAAGAGAAGCTGAATGGAACTCGAAATTGGAGAAGCTGTTGGGAGAGATGAAATGTAATGAATCGGATTTGAAGAGAAAAAGTGAACAACTGGAACAACTGAAAGCACAGTTGGATCGTTGTCACTCTGCAATGGAAGTTTCGGGTGAAGAGACTTCCATACTGCTCTTGATCATGAAGTCTATACTTTCTGATGCTTATGCAAAGCTCTTCAAGACAGAGGATCAGATCAAAGCACTGAAAATGTACGGAAGAGAGGAGAAAGATAATGTTCACCGGTTGGATATGGGAGACTGCGCTACATCAGAAGCTCAAACTTTTTGTATTGAGCAGTTGCGTGAGGAGATTGCGGTGATGACACAAAAGCTGGATTCAATGTCGTTATTGGAAGAACGTAGTACCTTATTGGAGAGTGAAGTTTTGCAGCATAAACAGATGCTCAAAGAGTCATCAAATTGCCATATTCGCTTGAAAGAACAAATCAGCCAGATGGAAGTTTCTATCAAGAATTTGTCAACTGCCCTAGAAAAATCGAATACTGAATTAGCAATGAAGACAAGAGAGGCTACAGAGACTCAGACGGAACTGCAGATATGGAAATCTAAAGCAGAAAGCTTTAGAATGTGCCTTGAACAAAGCCAGGAGGCCTGTCAAAACTTGGAGAAAACCGTTCTTGAACAGGTTGAGACAGAACAAGTTCTTAGAATAGAGATCAGATCTTATCAATCCAAAATGAAAGAACAAGAGCAGAAAATTGAGGATCTTCAGCACAAGACAACTTCGCTCGATAAAAACCTTTTAGAAAAAGAAGCAGTAACAAAGGCAATGAAAATAGAGTTGGAAGCGGCAAACAAGAAAGAAGAGTACTATCTCAACACCCTAAAAGAAAAGGATTCTATAGTTGAAAACCTCAAGAAAGAGATAGAGGCGATAGAACAAGCCATGAAACGAGAATCAGCAGCAGCTGAATCTGCTAGGCGAGAAGCACAGATCAAGTTTCAACTTGAAACGGAAGAACTGCGTAGGACCATCACAGCACAAAAGGATGAGCAGATAAGGTGTTCTCGGGAGTTGGTTTCATCATTAGAACAGGAGCTCTTGGATTTGGGTCTCTCGTCCCTTTCACAAGGTATAGAAAATGCAATTCAGATTGTTGTACTCAAAGATGCGTTAGAGAACTATGAATTGTGCATGAAAGTAGAGGTAGAAAGTAAGAACAGTGCAATTGATGTACTAACCGAAGAGGTTAGTAATCTAAATCGAAGAATGCAGCTTCAAGGAGAGTCTCTACTTCGTTCACAACGATCAGTTAAAGAACTTGAAGCTCTGGCTGAGTCTAACAAGATGGACATGGAAAAATTGTTAAAACAATCAAAGGAAGACCGACATAAATTCAACGAACTAATGAAACGTCTTGAGCAAGAAAACGAGGTTGCGATAGACAACATCAAAAGGTTGTCCTTTGAAAGAGACAATCTAGTTGTTTATCTAGAAGCAATGAGTGAACGATTTGGCGGATTATGTGCTGAAGATATAAAGCTCGAGCAAATGCTGTTGCAAATGTTACAGAACTCTGACAATGATAATTTGTTCGCATCAAATGCAAGTTACCACAAGGATACGAAGAAGGAAGTTCTTAAAACATGTGATAGATCACCATTACGAGAGATCAACCATTGATCGCCTTGTAATACGTTTCTTTCGCGTCATTCTTTCAATGCCTTAGTTACCGATTGTTTAGGATGTTAGAAACCAGACGTATTAGTAATTTTTTAAAAACTTGCATAACGAAGCTAATGAGAATGTAACAGTCAAATGGATGTATCCTTTCAATCTACTTGATGAATTTACCACTTATTTCGTTATATAGGTTATGGACATGTCTTAGTTACTCAAGAATGATATTGTTCTCTGATTTCTTAACAGCGAATTTGTTGGTTTTATAAACCTCAAAGGTGCCAAACAAGGAGCGTGATTCTAGAGTCATGATGGCAGCTCGCTAGTGCCTCCACCTCTTGTCAATTGTCATCCTATACGCTCTCAATGTCCATTTTGTAAGAAATTCATTAGAATTAGTGGCAAGAAAAACACCGTTCAAAAGATTGCCTTGTAGTTGTGGAGGCTAATGGTATGACTTATGCATTTGTTACCTTTGATGTTTTGTGATGTGCTTTACAGTTTCCTCTGAAGCTCATCCCTTGCCCTGAAGGATGGGTCAAATGTCACATGATTCGTTAATCTTCTCGCGAATTGCGAATCGCAAATTACAAAAAGTGAATTATGGTCGGTTTCAGGCTATTTTCGGGTCATTTTGAGCAAATAGCAAATTTAAAAAGTGAATTAACTAGCAAATTATGTAACACTGGGTAGGTCATCTAGTACTCTAAATGCACTTAATTTGGAATAAACATCTATGAGGGGAACCCTAAATTTAGTAAAATGTCGAGGTGCTAGTAGAAATAAAAAGTGGTTCCATGCCAAAACAATCTCCTTCATCCAATCAAGCATACTAAATCCTTGAATTCTTTCCTTCCATTCTAAAGCATCTTAAGAAAAGTTGATCATCTTCTTATCATAGTATGATTCAACATTCTAGTATTTCTATTATTTAGTGAATCTAACCCACAAAAAAAATTTGTTTTCGATTACCCTTAATAACAAGAATCAAATGCGGCTTCATGTAAAAAAATACAACTTCACATAAATAAAAAGTGCACCTATGTTAATGAGCATTATACTCATTTTCTGAAACTATACCCAATATAAATCTGTTTGTAATACTTTTATTTGCAGAATTAAACGATTTCTAAGGTTTATTATTTATTTCAACAGAAAAAACCTTCTGTCTTCTCTAGCAAAAATGGGGAAACTATCTTTATGTATTTCAGCGAAGTGTTAGCCAAACAATAGCCAAGCTCACTTGGGAGAATGCTTATTCTTCAGGAGCATCACTTGCAGCATTGAGATCCACAGTAAGGTCAAGTTCCTGAGACATGTTAAACATATATGAGATATCGAAAATCCGAAATCTTTGAAGGGTCCATTTATAAATAATCGAGTTTGAGTCTGGGTAATGGCGAACCCATAATTTCAACCGAACCTTGAAACTGACTATGATAATTAAACGAAAACAAAGAAAATTAGAGGGGCATGACATATTTTTACTTAAGAAACTTGGTATGATTCACACCCTCAAACCCTACATAGGTTCGGCATTGAGTTTAAGCTCGTTTCTAGTGTTTTCACCCCCTCGGATCTGCCCAAAAACCATCCTAGACCTCTCCAAATCTTCCTAAACTCGACTTATACTCAACCGATGATAACATTGAAGTAAGAAGAATCACCTTTCCAGTAATTTTTCGGTACAAAGCAATCACATCCTTCACAGTGGACTCAAAATGTGTTGTTGCATCATAACTCTACAAGAAATTCAATCCACAGATTAATGTTAAGACCATAAAAAGTGATTATCTATAAAAATCTTATAAATTTATATTGGATTTAGAACTTACAGTGGAAATGAAGCAGCAATCAGATTCAGAATCATTAGTAGGTTCATATCTATCATAAGCATCATAGAAGATCTCATCTACCGGTCCAAGAAGATCGATACCAGGCTTTAGCTCGGTTTCTGGGTTATCAGTCTCTGCTTCAGTTGTGACAAATGCTATGTATTTCCCTTTAGCAGCAACATTATGAGTGTAAGAGCAGCAGAATAAGTACCTGTAAATATTCAGACAAATGTTTAGCTCAACAGTCTAATTGTTTATATTCTGAACAAGAGTTAGAATCAGAGTCATCCCCCCAGTATCCCGCACAATGCATGCATAAAAATAGAGTCAGAGTCAGAGGCAGAGTTAGTGTCAGAGTCATCAATCCAGTATCGCCAACAATGCATTGTATAAAAATAAAGTCAGAGGTAGAGTTAGGGTCAGAGTCATCAACCCAATATCACCCACAATGCATTGCATAAAAATAATTGCTCAAAACCAAGAGAATGTCTATTTTTGATAGGCAGATATACAACAAATAGTCCTTGCAACACAAAAAATGTCAAGTATTTCGGTTGAGGGATAAGCTGATAGAGTATAACATATATTGAGACATTAACTATCAGCTTTACCTTTTGGTTGAGTAAGTCTGTTGACGTAGTATCACCTGAACTAAAAATAGTCCAATGTGTAACTTGGACTAAAATTCGTAAATATTTGATCTAAATTGAAGTGTTAAAGTGTCATATTCACATCTTGAGGCTTGGAATATGCAATGAATACTAAGGATAAATGAAAAAGCCGAGTAACATAAGTAATGGGAATGACTTACATGTCTGATTTACGACCAAGTTGCTTCTGAGGCAGGATCACTTGAACTGAGTGCGAGTCTTTGGTATCAGGAATCGGGTGGCTCATTATACATATAGCACGGGTAACTCTACCAACCTTTTGCACCTGATGCATCCATAATCAAACATTATATCGAATTTATTATATGTTTCGACAATGATCAGAAAAATCGTTCTGTATTTGGTGTAGAGATTCTAGACGTGGATATCAAACTAAACCGAGAGCTTGCCTTATCGGGTAGATATGATGGATCACATACTACTTTCTTGCATATGGCAGTTTCTCCTTCAGAGGAAACACCAATAGCCTTCCCACTATCATCAAAGACAACCTATAATCCAAAAGTACATTGAAATGAGTTCATTGACATGGATTTTAAGTCTTTTGTTATCTCAAACAATTAATATTTAGCTATAAGGACTCTCAAGGAACCAACTCAACTAAATGCTTAAGCTTATGATTGAGGCTACAAGATATGTTATATACTCTAACACGCCCCCTTACACGAGAGCCCTTTGGGCTAGAAGTGTGGATGCAGCACAAGCTTTCCTCACTCCTAGCACCGAATATTCTACTTTAAATGAGGGTGGTTGAGATTTGAACCTATAACCTCTGGTCACGTTTGCTCTGATACCACGGAACCCACTCATCCAAAAAGTTAAAGCTAATGGTTGAGGCCCCAGGATATGTATAGGACAACATATTTATTTCGTTAACTATTAGATAACTAACAATTGGTAACACATTACCGAACAATCAGGCTTGTTAAGCATGTAAGTTCCACCATAAACCGCACTTAAACGAGCAAATCCCTATCAATGAAAGTAGATAACATTATAAGCATGTTTCATATGAGTGATTAGATAATCATAAGAAGGGATGAATTAACAAAAGTCTACCTGAGGCAATTCTCCAAGTCCATACATTGGATAGATGTAAGGAGAGTTTCCCTTATAGCGTGCCAAAGACTCTGCATAGAGCTTTGTAACAAAACCAATATGATTAGCAATGAATTGTTGTGATTATTAAAAGTTGTGCATTTATTGGTTATTCGTTGTTAGTTGTTAGCTGGTTCGGTTGGCTTGTTTAGCCACTAGCCATCTAATAACATTGATTTTTTTGTTAGCTTTTAAGTTAGTCGTATAAATCAACTCTACCTGTATTAGTAGTATTAATATTGATCTTTTGTTGTTTATTAGAGACTAAGTGAGTCAGTCAGCCAGAGAAACCTTTTTCAATTTGACCTAAAAATCATTCATCAAAAAGTTTTTTTTTGTGTTTGACTAACCGATAATAAGTCAACCAACAAGTTGGCCATAAAGTTTGTAGCAAACAGACAATGATAAAGCCTTAAACTCATCAAATGGGGTTGGCTACATGAATAAGTACGTACCATTATCTAAAAAAAATGCGACTAATAAAGATTATACTTTATTCGCTCCTATGTTTGATAGTAATGTACATCTACAAAAGTAGGTCTTAGTGGTTAAAGATGAGAATAAGTATCACCTTCATCCTTTTCACAAAATCTAAGGCAGGTTGATCCAAGTAAGAGTCATCCAGATAAAGTGCCAAAGCATGGCCAATAAAGTCAATTGTATCATCTTCTAGACCATATTTTCTACATAAAATCAAACAAGGAAAAAGATTAAAGCATATGAAAGATAATTAATGATGAATCATATATGTAACATTTCAACTTATTAGAATTATATAAGGTTTTGTTTGAAAACACGTAATTCATTTTAAATAATAAAAAAATTTGAGAAATGAGATTTGCGAAGTCATTTTCAAATTCTCTATTTTGACTGCTTATAAAATATTGGTGGAATAGACTCGAATTCAAATTTGATTTTTTATTGATTAACCAAACATTAGATATGAGCTGATTATAGATTTTCAAATGAAATATCATTTCTAAACATAACAGTAGAGTGGTGAGATATTACGTACGAAATAAGATCTCTAGCAGTAATCGTGTTCAAATCCAATCCTTCATGAGACTTGGGATCATCATCTTCATATTTTTGTACGTAAATAAAGAATTTATTAGCTCGCCTTTTTTCGAAAAGTCCCATTAATGGAGATTTTAGTGCTTCAACATCAGTAGCAGGCACTTTGTAAATCTGAAACAAATACTTCAAGTAAGCATGCATGCAAGTAACCAACTGATCAACTAAAAACTTAAGCTGATGATTGGTGTTTCAGGATATATTATATAATCTAACACGACTCCTCACACGAAAACCTTTTGAATTGCAACACATGTCCTCTTCATACCTAACGTTAATTATTCCACTTTAAATAAGGGGTGGTTGAGATTCGAACCCGTGACCTCTTGTCATGCTCGCTTTCAATATCATGTCAAAAAATAATTCAATTAAAAACTTAAATTGATGATTAAAGCCAGACTCTACTAACAAGAAAATTTGGAGAAACAAGACCTAATCCAAGTAATTAAATTACTACAAATTGTATAGCAATTTTAATTTTCTATGTTTGAATAAAATTCAAATAACTATGCATTTAAGTCATTCTAGTTATTATTTATTTCAACCAAATTAAAAAATAGCCAAATCTTTTTTACTTGCATTCAAACAATTTATATAATTCATGTAATTTGTATTTTAAATAATATTTATAATCTGTCACGTTGGACATATGCATCTTTATTAGATAGTACACAAGTATCAAAAGATTGATAATTATATCCTTTTATGTAATTGATGTAACATACAACTTTATAGATGTTGGCAAAATCAAATATTGAATTTTATGAATGTATTTAATTTGCAAATAAAAAACTCTTTATACACAAACCTAAATATTTTATTTGTATAGATGGGTATATGAGATTCAAATTTGTAATATTTCGACACTTTAACTTTCATTACTATGTCAAATAATCAACTCAACTAAAACATTAAATTGAGAGTTAAAGCTTAGATAATACTTTCTCCGTTCCATAATACTTGTTACATTTCACTTTTTTACGCAATCCAATGCGCAATTTCGATCATTAATATCTTAAACTACACTTAGCTAAAAGTTATGAAAATTAAATATTATGAAAGTATGCAATTAGACGATTCAAACAAGATTCCACTTGACTATATTACTTTTTCACTACAACATAATTTGCTTTTAGTGAGATATATTCAGCGACATTTAATTTAAATGTCGCTATTTCAATTTTCTTATAGTGTTTATAGAGGATTTAGTGACATTTATTAGAGCCTTTAGTAGCATATTAAAAAATCACACTAAAGCTTTTAGCGACATAGGATCTAGTAACATTTCTCACAAATGCCACAATAGACTATAGTGACAATTACATATGCCACTAAAGACCAAATTAAGTGTCGCTAAATCACTTTATGGTGAAACTTAAAATAAAAACCAATAATTATTACACTAAAAATATGAATCAGTGGCATTATTTTAATGCCACTAAATCAAATGTCGCAAAAGGCTAAATTTGTTGTAGTGTTTGCACATTAGTCGTTATATATAAAATAAGCTCGATCAATGAATAGTACTCATAAGCCAAATATAGGGAGTATTTCAGAACGGAGGACTCTAGATAATATATGTACCTTGCTCTTGTTGTAGACAAAACTACCGTCCACTGCTTTGAAATTAAGATACTTGGTGACATCAGTGTGGATGAGTATTTGAACTAATACTTCATTTGCCATCATAAACTGCACATTAAGTTATTAATACTCCATTTATTAACGAATATTACCAACAAATTTTATCATTATAAATAAATTAAAAATAAAATTTATAAATAAAAATCGTGCATAGCCCAAGTATCGATATAATATTGATGTATAATTATGTAAATATTTTAAGAGGATTGTCATATTCCATGCATGAGACGAACAATAATCTAGTTTATAAATACATTTGAAAAAATTAGGAGTTGAAGTTGTATAGTTTTGATAAGAGCTAATAAATATAAATTTAGAAATGTTTTGGATGACATAGAAGTGAAAGTTCATTGGAACTTTTGTAGTTTTTTAGATATTATTTAATTTGTCAAATTTATAATACATTTTTTCTTGTTTAGTTATAAATAAAAATTTGCAATGACATCAAAATTTACAATTAGCGGCATCAGTTTGGCAATCAAAATTTAAAATTTCGAGAAAAATTCTATTTTTTATGGTCGTTAAAAAATATACGAACCAATCAGCTATACAAATAAATAATGTCGAAAATTCAAAGGAATTAAGAAGCAACCAAAGAGGTGCTAAACTTTGAATGAGAAATGGTACCTTAGGAATCATGTCAACATTGTATTCCTTGCTTGAACCTAAGGTTTCCGGAGGGGCATCGTCACCTCTAAATCTCTTCCAAAGCTGAATTCATTGTAGCAAACATCCTTAGACTTTATTTTTTAAAAAAAAATATTTTTTTTTATTTATATTCCCTTTGTTCCTATGAATTTAATTTGTCACATTTTTTAGTTGGTATATCTTATTTTGATAAAATTTCCTTTTATACATAATTTCCCTCCAGTTTTTTTATTTATTATCCACACAATTTCTTTATGAAAGTTACATCGTTGCAACTAAAGCGAGTGAATTAAAGATTTTGAGTTTAATATAAATATTATTATTTTAACCAACCTGATTAAGATTAAGAGAAGTTGAAGCTCCCCCATAGTAGTCATTTCTGTCCATGTGTAGAACCTACAATTTTAGAAAATGCCAGGAATTCAAATGGAATCACCTTAGTGAATTGATTAAAATTATAACGGTACGAATTTACGGAAAAAGTTCTAAAAATATAGAAAACATCTCTACAATTTTACAAAAGAAAATAAAATTACGTGAAAAGATGCATCAATTTCAATATTACCCAATCGGACTTGCGGTCATAGAAATGATATTTTAAAAGATTTATAAACATATAGATGCAATCTTATTTAGCAAAGAGATTATTTTCGATAAATTTTAAAAATTAAAATTTGAAATTCAAGATAAAGGGAGAAATATACTTTAAGGCCATCAACAGAAAGAAGGCCACTAAGAATGCATTCCTTAAGGCCAGTGCCAAGAACAATCACATCATAGTCAACATCCATAGCAATACTTTGAGAGAATAATTAAGTTGGGATTAAATTTTTTGATTAATGTTTAGCTAAAAAATGGAAGAAAAATGGATGAAAATGTAGGAATAGATGAAGAAGATTTGAGAGGTGTAACGAAATTAGCGTTTAAATCATTGAAATTAGATAAAAATAAAGATAAACATTACCCCTAAATTTCGAAGAAAGTTTATTTTTAAAAATATTAATTTTATTTTTTTACCACTTTTTTTTTTTTCAATTTTCGCCACCTCACAATCTGTCAATTACCAAAAATAAGTAAATAGTAGGATGTTTATTTGGCTACAACTACAACATTTTTGTATGTTTAATATTATCATCATATCCAATAATCCCGCTTAAAGGCCGGGTGTGAATGAAATAAAGTGACAAACAATTAATACCCGTACTTCCTTTTAACTTTTAAATTAATTGAAAAATAATTTTATACGCTATAGTTAAATAGTTGCAATGAGGCTATGAACGACATTTTTATTGGTTTCAGTTTGTGGGCTTCAATTTTTGTCCGACAAACAATTAACAATCACAACTATCTTACCTAGCTTACTTATAATTTTTAAAATAGTTAAAACAACCACAAAAAACAATGCTACTAAGAATCTGTTATTATTTGCCAAATTAAACACTCCGTATCTTATTTTATAGGGGTGAAGTTTCAAAGAAAAATAAATTTCTTCTTTTTTAAAACTAATATGTAAACAATTTATTATGTAAGAAAACAAAAAAAATTATTATATATTACTTTGAAAAGTGTATAATACTTTGAACGACTTACAATAGTTCATATGTACGTTATTTGTAATTTTAAGACTAACAATTTAGTTTTTAAAATGTTATTATTTTTTTAATTTTTTACAATATGTAAGAAAACAAATATATATTTGAGCTATGAGTCGCACAAATAGTAACTACTCCAAGCATGAACTGTATAGAAGTAAGAAAAGGAGAGAACAAATAGGAATAACACAAATTCTTGTGAGAAACGATTTTTTTGAGAAACCATATTTAATTAGGCTGATAAGTACACATTTAAGATATTAAAAGTAGTCATTAAGAATGATGTAAGTAGACATTTAAGATATTGAAAGTAGACATTAAGGATACGATAAGTAAGCATTAAGGATAATGTAAGTAGGTATTAAGCATACGATAATTCGACATTAATCTTTAATGGACTGGAGTGGTCTCTCCAGAGACTAGCTGTAGGAATAAAGGAGTGATAATGATTGGCAAAGAATTGCCGTCAAACAAGGTTTGGTCACGTGAGGGCCAACCCTCTAAGAGGTAAGAAGGGTTGTCCCTCGGATCCATTTAAAAAAATTTATAAATCTTAACAGTTAGCAGTCTTCAATATTATATTTTGTAAGTATAATAGTAGCTCATAATTAATATTTCGCCTCAAATCACTTAAATGTCATTATCAGCCTAAATCAAAATATCAATGTACTAAAATTGATGTAGATCTTAGCTATAAATATTGCAACAACATTTAAGGTGGGATAACTCCTTTTCTTACGCAATAATTCTTTTCTTTTAGCTATCTTGGAAACCTATAAACTCCGCTTTGAGATACAATGAATACTACTACAAATTTTGGCAATAGAATTTGTGTTTTTATGGAGATAGTTCTTAGGTTTTGTTCTTCCGGCTACTTTTTTATATAGTGTAGGGTTTGAAGGCAAGAATAATGCGGAATTAAACAAGTTTAGGTTTTGAATACTATGTTTGTATTAATCATAAACAAGAATTACAACCTTAATATATACATAAACAAAGCCCTAACTAAGAAAACATCTAAGGTAATAAGAATAATACCCCCAATATCTCAGTTAAAAATGGGAACACAATATTACAAGAATAATAATAAATAAAACGTATATTTCTACACTGCTCCTCAAGCTAGGTCATGGGGTTCCCAATACCTAACTTGGACAAAGTCATCTCACAAACATCAGTTGACACAACTTTTGGGAGGATGTCAGCCAGCTGATCTTCAGATTTCTGATAAGTGCAATTATTTGCGCTTATCCGTGTTAACTTTACACTCCTTACATGAAGTTTTAGAGGTGTTTAGAGATTATAGTAGTGAATTGTTTCAACTTTTGTCTCTTGTGCTTATTCTGTAGTTGTATGATACACGAGGCGAAATTGAAGCTTTTTATTAGTGTATGGAGTCATAAGAGGGTGAAGGCTTGGAGAAATAGCCTAAGACCCCTATCATGATGGAGAAAAGAAGCCAAATCTATCCAGGAGGAAAGCGACGAGTCGCCACAATCGGAGCAACGACTCGTCGCCCACATGCTGAACTCAGAAATGTTCCAGAACATAAGCGACGACTCGCCACACTCAATGCAACGAGTCGCCACTTATTCACTGACTTCTCCAAATTGCTCCAGAGACAAAACGACGACTCGTCGCCCACAAAGTGGCGACTTGTCGCTCCATTAGCAGACCTCAGCTCCCAGACAGAAGCAAAGTGGCGACTCGTCGCCCCTGATGTGGCGACTCGTCGCTCTACATTTCGACGGGAATTTGAACCGTTTCTACTCCTATTATTTGGAACCACTATTTAAGTGGAAGTTACCCTAATTTAGATTATTCAGTTTTTCTTTCAAAACTCTAGTTTCTCTTTGTATTCCATAGATTTTAGTTTAAGCTTTCCTTCGAGAATTTCATTAATGTAATCTTGGATTTCATTAGCAATTTACTAAACGTTCTTCATCTCCATTGTCAAGGTATTTCCTTTATATTCAAGTTTTTAAAATTATGTCTTATATCTTGTTTCGTGATAGTTTAGTATGTGTAGAAATCTTTATAACCATGAGTAGTGAGTAGTTTTGTATGCTAGGACATTGGATTTGAACCCTAATATGTATGTGATTGCTAGATGAGGATTGGTGATTGTGATGTTGAATTGATTTGATTAAATTGTTTTGTATGATCATTCAAGTTAAAGTCTTTTAATTTCTCTTAATACCAAAATCACGAAAGTTGAGGGATGAGAATATTATTAGTCTTGGATGATAAAACAAGTTAATATGCCTTCTTAGTCAAAATCACGAAAGTTGAGATTGAGTAGTATGTTTTCTTGTGATGTTAATCGATCAAAATATGAAAGTTGAGATTGAGAGAACCCATTTAATTTGATTTAATTTGGTTACCATCCTGAAAAGGAGTGATTAAGTTAGATCGGTAAATCAATTCAACGGAATCAATTGCAATCCTTATCGAAATAATCACATGCTATTAGTGGGGAATTCCTATGTCCTAGTCCTTTTATTATCTTGATATCAACATATTTCTCAAGCATTTTCACGTAGTTTATAGCAACAACCAACAAATCTTTTGCTTTTGAAGTGATTAATTGAACGACTCTTATATTGATCCTGCCTCCCTGTGAATCGACCCGTAATTGTGCTACGACACCCGTACACTTGCGGTATTAAAATAAAACCCTAACAATTTCATATATTCGGGATGCAGATGATTTTATTCTCCAGTTTATCCTTTATAAAGTGTCTGTCTATCTCCACATGTTTTGTTCGATCGTGTTGAATTGGATTCTCTGATATGTCAATGGCTGCTTTGTTGTCATAATATAAAGTACATACCCAGATGGTGGAAAGTTTAGTTCATATAAGAGTTTCTTGAGCCATAGTATTTCTATTATCCCTTTAGCTACTCCTTTGAACTCTACTTTAGCACTTGAAAGTGGCACCACCTTTTGTTTCTTACTCCTCCAAATGACCAAGTTACCCCTATAAGAGTGAAGTACCCTGATCTAGATTTCCTGTTGTCTCAATCTCCAGCCCAGTCTGCACCGGTATATGCTATGAGGTCAAGGTGACCGTTCTTCCCAAAAAATACTCCTTTATCACTCGTACCTTTAAGTATCTTAGAGTTCTAATGACAGGTTCCATGTGTGGAGCTTGAGGTAAATGCATGAAACGACTCACAACTCCAACTGCATATGCTATGTCTGGTCTGGTGTGGGATAGATAGATGAGTTTTCCCACTAGTTTCTGATCCTTCTCTCTGTTGGTTCTCCTTCTAGTATTGTTTGAAGCCTGTGATTGGTAACAATGGGGGTGTCAGCTGGGTTGCAATCAAGCATGCCTACTTTAGCTAGTAGGTCCAAGATGTATTTCTTCTGATTAATAAAGATCCATTTCCTCGATCTAAACACCTCTATGCCAAGAAAATACTTTAAGTTCCCCAAATCTTTCATCTCGAACTCCATGAAAAGTTTCTTCTTAAGATCTCAAATTTCTTCTTCATTGTTTCCTGTTATGACCGAATCATCAACATAGATGGTTAAACATGTGATCTGATTGTTCTCTTTTTTCAAGAAGAGTATGATCAGAATTACTCTATTCATACCGAAATTTCTTCATAGTTGCATTAAATCTACCAAACCGGGCTCTTGGGGACTGTTTTAAGCCATATAACGCCCTTTTTAGCCTACATCCCTCTTTAGGAGCAAACTCATCTGAGAACCCAGGTGGGGCATGCATATATACTTGCTCTTCAATTTCTCCGTGAAGGAAGCCATTCTTCACATTGAACTGGTAGAATGGCCAGTCCTTATTAGCTCTTATTGAGAAAAGAACTCTTATGGTGTCTATCTTGGCAACTGGAGAGAAGGTTTCAGATCATAATTAATACCATAAGTCTGAGTATATCTTTTTGCCACAAGTCGAGTTTTGTATCTTTCAATAGTTCCATCACCATGGTACTTTATTGTGAACACCCATTTGCAACCCACAATTTTCTTCCCCTTTTGGTAGAACACATTTGTGCCATGTGTTGTTTTTCATTAGAGCTGAGATTTCATCTTTCATTGCTTCTCGCCATTTTGGATTATGAAGGGCTTTCTCAGTATTTCGAGGTAAGGAACTGGAGTACATGCTGGTTTGGAAAGCTTTTGTTGTTTGTGCCAAATTATTCCCATCATCACGCCTAATGGGATACCGTGATTTCTCTGATTCAAACTCTGGATCATACCTCGTTGGAGGAACACCTCTAGTTCTTCTTGGAGGTAATTCATATCTGCATGGAGATTTAGTAGCACCGGACATATCATCATCAACAATAATAGGCTCAGATTCAGTTAATACCTCCTGAGGTTTAGAGAACACCTTTATTTCTCCAGATGCTTCAGACGGGGTAGGAGAGACCTGAGGAGGAAGGAGCACTATGTTTTCAATAGCAATGTTTGTGGGATTACCTACTTGCTCTTGGGGGTCTAGATCATCAATAACATAATATGTAAGCCAACTCAATGACAAGATGGGATGGTGATATGGGTTCGGAGGGTTTCAAGAGGAGTTTTGAATTTTAGGGATGATCATGCAAATTTTAATTAACCGCAAGCGCACGGTGTACGCGTAGTGCGGGTTGAACACAAGGAGGCGAGATAACTCTAGATTGTATGCTTTATGACTAACAAGACACGGGTCAAACAAATAATATGGGTTGAAGTCTAAATCTATGATGCAATTAAACTAAAGCAAATAATGATAGTGATGTAAAGACAATAGTATGACAAACTCTAGGGCGTCGGGCGTCGCCTAATTCTAACATGGAATTCAATTACTCTCATGATTGTATGAAATTGAGTCATTAACATAATCGAACGTGATCTAATTAATCTCAAACTTCCGCTCTACTGATTAATATCGATTTAAGGCCAACTAGCATTAATCTTCAAACTTCCGTTCTATTGGTTAATACTAGAAGGACTTTAACTTAAATATACCTCGATCTTAAATTAATCCAATCCTCAAACTTCCGTTTTATTGAAAAGGTTAACAAAGATGTTTAAATCAAGATTCATTAAGCGTAGGTTCAATTATAGACTCAAATCGCACACAATCAATCGATAAAATATCAATCCATGCTTCGAATTAGGGATTATACCCTAACCCTAATAAGAAAACTACTCACTAAGCATATTAATGAAAAACATGTAATAAATGATGAATAAAGATGGAGAACAAAATGATAATGCAAGAAAACTTACAAATCCGGAAGATAACATAAACTAGAAATACGAAATCCGAGTGCAACAATGGTTCTTCAAAGGAAACTTAAAAGGAAAACTACTCTAGAACTCCAAAGAAAATTACAGAAAAATAAATTAAAACTGAATGAAATCTAAAAGTAACCGCCACTTTACATAATAGCTCCAAGAATTAGAAAGAAAAACCGTCAAAACTGCATTCTGACGGAAAAGCGTCGCTTTTCAGGCGACGAGTCATCGCTTTGCGTCTGACTGGTGAACTTTGAATGGCCGCCATTTCTTTCTCGGTTGTCGGATATGGACATATAATATACCGTTGGAAAGCTCTTGAAGTCTAATTTCCAATGCCGCTAACCTTGCATTCATGTGATCTCTCTATAAAAAGTTATGGCCAAAAGAGTGCGCATGTATCAAATTTCACCTCAAAACTTCTGTCTTTTAAGCGCTTTTTTACTCTTTTCTCTTTTGCCCATCTTCATTATGAAACATCTTCAAGCGCACAACGATCTCTTCACATATTCTAGGGGTCTTAGGCTATTTCTCCAAACCTTCACCCTCTTATCACCCCGGGACCTAATAAAAACTCTAATTTCGCCTCATATATCACAACAAACACAAAATTAAGCTTATGAGACAACATTACATAAAATCGCTAATATCCTACCTAAACTCCACTAAAACTACATATAAGGAGCATGAAAATGACATAAATAAGTGCAAATATTTGCACTTATCAAGGGATTTGGAAGGTAGTTTGTTGGTAAGATATGTGGCAGATGCAATAGCTTCGGGCCAAAAATAAGGTGGAACATGGGCTTCAAACATGAGGCACGACTTATTTCAAGGAATGTTCGATTTTTTTATTTCAGCTACCCCATTTTGTTGTGGTGTATGTGTAGAGGAGGTTTGATAAATGAGGCCACGAGTGATGAAAAATTGATGCATTTGTTGATTTATGAATTTCCCCCATTATCATACCTAAGAATTTTTGGTGTAGTTTGAACTGGGTAACAATCATATTATGGAACTTAACAAAAGCATCAAACACTTCAGATTTATGTTTCAAGAAATATACCCAACTTATTCTAGTATAATCATTGATAAACAAAATTGAATATGAATAATTTTGTTTATTTAACTCAGGAGCAGGGCCCACACATTAGAATATATCAAAACAAAAGGTTCGCTGCTATGACTACTACTAGGAAAATAAGAATGTTTGTGAATTTTTGCAAGAACACAAGCTTCGTAGTCCAGGATTACGTTACAACTACTTAGTGATGGAAATAGACGTTTCAGATACCCTAATGATGGATGTCATAAACGTCGATGCCAAGTCCATAACTAATGATTTAAAGACCCATAATAAGCAAGCAAAGTGTGACCCTTTTGAATTGCCTCATCCACATAGTACAAGCCATCCCGTTCAGTACCACGCCCAATAATCTTCCCCGTCTGAGAATCCTGCACAACACAATCAGAAGACGACATAAGCACAGTACAGTTTCATTCTCGAGTCAATTGACTATTAGACAACAGTTTATGAGATAAGCTCGAAAATTAAAAGACAATTTTTAAAATTTAAAGATGAAGAAATAGTGACGGACTCAGATCGATCAACTTCCACACACTCCCCATTAGCTGTTTGGATGTAAATACGGGTTTTCGGGTTAGTAGATAAAAGGTCGCGAGGGTCAAATTTCATAGTATCTGTAGCCCCGCAATCAAATATCCACTAAGATGAAGATGAGGTTTGCACATTAGCCCAAAGTGATGAATTATATTGGGTCGTGAGGTTTTTTGGTTTTTCAATGTGGGTCGTGGGTTTGTGGGGTTTTTAGGGTTAAGGGAAGTGAGTGGGGTAGTATTTAAGGTTAAGAATGGAAAGTTTTGGTTTTTACCCCTTTCCTTTTCTCTCTCTTCTAGATCGGTTCCTTCTCCCTTTCCTTGTTGACATGTGTCGCCATTGTTGTGTTCTTAAGTATCAAGAGTGTGGTTTGGTTCATGAGTTGACATGTTCTCAGGGTAGAGGACGACGGTGGCCATGTTAGCCTTGCAGCCGGTTTGATTTGATTGGACCTTGGTGGCGGCTTTCCGCTGTCGGTGCTCCTCCCACCACTCCGGGAAGCCGATCAACTTAAAGCATCCTTCCTTTGTGTATCGACTTCCTCACATTGACCACACTTGAGATGATCCTTATCCTCCATATCTCGCCGGACTGACGAAAAATCCTACCATTGCTTGACGGCCAACCCACTCTCAATTCCTGAGGGATTTTTTCCCGATGATGAAGTGTGGGTCATTATCCCATGCCTTGAGATCTCACGTCGTATGGTGGCGCACGCCATTTCTACGGTGGGAAGTGGATCTGGATTTAGAAAGTCTTTTTTCTCTTTGTCAAAGGTTTCGCTAATTCCGGCGAAGAACTGGAATAAGCGTTGCTTTTGGATGAAGATGTTGAATATTGTGATGTCCTTTGCATGTACCATGGGATTCGGTTGCCGTCGATCCATTTCTTTCCAGATTGTAGTTAAATTCCCATAATAAACTTCAAGAGGTTCATTTTTCTATTTAAGTGCATTGGTTTGACAACTCAGATCGAAGATCTGGAGTTCGTCCCTCCCACTACTTAATAGAGTTTCAATCCCTTTCCATAATTCTCTTGCAACAATGTAGTCTAAAAATTGATTGACGAGATCCGTCTCAATGTTCGAAATAATCCATGATAGGACAATGGAGTCCCTTTGTTTTCAGGCTTTGTATGTGGGATTTGTGGTGCTAGGGGGATCGTTGATGATGTGGCTAAGACGCCCCCTACAGTCATAGCAATTTGCATCATTTTACACCAAGTGGTACAACTTTAAAAGTTTAATTTTTCAGCAATTTAGAGATCAGGTGAAATTGTTTCGGTTGGTGTGATTAGTTTATGTAATTGCTGGAACAATTTGAACATGTGTTCCATCTGTTCCATGGTTATAATATGTTGATTGGGTTCGGCTTCTGTCATTTTTCAGGTAAGGTTAATGGGTAAATGATGATGCCAAAAGTGTTGTCGGTCCCAGAAAACACCTTACGGCTCTGTTACCATGAAGACAAGAATAATGCGAAATTAAACAAGTTTAGGTTTTGAATACTGTTTTTTTATTAATCATAAATAAGATTTACAACCTTAATATACACATAAACAAAGTCCTAATTAAGGAAACATCTAACTAAGGTAATAAGAATAATATTCCCAATATCTCAGCTAAAAATGAGAACAAAATATTACAAGAATAATAATAAAATAAAACGTATAATCCAACAGGATTCAAAAGTAGCTTTTTGATCTTTCGAATCATGGTCAATCACTTAACAAAGACAAGGATTATTGGCAATAGAATAACCAACAACCAACAAAAACATGAGCAATATATTATGCTCTGCAACTTGTCTAGCTTGAACTCGATGGCTAGCTCATTGAGCTTTTTATATCTAAATCTATTTTTGTTACTTATACGTACACTCATATCCTAATGTATGGCTTGATTATCCATAGTAATACATCGTAAAACAAGCTAATATCAACACAAATATCAAAAACAAATTACAGTTGAGTTATTTTGTAAATATACACGACTTTGCTGATTAAAATAAATGTTAACAAACACACATTTTTTATTCATCATAGCCTCAAAAACATGCCTGATTGAACGAAATAGGAAAAATACAACCTACTTAGTCCAATGAAAAGAAAATTATTACAATATTCTAAATTCTTATAATTAAATATAATTATATATGACACAATTTTATTCCATGACTCCCCTATGCATGGGATCATTTCCCTTTTCCCTTATTGCTCCCAATTTATCTTATCTCCCACTATTTACCGTAGAAAATGGGACAATTTTTCCGGGGTATTTCTAACCAACACTTTTTTATATGTTTGTCAAATATTTTTTTTTCGATATGGAATTTGAGATGTACGGTGTCTGAAAGACGCTTATTAAACTGTTCCCAGTTTTAGAGAAGTGTCTAATGAAACAATATTTTGTAAGTGATTATGATCACTAGCTTCTGTTACACCTACTTGTTGCCTCGAATGTGCTTCACCTTTTATAGCTTGAACAATCTGTATTAATTAAACATAATCTTATTCAGTAGTGAAATTTAAATAAAATTTTTTAAAAATACAATAAAATTAGATCTAAATTTGATTTAAAACATAAAGGCGTAAAATTTAAATTCTTAACCACATAATTATAAAAGCAATAATTGTACCACCAAAAGTCTAAAACAACTAATATTATGCTTGTATAACTAACATGTACGACCGAGATGTATGATGATGATAATTTTTTTTAAAGTATTTTTAAATATTAAGAAAATACTACTATTATACTATATGAAACTATGCATAATTAATGGTATGTAAGTTTAAAGAATCATCCAACATGGCCGAATAATACTGAACTCATTCAAATCAATAATAATAATAATAATAATAATAATTCTTCCTATTTAATAATAATAATAATAATAATAATAATAATAATAATAATAATAATAATCTATTCTTCCTATTTAATGTTTTCAATTTATTGTACTCTCAAAGAATTTTTCTATTAACATTACTTTTTCGAACATTTTAATATTTTTTTATGCTAATGATCCTTATATATATTTTTCATTAATTTTATTTTAACATTGTTATAATGATTATGACTCACATATTTTATATTAACTTTATATTAACAAATTTATTAATGTATGTAAATTAATTAACTTTATTATCTCTAACATTCAGAAACTTTGACCTTTCTTATTTTTCATATAAATTCATGATGAAAGGTCTTTTGTTTAAGTTATAATTATAGATTTATAGATATATCTAAACCAACACAATATACAAATAATTTTATTTTAAACAACTGGCCGCTACTGCCTATTCAAAGTTTCTACTATTTGATTATGAGTTCTTAGGAAGGTGGTTGATTAGCAAGGGCAAAGGGGGTAATTGTCCAAGGTCTTGATTTTTTAGGGTCCAAAAAACTTATTTTTATGTATATAAGTGATAATAATTAAAATTAAATTAATATATAACTTACAGTCTTTGCTAAGTAATATGAGTTTTTAGTGTTTTTTTATTTTATGTAAACCAGTTTAAATATTAACAATAAAAAACAAAAAGTGTATTATATTAATCGTAACGCCTTAAATTTTTAGGGGTCATGTTTATCTTTTGCTCTATGACCCAAAAATGAACGGAACGGCCCCTACTTCTTAGTCTCTATAAATTTATATCATATAATATAATCTCATATTTTTACTCAATTAGGGTCCCAGAGCAAAAAATTAAAAGAGTCTCTAAAAACTAAAGGCGTAACATACAATATAATACACCTTTTGGTTTTTATTGTTGATATTTGAACTACTTTATAAAAAACACACTATAACTCATGCTATTTAACAAAAAACGTAACTAATTATATCTAACTTTTAATTAAAATAAATATTACTCATATTCATAAAGATAAGTTTTTTGGCCCAAGGCGGTAGCTCGCTTTATTCTTACTAATCAACAACAATGTTAGGCGTATGATTTAATTTGATCGGGACAGAGGAAGCATTTCATAATCAACAAAAAAGCATGGCCAATTAATGAGCTTATAGAATAAAAATCAGTAAAAATTGTAACTGATAAATATGATAAATTAAAGTACCTTTTGGTTCAATTTCCTGTTGTTATGCAAAATTGTGTTTTCCTGGGGTTTTTTAATAGAATACACGAAATCAGTTGTAGAATTAAGATCAAAAGAAACAAATTATATTATAGTGCTGTAAAAACCAAAGGAAACAAATATATTACAATTAACACATGAGTTAGGTAATTGGAGTAAGTTTACTATGACGTTTGTGTAAAAGACTTGTATAGATTTAGTCCATATAACTAATTTAATAATGAATTTTCAATGATTGTACTGATTGTACTTATCAAATAAAAATATTTAGTATTAATAATTTCATACAAAAGTTTCTCCAAATTTATTTGTAGTTATTCATTCGTCAATTTAATATTAATAATTTCACTTCAATTTGATCTAATTTAATCTGGTATAAATATTTAAAATTTGATTTTGTCCGATTCCAAAAAAAAATTTGGCCCTAATAGTGGCAATCTTTAATCTTAATTATTCTTCTTTAAACAATCTAAAGTTCTCTTTGTTAAGTTTTAGGTAAAGCCACCAAAAATATTTTTCAGTGTCTTATATATCAGATAACGCATATCTAATACTTCTATTTTCTTTACTCCAAATCTTATTTTAGTGTAAGGAGAATCCACTATATGACTAGGATAAGGCAAAATTATTCTTCATATAGTATCGATGATAAGAAACAAACTCTTATAAATAATTCTGAAATCACCAAGTCAACCTATGATAATCTATGCACTTAATAAGAAAAAGAGATAAGACTATCAACATTTATTAGAATAGATAAAACTGGAATTACCCTATTGTATTGAAATTATTAATTAGATTTATAGTAAATTAAATTATTTATATTTAACTTATTTGAATTGGAAAATGAGACTCCTAATAAAAGAATCTCAATAGTCCCTACTATCTTCTACTTTCATCTTATATGTTTTCTAATCATTGGTTAGTTAAAGTTTTAAAAATACTTCATTCCACTTATTTTATTACAAATGTAACAAAATAAATGAATCAAATGAAGGAATAATTAATACTCCTTTCGTTCTTTTTTATTCTTCCCGTTTAGAATATTTCATTTTGGAGAGAGAAATTTGATTAAGATTTTTAAGACATTTCTAGATGATAAAATATATCCATATGAGATCTCCTTAGATTCGTCTTAATATATACTTTTTTATCATATATTTTTTATAATTTTTTATAATGCGTATTTAGAGATATTTAGGCTCGAAAGTTGCTTTGAAAAATGTGCAAAAAGTAAATGGGAAGAATAAAAAAACGGACGGAGTAACTAATAATAAAAAAACATATTGTAAAAAAAATAGCAAAATAAATAGATGGGATATATGATCATATAAGGAATAAAGAAAAAATATTCCTTGAAAAAGGGTAGGGTAACTACCTACTCCAATATCCCTTAAATAAATCTTGAATTAAATATGCACTAGAAGTATGGGTAACTATCTCTACTCCAACATGCCTAGAACAAATCTTCCGGATTTTTTGGAAAGTTACTTATCTATCTATCTATAAAGACAACTAATAAAGAAACGAGACTGACACATGTTAAACTCTCATTTAATATTTTTCCGCTCATTTATGCTGTCATGACAGTGTATTATTTATTGAAATTCATTTCCTAAAATACTAGAATTTATTTAAGGTGCATAATAAGATTTGGTCAGCTTTATTATTTACCAATATTATTTTCAAACTGAAATGTGGCTAAAATGTAAATCACTATCATTTTTCAATATGATTTCTAGCTTTTTATATTTATATTTTTAATTTTTAATTTTTAATTTCTTTTTTTGTTGTCTTTTTTAGTTAGATCTAGCTTCTGCTTGTGTTGTCTTTTTTTGCTAATAGTTACACTCCTGACACTCATATCCTCCTTTTAATGGGCTCTTACTGTTTTGGGGTAAAATCGACCGCTTTTCTCAAGTTCTCCATGTGAAGGGAGTACGGGTATGGATTGTCCGTCGGGATATTGAGTACGATGATGATGATGGTTTTTAAAGTAAAAGAAAATAATATTTTGATATAGCAAAATTACTTTTCAACTTTATTTAACAGTTGTAGAATACTACTGTTCCTAAATTATAAACCAATGATTTTTTTGAATTTACTTATCAACCATAAAATAATTAGGAAAGCATATAATATAAAGTTTTGGTAGCATTGTCTATGAAAACATATATTTAAAATATTATACAAGTATAAAATTAACTCAAAAACTTTTTTTCTGATCTTCGTATATGTCACGGGTATCTTTCTAGTTAGTTCTACATGTACTTCTAGTATATAGAATTACTTCTTCCAAGAAACCAGTGTTACTAGTTATACACTTCCTTGTTCTATTATATAGATATTTTCACGTGTGACAATCAGTTGTAAGTATTTCAGGAAAAAGGTAATACTCTATTTCAGTAGCTATGAGGAATTCATAAGATGCGGATATTAAAGCCTAATTAAGGATCGTCTGTTGGGATGAGTTATCCCACATCGACAAAAGAAAGATGGTGTACACACTTTATAAGCTATTGGAGACCTTCTTCCCATTGCCATATGGTTTTGGGATGTTATATATCTCATTGGCTTATGAAGTGTGTGCACCTCGTGTCTCCCCGTCAATGTGTTGGCATTGACAATAAGTCCATCCTAATTTAACTTGGTATCAGAGCCGATGGTTCGATCAAAAATTTAAAAATTGGTAGGTTCGAAAAGAATGGCGTTTCTACCCTAATTGATTACTCCCACATGCGAACTTGACGGTGGTTCGCATGTGAGGGGGGTGTTGGGATGAGTTATCCCATATCGACAAAAGAAAGATGATGTACACACTTTATAAGCTATTGGAGACCTTCTTCCCATTGTCATATGGTTTTAGGATGTTATATATCTCATTGGCTTATGAAGTGTGTGCACCTCGTGTCTCCCCGTCAATGTGCTGGCATTGACAATAAGTCCAGCCTAATTTAACTTATTAGGCCGTGACAATTCGTCACATAATCTCACCGTGGCCCACTCGTGTGGACACGGGAAACCCGTGGGCTCGGGCCCACAAACCCACGGGTTAAGAGTGTTGACTTGCACATACACTCGGTGAGGTTTATTGTTTCCCAAAACCACATGGTTGTAGGAAGATTAGTTCACCCACTATATATGCAAGTCAACAACTCACTATTTTATCGATGTGGAATCTTGTCTCACATGTGAAGTATTTCCAACATCGTCTACTTAACTAAGGGCACTTTATAAAAGTTTTCTTTTTGTTTCTTTAAATTTAAATATGATCTTATATAGACTTAGTGCATTAGTTTTAGAGTTGAGGAGTGAATTAGTGATGAGTGTGGATTAGTGGATTGAAGTTGGTAAAGTATAAGCCATTAAAAATGCAGTTGAAGAGTGGTGCATCACCAAGTTCATACACTTATTCTTTAAATTTATACCATTAAAATATAAACACTTTCATTCTATCTACTCGAAATCTAATTTTTAAATTCTAAGATTTCATACAAAAATCTTGTATAAATATACTTACTACGTTCCATAATACTTGATACTGATTGTGACATTTTCCCACACAGCATGTCACACTCAGTAGCAAGTATTATGGAACGGAGGAAGTAGCAAAGTAAATAGATGGAATCATGTACTTTTAGAACATAATTATGAGCAGAGCAGATCTAGAAAAAGAAAAAAGTGTTGTCACTTGAAAGTAGAAAAAGAAAAAAGTGTTGTCACTTGAAAGTATAAAAACAGGTGAATGACCAAATGGGTTGACTGTTTTTTTGGTTTTTATAGAGTAAAAGTAGTGTGATGAATAACGAAAGGGAGAAACAAAAAATAGAGGTAGTTGTCAGGGCTTAAACTACAAATCTAATGGTTAAAAGATAACCGCTCAACCTACTCAAGACCATACACTTTAATTCTTCTACTATTATTTTCCAAAATTTAAGTGATGTCACTTGACTATTGTGACAACCCTTCTCTCCGCCACTGATTATGAGATTATCAAGGTAAAATAAAATAAACAAATATCCAGAGATTAGAACAAGGAAACAATAACTTACAAGTTACAACAATAAAATATGTTCTAGAGTCTAGAAGTGTGGGTAACTTACCTACTTCAATCCGGACTTTTTGGAAGCATAATTATTACTTCTGTAAGGAAAAGTTTAACTTCCATGTATGGAAGTGTACAAAGAAACTAGTGTTACTGGTTATTCACTTTTAAAATTAAATGTACGTTTATTTTTAATTTATATTTAGACTATAAGATAGAGTGAGTGAATAAGAAAACTACGTGAGATTCGATCGGTATACATTATCTAAAAAGATAAGAGTATTACTTATTCTAACTGAAATAAAACTCAATTTTCAAATAAACGTATTTTTAAGGCACATAAACTAATTACAATACCTAGTCCAACAACTATGAGGAATCCAAATGATAAATTGTACGTTCAAGGGTGGTCTACTCAGGTTAGAGCATATATATTCTGCTTCTATACTCATTCGTTCTGTAACTTTAAATTTATACCATATTTGTGAGAGCAATTTTATCGATTACGCAAAAACTTTAAGATAATTTAACAAACATTTTTTTTGTTTTTTGGTTTTTGGTTTTTGGTGGTACATCTTATTGTAAAATAGCTAGATAGGTAGATCAAAAATGAATACAGAAATAATGTGTAAACTAATTAGGAGCTCACCTTCTTTTTCAAGTCTGTGAGTACTTTCTGGAGCATGTCATCCTATAACCCACAAGGCAACAATATAGAAAGTCAAGATTAATTAATTAGTACTTTCTTCGTTCCATAATACTTGCTACTGATAGTGACATTTTCCCACACAACATGTCACACTCGATAGCAAGTATTATACAACGGAGGAAGTATGCATTACTCAACAAATAAGTTTGATTTTTCCTTATAACTCATAGTGCTAGGACTAGTTACACACCATCTACAACTTACCATAAGTCTACAAAAGATCATAAATGTAGACATAAACAATAAAGTATATGTTTGGTAAACAATATTTCGTTTGCCCCAATGTTTTTAAATGGTCCCTCCTATGTTAAGGTTTGAAAGGTCGAATATACGCAACATTATCATTAAAATAAAGTATTTGGTAAAATGAAGTGTTATGTAGTAAAATAAAATTCAATTTAGCTACAAAAATTAATAAATATTAATTCTATTAAGATCATCTATATAAACAAGCCCAAGGAACAAAATTATGTGTAGTCAGTTCTTAATTAGGCTTTGTTCACTATATTTAACTTATTTTATGTTTACCAATCAACTGATTTGAAGATGACATAAAACTATAGTAAGGTCATTCCTCCCAATGATAGTAAATTTGCTATACTTTCTTTTTGAAATAATTTATGTCTCGCTTGTTTTGCTACATTTTGTAACTGGTTATGAAATTTTATTTTATTTCTCTTTTCAGTCCTGATCCTCAAAGTAACTAACAAGTTCTCTTTATCTTATCGATTATAAATTTCCTTCACTAGTTTTCTCTCATCTATTCACTCTTTCTATTACTCATTCCGATCTTAAGCATTAAGCCATATAACATGTAATGAAGTGTTAGGAACCCTAAATGATCATTGATATACACCAACAATAATATAATCAACACAAAGAAATCAAATAAGAGTAGAAGTTTAGTTGATTCATAACTTTTCGAATTAAGGGCATGCTTGTATTGAGTGTAAATATTTAAGGGAGTAAAAAAGTCAAACTAGTGAAATGAAAGCAAATAGAGATGCATTTGAAGTAGTTGAAATAGTTGTGAAGAAGATTCAGAACTTCATTTTCTTACTTTGACTTTTTTACTCCCTTAAATATTTACACCCAATACAAGCATGCCCTAAGTGTTAGGAACCCTAAATGATCATTAATTAACATTAACTTGCTTACTAACCTTTGTTCTACGAACACGAGCATAACTTTTCTCAATTTGCCTTTCAAGTTTAGTTAATTCATCAAGTTCTAGCTTTTCTAGATTATATCCTTCCAATTGGCTGTCACATAGAATAGAAATATATCATAAATCTCAATGTTGTAATATAAGGCCAATTGTAAACAACATGTTATAGAATTTGTTAGTACGCTTATAAAAATCACCTTAATTCTAGGTTTTTCTCATCAACCTCCTTGCGCAAAACAGCACAATCTTCGGCCTGCAACCAGTAGCAAATTCAGGACTCAAACACGTACAGTTTCAAAAGCAAATAAATTAAGGGATACACTACATTTTTTTGTCTTTACGGACATTTGAGAAATATCATATTATCCTTTCAAATTACCAAAATGATCATCATTATGCATACCAACGATGTATATCTTAAGCTAGTTAATTTCAATAAGAGTACTAAATGAGAAATCATGTCGATAAAAACATACCCAACTCTACTAACATGTCAAGTGTGAGAGGTAATTTTTTTAAAGGAACCTAATAATAATGAATCTCATCTAACATCTAAAACGGAGTAACAAATTTTAATCAAACAAATTTCTATACAGAATAAGTCACAATCAAGATCTAATACTAAAGCCTTCAGTGTCACATTACTATTTGATATAGCCTCTTCTAAGGGGTCTTTAGATCTATTGTGGCTTTAAAACAGTGATAAGTTTGATATCATTGACTATATTAACAAAATTGACACCCGTAATGACATCATATACCTTTTACATAGAATACACTAATCACAACAATATAAAATCGACTACACTAATCAAAACAAATTCACATAAAGGATCTTTGATGAATAAATAAATCAATATGTTATATTTTATTCCGTTTTCTTTTAAAAGCGGTTTACATGAGTCAAATAACACAACATATACCCATTACTAATTCAAGAAAACACACTAAAATAATTACAGGTGCTCTCTTGAGAGACCGTCTTTTGTAAAGACGACTAAAGTCCAGCCCAAATCTATATTTAGAGTTGTAACAATGTATATTTAGAATTAGACTGGACTTTTGAGAGTCATTTTTACAAAATACGGTCTCAAGTAAGAATTTGTGAAATAAGTAACCTAATTATAGAAATTAACCAAAAAAAATTCCAATTACCAGATAATAAGGTTGTACAATAGATGAATCAATCTCAGAGTCTCCAGTGTGTCTCATATACTTCTGGATTACTTGAGTCACCCTTTTACTACAAAACAGATCGAAACACTACAGATTTACATCCCATAGATCCAGGAGATACACAAGGAGTAACTAATATGCATTTACACGAGAATCGGGTCTTGTCCCGGTTAAAGTATCACTTTCTCACGACAGTAATGGGTTTGATTCTCGCCTAATTTCACAACATATATTGAGATCTGTATTCTATACAGTATACCCTAAATTAATAAAATTTAGTAATTTCCAATTTTGTAACGAATAAACTTATAACTTTAATTAACCATTTAAGAAGAGTTGGAAAAAATTATTTAGGGCTATAATTTGTGTTTATTGTTGAGAACTTTAATTACTAATTTTCATCACTTGTGACCGAGCGAGTTTTAAATTTCACCACCTACAAGAAGATTAATACAGTTTTCTAGATCTCGTATTTATCATTACCCAAAAATAAATATAAAAAAAAAAAGAAAAAATCAGCTCCCCATTCTTGTACATACAATGAAGAATCATCACCATATCCTACATTTTGACCTTATAGTCAAGAAATTTCAACTTATACAGTAAAATACAGTAGAAAAAATTATTTGAATTTCTCTACTTTCATTCCTGTAGCAGTATTAGGTCAAGTCATCAACCATAACCCTACAATTTTTTTTATCCCCAGAATTTACTCTATTAGTTAGACGGTCTCTTTGAAAGACCATCTCTTATTGGGTTGACCTATAAAAAAATGTGAAGTAAGCTTTGATGGACTGGGCCTGAGAGACGTCTCTCAGAAAGACGGTCTCTCAGGAGACTAGCTGTCAGCTGATTAGTTAATTCCTTGTTTTCGTATACAATATATTACAATCAGTTGCAAGTATTTTAAAACTTTACCGAGAATTTAAATTAGAGAAAATAATTCTTGACATGAAAATAATTAAGGGTTATAACTTGCAAAATGAATAAATAAAAAATAAATAAATAAATAAATTTAAGAGAGAGAAAGGTAGAGAGATAAACCTTGAGGTAGAGTATTCATAGAGCCTTCCAGAAGAAGAGAAGACAATAAGACCAATTTGAGCATCACAAAGAGTTGAAAGTTCTTGAGCTTTCTTAATAAGCCCTTTTCTTCTCTTAGCAAATGTTACTTGTCTTGCTGAAATATTTTCTATTTTCTTAATCTGAATTCTTGACCTCACCATATCTAGCTATTTTCTGCTACAAATATTATTTTAATTCATTTAAAAAAAAGGTAAATTGGGAAAATTAATAAATATATCTATATTTTGAATTAATTGAGTTTTAAAGATAAAATATTTACCATCACCGACAATATAAATCAAGTAAAAAATATTTTATTGAAAAGGAACCTAATTGGGTAGTTAGATAAATGTAGGTACAATTAAAATATTTAAAAATGTGAGCTAGGAATTAAGCTTTATGCAAAACATAGGAATTGCCATACTAGTATATAAAGAAAATCTAAGGAGGAGGTAACCCTAGCTAGATAGAAAGGACATTATTGAATTAATACTATTTAAAAGCATGAAAAGATAGATGGGGCCAATGAAGGTGACAAGGGCATAATATAATTGGGTAAAGTTAGAGAAAATTGGTAGAAAAATGATGAGAATGGTCCTTGGGACCTTGAGGATTCAACAAAGAGACAATATTCTTTCTTTTCAAAAAAAAGTTCTCTATATTTTTCTCAATTATATTTAACAAATCTAACAATTTTATCATGATAATGCAACATTAGAAATATCTGCACTACTTATTTACTTTCCGTACACTACAATATAATTTGCTTTTAGTGGAATATATTTAACGATATTTAATTTAAATGTCGCTATTTCAAATTTTTTATAGAGTATATAGATGATTTTGTGACATTTATTAGATCCTTTAGCAGCATATTAAAAACTTACACTAAAGTTTTTAGCGACATAGGATCTAGTGACATTTCTCACGAACGTCACAATAGACTATAGTGACAATTACATATGTCACTAAAGACCAAATTAAATGTCGCTAAATCACTTTATGTTGAAACTTAAAATAAAAATCAATAATTATTATACTAAAAATATGAATCAGTGACATTTTTTTAATGCCACTAAATCCAATGTCGCAAAAGCTAAATATGTTGTAGTGTTACTTTGTGATTAACTTTTAATCTATAAGTTAAAATATAGACAAGTGGGATCTTGTTTGATTCGTCTTGATGCAAAGATTATTAATATCAAATTTTTATAATTTTGTATTATACATAATTAAAAATGGTAATAATTGAATAAGTGCATTAAACCGCGTAAAAAGCAAATGTTACAAGTATTTTTGGAACGGAAGAAGTAATATATGTCCGGTTAGTATTGAAGCAAAGATAAAAGGGGAGTTTTTTTCAAGAAAAAAGTGGATAATGATAACAAACGAAGATGACAATGAATTGCGTGAATGAAATTTAATGATAGTTAATATTTATGGATGAGATTAAAAGACACTGGTGAGTCCTTGTCCAAATAGAAATATCCTACATAAGTGAGACAGACCAAATTGACAATTGATGCAAAATGAGTGAGACGAAGGTATTATTGTCTTTGAATCTAATCATATACTTCATCCGTTACATAATACTGCTACATTTCACTTTTTTACGCACTCCAATGCACAATTTCGATCATTAATATCTTAAACTATACTTATCTAAATATTATGAAAGTATGCAATTAGACGATTCAAACAAGATCCCTCTTGACTATATTTCTTCTTACACATTAGTTGTTATATATAATGTAAGCTCGAACAATTAATAGTACTCATAAATCAAATGTAGCGAGTATTTCAGAACGGAGGAAGTAATCTACTTCCTCCGTATTAAAATATTTGCAATGCTGGACTTTTCATGCAATTCAATACATTAATTCAATCTTACACGAGTATTTGAATACTCGTGAAAAATTGAATTAATGTATTGAATTGCATGAAAAGTCCAGCATTGCAAATATTTTAATACTCGTGAATAATTATGTATAATAAAAATTATAAAAATTTGATATCAGTAATCTTTACATTGAGATGAATCAAACAACATTATACTTGACGATGTTTTAGATTATAAATTAAAAATTAATTACAAATTATAGGTGATAAATAAATAGTGCATTATTTCTAATATTGTAAGAATAAAGAAAGTATTTTCATTGGTTTAGCATACTTACCAATATACCATTTTGATCATAAATATCTCTAATTGTACTTAGTTAAAAGTTATAAATAATTGATATTGATAAAATTCACATTGAGATGAATTAAAAAGATCAAATTTCACTCCATTTTATATTATAAATAGATTGAGAATAAAATACAAAGAGTGATTAGTAGATAATGTCAAAAAAAGATATTTGATTAGAATACGAGAGAATATTATAGTATAGTAGTATTCATATATTTTCATGAGTTTGCTAAGTATCAAGTTTTGTTTCAATTGCAACAAAGTATTATTTTCCTCAAGAAAAGTTATGAGTTCGATTCTCTCCTTGACTCGTCTTATTGCAAGAAAGGTTTTTGTTGGAGTTTGCTCTGCTAGGATTTTTTGCATAAATATTAAATAGTTATTTATTAGAAGAATTGGTTAAAATATTATATTATAGATAATATCAATATTTTAAAAAATATGCGAGGGCATGGTTATTAGAATTTCGATTTTGATGTAGGATTCTACGGTCTAAAAATAGGCAAAGGATCGGATCATAGGTAGGATCGTAAAGTTAGTAGGATCTACGATCTTAGTTATCCCAAAAATTTAGGAGGTAGATAACATGACTCCACGATACAACGATTCAACGATCCGAACCTACGGGAGCACAAACTTAATCATAAAAAAATTATCTTATAATCTTGATTTCACTTATATATATATAGGTATGTGTAAATTTATTATAGTAATATAACTATAAAACTCAAAATTTTCTACATTTGCAGTTTAAATGATAATTAAAATATTAATTATTTTTCATAACTTAATAGATAAAATCAAATAAATTTTTATTTATACCTTAAATCTTTAAAAGATACTCCTATCAAATATATTTTGATAATCAGTTAATAATTCATAAGCATATTAATGTATATTTGTAGGATCATATATATGATCCTACGATTCGATTCTATTGAATTCGATCGTACCCCCTCATCGATCCTAGGTAGAATTCCGATTCTAATAATCTTGTGTGTGAGTGATTATACACTTAATGAAAAAGTGGTGAAGATCATTTCTTAAAACAAAATTAATGTAATGAATAAAAATTAAAATTTAGCAACTATGAAGAGACATATAGGTAGAAAATCGCATCTTTTATGAATAGTGTAAGACATTTCTCACAAACGTCACAATAGACTATAGTGACAATTACATATGTCACTAAAGACCAAATTAAATGTCGCTAAATCACTTTATGGTGAAATTTAAAATAAAAACCAATAATTATTATACTAAAAATATGAATCAATGACATTTTTTTAATGCCACTAAATCCAATGTCGCAAAAGCTAAATATGTTGTAGTGTTACTTTGTGATTAACTTTTAATCTATAAGTTAAAATATAGACAAGTGGGATCTTGTTTGATTCGTCTTGATGCAAAGATTATTAATATCAAATTTTTATAATTTTTTATTATACATAATTAAAAATGGTAAGAATTGAATAAGTGCATTAAACCGCGAAAAAAGCAAATGTTACAAGTATTTTTGGAACGGAAGAAGTAATATATGTCCGGTTAGTATTGAAGCAAAGAGAAAAGGGGAGTTTTTTTCAAGAAAAAGGTGGATAATGATAACAAACGAAGATGACAATGAATTGCGTGAATGAAATTTAATGATAGTTAAAATTTATGGATGAGATTAAAAGACACTGGTGAGTCCTTGTCCAAATAGAAATATCCTACATAAGTGAGACAGACCAAATTGACAATTGACGCAAAATGAGTGAGACGAAGGTATTGTCTTTGAATCTAATCATATACTTCATCCGTTACATAATACTGCTACATTTCACTTTTTTACGCAATCCAATGCACAATTTCGATCATTAATATCTTAGACTACACTTATCTAAAAATTATAAAAATTAAATATTATGAAAGTATGCAATTAGACGATTCAAACAAGATCCTTCTTGACTATATTTCTTCTTACACATTAGTTGTTATATATAAAGTAAGCTCGAACAATTAATAGTACTCATAAATCAAATGTAGCGAGTATTTCAGAACGGAGGAAGTAATCTACTTCGTCCGTATTAAAATATTTGCAATGCTGGACTTTTCATGCAATTCAATACATTAATTCAATTTTTCACGAGTATTCAAATACTCGTGTAAGATTGAATTAATGTATTGAATTGCATGAAAAGTCCAGCATTGCAAATATTTTAATACTGTGAATAATTATGTATAATAAAAATTATAAAAATTTGATATCAGTAATCTTTACATTGAGATGAATCAAACACTATTATACTTGACGATGTTTCAGATTATAAATTAAAAATTAATTACAAATTATAGGTGATAAATAAATAGTGCATTATTTCTAATATTGTAAGAACAAAGAAAGTATTTTCATTGGTTTAGCATACTTACCATTATACCATTTTGATCATAAATATCTCTAATCGTAATTAGTTAAAAATTATAAATAATGCAAGAAAGGTTTTTGTTGGAGTTTGCTCTGCTAGGATTTTTTGCACAAATATTAAATAGTTATTTATTAGAAGAATTGGTTAAAATATTATATTATAGATAATATCAATATTTTAAAAAATATGTGAGGGCATGGTTATTAGAATTTCGATTTTGATCTAGGATTCTACGGTCTAAAAATAGGCAAAGGATCGGATCATAGGTAGGATCGTAAAGTTAGTAGGATCTACGATCTTAGTTATCCCAAAAATTTAGGAGGTAGATAACATGACTCCACGATACAACGATTCAACGATCCGAACCTACGGAAGCACAAACTTAATCATAAAAAAATTATCTTATAATCTTGATTTCACTTATATATATATATATAGGTATATGTAAAATTATTATAGTAACATAACTATAAAACTCAAACTTTTATACATTTGCAGTTTAAATGATAATTAAAATATTAATTATTTTTCATAACTTAATAGATAAAATCAAATAAATTTTTATTTATACCTTAAATCTTTAAAAGATACTCCTATCAAATATATTTTGATAATCAGTTAATAATTCATAAGCATATTAATGTATATTTGTAGGATCATATATATGATCCTACGATTCGATTCTATTGAATTCGATCGTACCCCCTCATCGATCCTAGGTAGAATTCCGATCCTAATAATCTTGTGTGTGAGTGATTATACACTTAATGAAAAAGTGGTGAAGATCATTTCTTAAAACAAAATTAATGTAATGAATAAAAATTAAAATTTAGCAACTATGAAGAGACATATAGCATCTTTTATGAATAGTGTAACATTAATTAATAGTTGGAGAATAAGACAAAAAATGCATAATAAGTTTCATAAAAGTACTATTATATGTGTTAGTTAAGTTGGTAAGAATTTTATCGTTTGACAACACTTACTCAGATTCAAACCTCAATACTTCATCATTAATATTTTTTAAATTTGGAAAGAATACTTATATATTCCTTTTAAGAAGTATGTATGTTTTCTTAATTTGCATAGGCTTGTTTTCTTAGTTTTTTAGACTGAGTTTGTTAAAATTTCTTTCCATTTCTAATTTATCATTTATTTGTTTCAAAAATTTTCAAATAATAATATCATGTATAGGAAAATCGACGTGGATAATTACCATGTTACATACAACATTATTATATATAATTTTTATTTTTATTGTTCACAACACTTGAATTTTTTCTAGATACGCCTTTAACTTTTAGATATTTGATTTTATAAATAAGTAGAATGTTGTCAGTTTACATCATTGTCACTACCAGAGCTGTGCAGTTGGCCAAAGCCTCAGATCCAATCCGTAATCGAAATATAGTAGTAGTATAATTTGATCTCTAGTCAAAGACTTATATATTATTGCTAATCATTGTAATCGAAATAATGAAAACGGTCGGGTTGGATTGGATTGGGCCTATTAAGCCCGGCCCGCTTAAGCACACCTTAAAATTTTCAGGACCCCGCCCTGGTCCGTTTTTATTGAAATCCGATCCGGTTCTTATCCGTTCCATTACACAAGTCTAATTGCGACTAATTGGATATATCATAGCCACACAATTTATAACCCACAAAATAATGGTTGAGAATGAAGGGTGACGAAAAGAAACATCCCAACGTATATATGTCCAAAAAAACAGGTCTATTTATTGTAAAGGTGACAATGAGTGGCTTTGGTTGCTATAGAGATATCGGATCAGATATGATAATTTGTAATAATAAAGATAATTATGCAACACCAGCGGCAGCAACTAGGGCGTGTAAAATGAGATCGGACCGGTAGTCCAGACCGAAATCGGTTGGGACCATACCTAAATTGAATCAGACAAAATGACTTCGGCTTTTATTTATTCATCATTCCGGGTTTCCGATCCGGTCCGGTCTAATCCCAGAAAATTCTGGGTTAGACCGGATGAGATCGCATGTACATAAAAGTAATTTTGAAGGGGAATAATATTTACGAGTTTTATGTATATACTTATTTAAAGGGCTTTAAATATTTTATTTCTAACACAAAATAATTATTTAATTCAAATATTTTAATTTTAAAATAATTAATTTGCTAAAATATTTTAAAATCTTTCATTTTTTAATTTATTTTGGTATCAAAAATCATTTCCGGTCTAACAGGTCTAAACTCGAACCGGGAGGAAATCAGGTTAGACCGGGACTGGACCGGATGGAACCGATCTGGTCTCCGTTCTTAGCATATTCAAAATTCCGATCTTTCGGTCCGGTCCGTTTTGGACCGGTGAACACTCCTAGCACTAGCAGCAGTGCAAGGGCCTCGTATTTAAAGGTCAATATTTGAGTGTTCATAGCGCCGACCCTGATATTTTAGGGGTTCGTGATAAAAAAGGGCCCTAATTATATAAAGTATAAATTATATATTAATAAATACAAAATTGATTAGGTCGAAATAAATTTTTAACACTAATAAATTCAACTTGGTGCAAATTATTTTTTGACAAAGTTCATATAAAAAAACATATTTGACTGAGAGAAGCATGGGCGGAGCAAAGATTTTGGACGCCCTATCTATTTTTGTAATGCCTTTTAAAATGAGGCCCTTGAATATATTTAAAGATAAAAAAATTTCACTTTAAGAAAAATTAATCAAGACAAAATGTATTTCAATATTATATTACTTCAAATATAAAAAAACGTTTACAAACAAATTATTTAAAAAGTGTTATTCGGAGCGGGCCTTAGTAACACCATTTAATATTCAAGACCTTTTATTTTGAGGGGCCCTAGGCGGTCGGCTACCCCGAATATCCCTAGAACTGGCTCTGGAGAGAAGAAGAATATTATGTGAAAATTGAGCCCGATTAAATAAAAGTAATACTTATTTTAACGGAGACAAATTCTTATTAAATATATAGTTGCATATCAATTATTGATGGATGTATCAACTAGATTATTACTTGTAAAACCTGAAGACTTGCCATATTAAAATGCAAAGGGATGATTATTCTAATTAGTTAGCTAACCCTAGATCAAAATATTTTTAACATCTTCTTTTTCAAGAATAAAGGGTTAGTGGGGCCAAGTGAATTTATAAGGTGACAAGCTAGGCAAGAGCATGATATGATTGGGTAAATTGTCTACAAATTAAGGCAAATCAATCTTTTATGATTAGAATTTGTATTAGAAGTAATATATGATGGGATTGGCCCTTAAACAAGCTAATGGAGTCAAATGCAAATGGTCAAATTGTGCTTCCTAGTATTATAGTACGTATAACATCCACACAAGTCATGTGATGACTTTAATGATGTCTAAACAAGATACAACATATTCGTGTATAATTTATAAAGGAGGTAGTCTAACTAAATAACGAAGATTTATATATTAGCAAATTATTCTTATGTGGAAAATTTTGATAGGACGTGACCTTTAGATTTTTAGTTTATTTTCTTTGGTTTTGTTTAATTTATTGACATTTATTTTATCTTTTTGTATTGATTTACAAATCACGGTGATTAATTAAGAATTTTTTGTTTATTATTTGCGTAGGTTATTGAGGCTTATGATTTACTCGCTCAAGCTAAGGCTTATAGCTTGTGTGATCTATTGGGAGATTACAATGCATGAATGCCTAGTGACTACCCCGGCGGGCAATGAGCACCGTCGTTTCTGACTTTAAAGTGACATAGAGGGCCGGGGAGATTAAAATAGGAGTTCAATTAAATATTGTACATAATTAGTTCAATTTCTTAACATTTGTATAATTCATAAATATGTAAATATTAATAATCAAATTACAAAAACTATCAAAAATCTTTCTAGCTTGATAAAATTATCTAAATTCCACTCACAAGTCACAATGTAAAATGAAATATATCTAAAATACTAATGACGAAAAGAAACCACAAAAATAAAGAATTCCATATAATCACAAGTAGACCCGGGAAAATTTGATCCGATCCGAAAATAAATTCGAAAACCGACCGAAAAAACTCTAAACCGACCGACCTGAAAATGAGTTAAACCGTAAAATGACCGACCCGATAATAACCTGACCGAAATTAATCCGACCGACAACCGACCCAATCGACCCGTATTGACAGGTCTAATATCAGTTTATTATAAAAATCTCAATTTTCAAAAAGTTTCAAAGTTTAATTTTAATTTCCAAAGTTTATCAACATTTTGAGTATATCCCTTGAACCTCAAAACTCGGTACAATATCTCAAATAACACGCAAAAAAACATTTAACGTTTCTTTTGCATCGTAATTTTCTATTCAAAAAAAGGACGTTGCAATCACCTATTTTCCTCGCATGCAAATTCAAATATATATTTAACATCTACACTTATAAAAATGGTATCCCGTAAGTCGAATAAGTTCTTAGTTATTCATCTTTCGATCAAACATGCAAACTGAGAAGATTTTTAACATATCGTTTTTTCACTGTTACGAATATTTCTGAAAAAGGATGACACAATCTCTATTCTAAAGCGCATCTTACAAATCCTTTAAAATATGTATTCCTTACCTATTTTACTCCCATGAAAATTGAGAAGATATTTAATGTTATTTTACACATCATAACAACTATATTTGAAAATCGTATGTCATGATTTGGGATGATGATGGATAATGGACACACCTTGTATCCGAGGACCTGATCCGTTTTTATGGATATGGGGCAGATCGGATACGAATCTTGTGTTAAAAATACAAATACCGGGACAATTATTGTCAAAAATAATAAAATATGAAAAATATTTTTTAAAATATTTTATAAGTCATGACCCGTTGGGTCGATCCGAACCGATCTAGAACCTGGAGTGAACGAGCCGAAAATAACCCGATCCGAAAATAATCCGACCCGAAAATGACCCGACCGAAATTGATCCGACCGTTTTCCCAAGTTTAATCACAAGGCATGTTACACAATTTCTCAAACTCTTCATACATCCCATTTTCTTCATCTTGCCGGATTAATTTAATAGACGGTCATTTGATTTGAGAATCATCCAATAAACTAACTATTTTTTTAATAATACTTTCTTCTTTAATAGATCAGAGATAAAATTTAGCAAGTACATAATACCTTTAACCAAATATAATTTAAAATTAACAAAACTACAATCCTTGTATTGAGATCTGACAATTCTGAATATTCTCTTCCACATCGCTGTTTGACACAGCCTTCTATGAGAAAGTCTTTTGATCTGTTGTAGTCTTGAGATAGAATTAAATTTGATGTAATTGATGGTGATTGTAATTTTGATGTTTGTTGCATTATCGCATTAATCTCTATCAACAAATCAATTAGAGACCAAAATTCATAATCTCACGAGGAGAGAGATCAAAACCCAATATACGGGTGGAATCAATCCAATCAATGGATAGAACAACTCTCTTGTTGGAAAATGATAAATATTTATTCTAATAATCATATTAAAAAAACTTTAAACAGAAAAATTAAGGCTTACTATCAACAAAAGATTATAATAGCCCTAAACCAACTTTAATGCTTAGAGTTTTATTAGAAAGACGAGAGAAAAAGAGAGGGAGGCGAATAGGATTTCAAACATACCTCATTTAATTACGATTGAAATTAAATTTTTGTTGAGATTCATAATTCATAGGAAGTTATTCCCTTACGTATGAATTTCTTGGTAATTGGACTACATTGTTTGTTGAACCATGAGAATCTAACTTTACAAAAAAGTTGGTATACTAACAAAATTTTCCAAAACAGTTGAAAATTTTCGACTTGACTTCCTACTACTTTGTGTTAGTCTAAGTTTTTGACTAAAATTATGTAATTAGAAAATTTCGACTATTTTTTCTAACTAAATTTCTGACTAACACAATAATAGTCGAACTTTTGACAAAATTAAAAATGGGAAAAGTAGGAAAATTATCCGCCTTTCATTTCCCACTATATTCCTACTAATTTCCAACTAAAATCTGATCAGGAATAAAATCTATTTTCTACTGTTTTTTCGACTAATTTCCGACCATATTTCGGTTGAAAATTTTTTATATCTAAAATATTCAGTAAAAAAGTTATTTTATTTTGTTTATTTTTTTACTTTGATATTAAATTTTTAATGATTCATGATGAATCAAATTTTTTTATTTTAATAATCTTGATAGCCTTGTGACTAACATTGTAGCAATAGGACTAAAATTAAACTAACGACTAATGATATACTAATATGATAAATGATATAATAAACTATTATGATTAATATATAATAGATTAAGTTACTTATACTAAACTAATTAATACGACTAATAATATACTAATAATACACTAATACGACTAATGCAACACTAATATGATACTAATACTATAGCAAGAGCGACAGCCTCGATACGTAAATAACATTAATGATATTTATGATAATGTTTACAATAATAATATAGAAGCCTCAAAATGCCGAACTTCTAAATACTTTTATAAACTAAAAATTGTTTATAATAAATGATAAATATTAAATCAAAGTAGGATAATGAAATACATACCGTTTGTTCAAAAAAGACATAATTATTAAAATTAAATACGTCAAGATCATCAAACATCAAATAAAATAACAAAATGCAACTAAGTCTTCTATAACATAAATAATTAGTAGTTGCGATTTAGATCCAAACCTGAAACTAAGTCTTATAAAATGTCGCCATCCATATTATGAATGACAGTCGGTTGAATCAATCAGCGCTTAACGTCGCGCATCACTCCCTATCTAGCTCAAAATACGAATTTATACACTACATCTACAAAATAATAATTAAATTACGAACTTATAATTAATTAACACCATTGCATACTTTTACTATATTGCTTCAATGTTTCATATGTTTAAGGGTTGTTTGGCTTAAGGAAATGAGAATTGTGAGACTTAGAGGTGAGACTTATGTTGAGACTCTAAGTGAGACTTAAGATAAAATGTCTCATGTCTTTGTTTGGTAAGGATGAGAATAGATTAAAAATTGGTTGAATTTAATCTCAAAGTTACAACTTAATCCTCACTTTTTCTTTTTCTTTTTGATTTAATTAATTGCTATTATGTCTTTTTATTCTTATTCCATGTCCCAGCCTCAGTTACCCCTCTCCCAAGGACATTTTTTCATGGGCTTTACCATAAAATATTCTCATTCCCCAACCTCCCTCAATTCCCAATCTCTCTTAACAAACAAAGACATTTACAATCTCAACAAAAGAATTCTCATTCCCTTCCCCAAATCCCTCATGCCAAACATCTTAAGTAATTAAGATATCATTCCCAACCCTGATAGAAGTACGTTACTCCTATTCATACAATTTGGTAATCTTAATACTTTAACTAAGTTCATTTGGTTAATACTCAAAACCATACCATCATAGCATCAACAATGATCAAGTTTTTATTTGCAAAAAGAATGATCAAGTTTTATGACTGATGAACAAGCACAACATTATGACACCTGGTATATGTAAAGGTCTAGCTAGATTAGGGTCGAAGCCCTACATCTAATTGTGGTGGGAGTCGTCATTCCATGTTTTGCATTAAGCCCTCCAATACAATTATGCTCGAGCTTCTACAGGATAGGTAGCTAACCCGCTGTCTTACACCACATTTTACATACGGGCTGATACAGGCGCCGGGATTTTACATGTCATTCCATGTTTTGCATTACCTTACTTTCAGGGCCATTCAATCAATAGACAGATAATTTCACACAAGTATATCACATTTTTATTATTACAAATTGACTTTAACATTGACCAACTTAGGTGATAACTTTCTTTATTTGATATGGTTATTAATCATAAACATTAAATTTACCTTTATACCCTTGTAAGTTCATACTTAATTTTTTTTATACATTAAACTTTATTTATAACATTATATTTAAGATTTCACTTTATAAAATACAAATAAATTCACACTAATAATTTAATATCCTATTAATAACCTCCAAAATAATATTTTTCATAAGTAGCTACCATAATTTGTTTCTATTGAAATAAGTTCTCAAATCAAAATTTCTAACTTTAAAACAAGTAAAACTTTTATTCTTTTCACAAAAACTAAAAATTCTATTTATAAATCAAGTAAAACTATATTCTTTGAATAAATTTTCAAAACACAATGAATTCAACAAAAAATCATTATTTCAACTTTAGAAAAATAAGTAAAACTTATAGTTCACAAAAACTATATTCTAATTATAAAACAAAAAAATTGATAATTTTACGTAAAGCAATATTTCTAGTTATAAAATTAGTAACACTTTATAAGTTCACCAAAATCAATACTTCTAGTTATAAAACAAGTAAAACTTATATTTTCACAAAAATTAATATTTCTTGTTATAAAACAAGTAAATACTTTATTCTTTTAATATTTTCATAAAATCAAAATTTCACATAGTTTAGAAAAAGGCAAGTTTGTTATAAAAATACTTTTACATCTTTATACATAAATTTTGGTCAAATAGTCAACTAAAGAAGATATTGTACAAACTAGTTATTTAATATTTTGGTCGTGAGACGCATTCTATATATTCGCAAAAAAACACAACTTATATAAATTATGGGAACATAAACCTTTTGTTTTAAAATTGTCTCACTAAGAGACAGTCTACTACAATAATGAGTTGCTCTTATGAAAAATCATCTCTCGGTAAGATGATCTTAAAACAAGAAATACATATGCAATTAATTGTATTAATTAGGCTATTTAGTCCATATATAAAGACATATATGAAGAGACTCACAAGATTTTGTGCACAGGAATAGCCCATAAAATTTACGGTTCAATTCCAATTAATTAGTTTAAAGTTGCAGCTAGTCTTGGACGAGACATCCTCATAATTGGGACCATCAATTTGGGCCAGCACAATTTGGGCGTGTAACAACCTGAGAATTGTTTTCATTTTCTGGGCATTTTTCAATTTTGATCTTAAACGGGATCAATTTTGACCTTAAAGGTATTAATTTTCAAAATTCATAGTTCAAAATTGATAAATGCTCAGAAAATTATAATATTGTTAAATGCTCGTGAAATAGACCGACTTACACTTCGTCTTAACTTGCGACGGTCTCGTCCAAGTTTCTGTGAAGTTGACTTACTCAACACATTTTTCACGTTCTCCTCATGTTTTATTGGCATTTGTTGTTCATTATGTTGGGCATGACTTTGCCCAATTCAATGGTGGGTTCATTCTTGACCATGTTCTTTTAGCCCAAATAAAGAGGTCTCTTAGCACATTTGACAAAAAAATCAATTACCATATGACATGCTTTTTTTTATTCTAAAATATGTAAGATGAATAGTAATTTAATAACTTTTTTTCAAATGTCAGTACCATTTTCATTGTATTGTCATCTTTTTGAATAAAATTATGAAATGCCCTTATAACAATCTTCATAACATTAAAATACTCTCTACTCTCATCTTCAAAAAAAAAAAAAACTCTCTACTCTCTCAAACCACTAAAAATTACCTTCAAACTTTCTTCAATTGCAAACGACAATCAAAAGTAATTTCTAACTTCCTTGCTTATGTAGCCGCCGAGAATTTAAAGATACCGATCTTTAAACCCGAACAAAGTAACAAGAAGATTTTGTATGTGACTTGATATAAAATTTAGGCGAGACTCTCTTCCTAAAACATCATTTCCTCTACTATAGTGCTTACCAATTAATGTCAACTTTCAATCAATCCATCCCTATATATATATATCTGGTTAATATAACCATATTTAACCGTAGATAGTTATATTATAACTAACAAAATGGATAAACTAACTTTGCAAAGAAAAACCCGCAAAAATTTGCGACACTCGCGGGCCGCTGCTTCCACAAAATATTAGCTTTTTTTCATATGCTTGCGATCCACAAGTTGTTTTGCGATCCACGAATACTACATTTGCTCAAAACAGAAACTTTGCAACCTTGGGATATTTTCCAATTAATTAATTTATTTAAATTAGTAGTTATTTAATTTAATTAAATTTTATTTTGATAACCATTATATGCTTTAAATGACAATCCATTTTGTACGACAGTGCACATAATTTTCTACTTTGATGTTATATGTGTTTTAAAATTTTAAACTTTTTAATATTTTAATATATTTTAATGTTTCATTTTTTTTAATATAATGTATATGTTTTTTGTACAAGTAATTAATAATTAGTTTTTTCATTTATTAATTATTTAAGTTTGTTTGTTATTAATTAATTAGTGATTCCTTTTATTAATTATGCAATTTTATGTTAATTAAAAATTAGTTAGTTTATGTTGTTAATTATTTTTAAATTGTGTAGTTATATGGCTAGTAGTCATTGTAGAGGCAAGGATTTTAGGGGTCTATTGTTTGCCAATAGCTCTAGAACTACGCTTTTTAAAAACGTGTTACCTGGTATGTTCCTATCAGACATAGTCAGGCTTAGAAGTCTAGCAACTTAGAATAGGTGCGTGCACATATGGATGACTCAATGAGCACACATAGTTTCTAGAGGTCTAGTAATGAGGAGGAGAATGGAGATACATAGTGAATACATGGGTTTTTCGGACAATTTGTGTACACTAAAAATTGATGGTGTCTTTCTTTATCACCAAGACATATGGCTTTTTCCATAGGTTTACAATAATATTCAATAATTATAAATCGACTACCAGATTTCCTACTTTTGAATCTTGGTCGATCCGTATTATAAATTAGGGATGGGCATTGGTCGAGTCTAGCAAGACCCATATCCAACCCCTATTTTTTAAATTAGACCCAGATTCAGACCCTAATATGTAGGGTATAGAAAATTTGGATCCAACCCCAGACCCTTCGGGTCTAGCAGGTCTAGGATCCCTATTATAAATTAGGGATGGGCATTGGTCGAGTCTAGCAAGACCCATATCCAACCTCTATTTTTTAAATTAGACCCAGATTCAGACCCTGATATGTAGGGTATAGAAAATTTGGATCCAACCCCAGACCCTTCGGGTCTAGCAGGTCTAGGATCTCGATTTGGGTCCAAAATTATTTATTATTTTTTTAAAAAAAATACAAAAACAAACATTTTATGCAACTTTTGTCTATTTATATAAACTTGTTTAAATAATTTTAATTAACAACAATTTTTCTAATGCTTAATACTAGTTGAGACATCAAACATACAAAGTTTCCACCATTCAAGTTCTTAAAACAAAATATTCATCAATCTTTTGATTTTCAAAGTACATATACAACAACCACATTTGAAATTACATAAACCGACAAATATATTCACCAATCTTGTGAAAGCTCTTAGGGTTGAGGATGGGGTGTCAAAACCAATATACTCAACATCTTTCAGTGTTGTGAATGGGCTAAGCCTATGATGAAGAAACAAGAACAAAATAAGTGCAAAGCAAACCAACAAAAACAGAGTATGCAACCAAGAGACAACACACAACAATATAATGAGGTATCTAATGATACCTCCCCCTCAAAACAAGTATCTTGTTATTAATGGAATCAACATTACATTAAGACTCACCTTACAATGCTCTAGAACAAGTCTCCAAAGCAAAGATTGAAGCTTGACTTCAATCTCTCTCAAATAGCCCTAATACAAGGATAATACTCTTTTGATCTTAAACCCTAGTAAAACCCTAGTATTTGGCTCTCTACAATAATCCTAAGACACTTCTAATACCCCTTATATAGTCCCAAGTAATATTAGAAGGCTTAGGAACAAATGGACAAAAGCCCATAAAGAAACGTGACTCAAAACAGAAACTTTCTGTTTCTCGCTGCCAAGACCGCTCGATCGAGCAGGTGGGCTCGACCAGGTCGAGCGGCTTCACAGGGTGTGCTGCTTGGTTTCTGATCTGGAGCTCGAGCTGCTGCTCGACTGTGCCCAATATGCTCGGTTGCTCGAGCATCCTTGAAGACTTGTTGCTGCAGCCTTAACATCAGAATACATCCCACGCATACACCTCCTCAACCCATCATCGATCATCACTTGATCGAGAGACCCAAATCTCAACACTCCATACTCCGCACTACGCTCCGCACCACTCTCGAGTGTGCAAGACATCGCGTGAGCGAGATGCTCAAAGTCGTCATCGACGTCGCGGAAGTTGGGTCTTGCTTCAACATTCAGTGTACCACGATCACATCCACATTGGCATATAAAGAGTGTTATTATGTGGGCTATGCTCTCACGATTGCAAGTGGGTTTGAGGGCTTAGATGATCCTAGCTCATATAGGGAAGCTATAGCTTTGATAGATGCAAGAAAGTGTGACTAGAAATCATAAAGCTAGAGATGAAGTCTTTGAACATCAATTAGACCTAGTCTATTGTGAAGGAACCTAAAAACAATAGGATTACAGGGAAGAAGAAAGAAATATCGTCAAAGAAAGGATAGTTGAAAATGTTATTCTCAAATTGATAAGGCATTGGCTTCAATGAGGGGTTTTAGTTACTCTTCTTGACTCTCATGCATTTTATGCATCTACGTCTATGAACAAATCAAGAGGAAGACTATATGAAGGCCATTCATTAAAAAATAGTGTGAGTGATGTAATGTATATGATGGTGTTTTTGATGTCGAACATTTCTTAAGTCCATAGCATGATTAGTTAATACTCCCTCCTATTCATAAAGAATGAGACATTTAGGTTTTGCATTAAAACCAAAGAGGGGTGGGGGACCACTTAAAATTGAGTGAAAAACTCTCTTTTTCGACAAAGGGTATTGATATTTATGTGTTGTTGTATTGTAGTAAGGGTAAAAGGTTAGAATGACAAAAATAGAAATGAGACATTTTCAGTGAATTGACCCAATAAGAAAATGTTTCATTCTCTATGAATAGGATGTGATGCTCATGTTTGGTAGAGACAAGAGTGATTGATTGCGTTTGATCACTTACATGGTTGTATATCCACTTTAGGTTTTGTATTCACATTGGTGGTACAACCCTTAGTTAAAGGGTCTCACAGGCAAATTAGTTGAAGGGTCTCACAAGGGAAGTGTATCATAGCTTGGGTTAGATGAATGTGCACCTTGGACTCACATATGCGCACTTAGAAAAAAAACTTACCTAGAGTTTAGTCATCTCTATATTTCTCCACACCAAGCACGCTTAACAATATTTTTTTTGTTAATGGGCTTCCTTGAAAAGAAGGTGCACATTGTTGATATGAGTAGTCTATTAGTCATGGTCGTAGGGTTGCTATTATACCACTTTTAACACTCTGGTCGTTGGTGAAGTAACACCCCCATAATCAGGTCTAATGTTAAAAGAATTTTTTAAGGAAAAGCAACAACTAACTCTAATCATGGGGTCGTTACCGCCACATCTATTTCTGATAAGAAATAAATATACGGCTAAACAACTTTAAAAATAGACCCTTATGGGTTAACTCTTTCGAAAATCCGGTCGAAACAAGTACTTATTCGCCTATTTTCCGATACGTGAACCGAAAAAAAGATTTGACGTCATTTTTACCGATCATAATGATTTTTTTTTAAAACAAAAAGACGTCGCGACATGGGTAAAAATGATGTTAAATATCTTTTTCGGTTTAGGTATCGAAAAATAGACAAATAAGTAGTTATATATCTTTTATGATGGGCACAAATGATGTTATATATCTTTTTTTTTATTTTGTTAATTTATATGGTTTAATTTTAAATTATTTAAAAATACGAGAACTAATGAGATACTGCCGCATAGACAACTTAACCTCTCAAATTGGTCAAACCATCAAACTTAACGGTCAACTAACGTTTTCCGTTAAGTGGTAGTCATTTGTAGAGACATATATTAGATTAGGTAGTTTTTTGCAAAAAAATTTACATTAGGTAGTTTTTTGCAAATAGACATAGATTAAGTAGTTTCTTATAATTTTTCCTAAATTAAATAGGTAAGAAAACATAGTAAATGTAATTTGATAATTAAATATATAAAATATAATATCATACAAAATAATATCATGCAAAATCACATAATCCAATTAAAACACATTAACTATCACTTTACACATAATACTAACGGGATAGTCATACTTGGATGGACATTGAGAACTACCTCATAAAACAAGCCTAAAATATAAATATACTCTCTAATCAAACTTCATTTACAAACTTGATGTTTGAAATATAACTATTGTTTGGAATTTCTAAATAAATTATGTTTGAAGATGAAAAAGAAATTGATAATAAATATAAAAGAAACAAATGATTGATGAAACAAAAAAATCTAAAGAAAATTTGCTCAAAATAATCCCAACTATCTTGGCTAAAAATAATTTCAACTATCAATTTTTTTTAATAATCCCAACTAATCTAATAATTTGTTGAAAACATACACACTCCCTTGTTACCGACTGGAATAGGTAACTTTTTCACTTTTTTTTGTTTTTTTTTTACTTAACTGTTTAAATTAACTCTTCCCCTTCATCTATTAATCAGAAAAAGAAATAAAAAGGTGGAAAAGTTACATGTTGCAGCTGGTTAAAAGGGAGGTGGGTATGTTTTTAACAAATTATGAGAATAATTGGAATCACTAAAAAATAATTGATAATTGAGATTATTTTTTGTCAACGAGTGATAGTTGAGATTATTTTCAGCAAATTTATTGATGCATCTAGGGGCAGCAGTAGTAGGAGCTTTCCTATCAAAATTCTTGTGGATAATTGTATTCATTTTAGCAAGTATTTCGGCTCTTGTCCTTTTCTCTTTTGCTATCATTACTGTGATACCCCATATTTAGCTTAAAAAGGGATTGATAGACTATTCATATCAATAAGGTGCATCTTCTTTTCATGGGAGTCCATTTGCTAAGAACTCCACAGTTAAGCGTGCTTGGTGGGGAGTAGTCTTAGGATGGATGACCTCCTGGGAAGTTTTCCTAGGTGCGCACGAGTGAGGTTAAAGTGCGTTGGAAAGACTTGTGTTGGTGTGTGGGGCCAGTCTACAGTCTCCATGAGTAGTCACCGGTGGTCCGTTGGGCCGGGGTGTTACAATTACGGTAATATTGTGGCTCATAGGCTATTACAATTAATTTTTGTTTTGTTTAACTTAGTTGTTTTAACAAATTTATTTTTTTTAATTTAACCTTTTCAATTTTGCATTATTTATTTTTCTAGTTTTTTCTATTTTTTCTATTTTTCTATTTTTTTATTTATTATTTTTTGTGAAAATATTCTGGATATTGCAGGTGACTACCCATGGATATTGTAAATCGCTTTCATACACCACAACCAGTCTTTTCAGCGTACTTTGACCTCACTCGTGCGCACCGATTAAAAAATAAAGCACAACCACAGTATCACACTCCATTTTTAGATTAAGAATTCAAAAGAAACTGCAAATCAAAGTAATAGTTTTTTAAAATAAATTAACCTTGTTTTTTATATTAAAAACTACTATAATATTTCAATAGGGCGTGAAGAAAGAAGAATAAGTTGAGTCGACGTGTATTAGGGGTATGATCTATAAATACTCCATAATATACCCTCCAAAATAATGTATTTTTCTCTATTATAATCTTAACCTTATAGCCCTAAACAATTAGTTGTATTCTCCAAATGTAGAATCCTCGATCATAAACCTCTAGTGAAGTTTTTCAATAACGTGTTTTTCACCAATTAATAAATACATCTAAGAATAAGATCGTGAACCTCGGTAACTCTAAGTGTTGATGGACTACATTGATTTTACATTTCTAACACTCAAGTTTACAATTTTTATTGTTATGGTTTTCCATTTATCAAGGACCAATGTCGTTCATATTAAGCATATAAGAATAAATTTTAGACCTGAATCTTACTTCATCGGGTTTTGTGCGTGCAATTTAATTCGATGTGACTTGGACATTCTTTATCGAACCTAATCAAGATTTAACAAATATGGTTCACACATATGTTCTCGGCTGATTCAGATTGTTTATGCAAACTGATAGAAACATTATTTTGTGTAATCCTATCATATGACCATTAGCTCTAACGTAGTTTTGTGTTAAAAAATGATCCAAATTTTTAAAAAAAATTAAAATACGCTAATGAAATTAAAATTAATTCTAAAAATTAACATTTTCATGTGTAAAACTAATATTAGGTTTATTAGTCATTACTAATAATGAACGAGGAAAAGCTGATCAAAATGTCAAAAACGAAAAGTCTATTACAACTTTTTTTACGAAATACAATCTATAAAATTTTAAAAGATAAAAAAAACTAACTTGTTTTCTGTTAATAACAATAGATGAGTGAGTTAAATTATTTATTTACTTATTTCATTTCTCCGCTACATTATTTTATAATTTCTAATATCCAATAATACATTCTAAACGCTCATTAACAAGGCTGGCTATTAGGGAGCACCATGAGCTCCCGCTCAGGGCCTCATATTTTTGCTATATGGTTAAAATTAAAATGAGGACTTTTGTGTATTGTGTAGCAAAACTAAATGGATAGGGAGAGTGTTAAAATTTAATATATTTGCATTCATCTATTTTTAAAAGATAATAATATAAATTGGCTAATAAATTTGTATTAGTCAGCTTGTATTAAATGATTAGGATTAGAGGTGTTCATTCGGGTGATCGGGTCGGTTTCGGACGGGTGTCATTCGGTTTGGTTTTATTCTGGATCGGCTATTTTTCGGTTGCGTGTTACGACGAGTCACACTCGGGTCGGGTCGGTTAGTCGCGGTTCGGTTGAAGATCGGTTATTCGAGCTATCGGGTTAGCATCGGTTCGGTGTCTGTTGAAGTTCGTGTCGAGTGTTAATCGGTGTTGGGTTGTCATCGATTAATAATTGGTTCGGTTTTGTCGAGTACAGATCGGGTTCGGGTTTTAATTACTATCGTCTACGTAATACTAATTACTATCGATCGAGTCAATATCAAATTAAGTTGTTAGTCATTTTTTAATTGATGACAAGATTCCATTTACTTAAAGCAAAATAGTTATAATGTAAATCAACTAGTGATCATTATTACTTTGTTACTTTTACTTGTTTGACCCGAAATTAGAATTATAAAGTTCTATCAATTTTCATCTAATACGATTATATACATTGACTCTAAATATATGAAACCATATATTTATAAAATTTAATTTATTAAAATATCTATCACTTTATTAGATTAAATAATACAATGATTGAATATGAGTCTATCATACTTCTATGTTAAAAATTGGTTAAGCTTTAAAGCAATTTGATCTAAAATTTATTCGGGTTTAGTCGATTTTTGCCGGATCGAGTTCGGTTTCAAGCATGATTCGGGTCGGATATGACTCGAGTCGGTCATTTTAGGTTCGGGTAATCTCGGTTAACGGTTATGTGTCGGTTACAAAAATCGGTTACAGTTCGGGTTCAGCTTTCCCATTTTTGGTTGTCAATTGGCTGGGGTACAACTTCGGTTCAGGTATTGTCGGTTCGATAAACATTAAAAAGGAACACATTTTCGGGTCGGTTTACTTTCGGTTTCAGGTCAGATTTTCGGGTCGGGTCAATTTTGAACAACTCTAATTAGGATACACTAGTATAAATTATTTTAGGTGAGCAATATAATCTCTCTTGATAATTTTTAATTTACTACTTTTATTATTAGTTCAATTAAGATAAGTGATAACAGTGGTTTAAAATTTAAACTTAAAAGGAATGACTATTTAATTTGAATTTATGATTGATAGTTGTTGGTTCCATGAAATATAAAATTTAGCAATGTTTTAATATATTGATAAAAAATTATTCTACCAATTAAAGTATTGATAAATAAATTTATAATTACTAAAATGTAATATAACGTAATTTTAGATTTTAGGAGCCCATAATTTATATTTTTCTCAGGGCCTTTGAAATGTTGGATACTGCCTTGCTCATTAACATCAATATGTGTTGGGCATCAATAGGACTTTTGGCATGTCAGTGATTTCTCTAGTCTCTATTAATGTGAAGCATCTTAATATAGTCAAAAGATTACCACAATCTATTATAATAATAATTTTGTTTGTATTAGATTTGCTATATTTTTTAATTATGTATCTCAACTCAAGAAAAATATAAAAAGCAATATCAGAATATTACGGGACTATATATCTAAATAAAAATAAAAAGATTTGGAATTTTTATTCTTTCAATTTCATTAATACTTCCCCATATTCTTGAATTTGTAATCCTTGTTAATATCTCATACACATTTATTAACATCAATATATTTACAATAGCAATCCGACTTTTGGCATCTTAGTAATTTTTCTCTATTGATGTGAAACATTTTTGATATAGTTAAATGATTACCACAATTATTATATTAGATATGCTATATTTTTTCCTTTTATATTTAAACTCAAAAACAGATATAGTAAGCAAAATGAGAATGCTTACTTGACTATATATCTATATTTAAAGTTTAAATAATTAAATATAATTAAAGATAAAAATAAAAAATATAATTTTAAAAGGAAAAAATGTAATTCACATTTTTTCCATTCAAAAGATTACACCAATCCATTAAACTTAATTTTTTTTCTATATTTTTCTCTCTTGAAGGCAAAAGATTGCCACAATCTATTATATGTAAACTCAAAAGATTTTTTTTAAATATATGTTTTTCTATAGTGATGTGAAGCATCTTGATATAGTCAAAAAAAAAATTTATTTCTTATATTTCATTCCACCTTCACCTTATTCATATTAGATTTGCTATATTTTTTTCTTCTATATGTAAACTCAAAAACAAATATAGTAACCAAAATAAAAATACTTACAAAATTATTTGTCTATATTTAAATAAATTATGAAATAAAATTAAAGGTAAAAATAAAAATATATTAAATCCATATATATGATGATAAATATTAAATTTAACTTAAACATTTATACTCAAAATAAAAAAAATCAATATTCATGCTTTAAAAGTTATTAACAAGACTGTTATTAAAATACTTTCTCCGTGCTGAAATAGTTGCTACACAAATAATTAATAAACTGTTCATTATTTAAGCTTATTTAATGTATTGTGGTTGATGTGTAAGAAAAAATATAGTCAAGTCAGATCTTATTTGAATCGTTTAATGCATATTTTTACAATATTAATTTTTAAGATATTTTTTTTGATTATCGAATTTTTAAGATTTTTAATAATGCGTACTCAAGATATAAATGATGAAAATAATAAATTAGATTGCATAATAAAATGAAAGGTAGAAGTATAATGGAACAAAAAAGAAGTTAGAAATAACACAAATTCTTACTTGAGACCGTCTATACAATAGACGTCTCAAGTTTTACGGCTGACCCAATTTATAAATTAAAAAAAAAAATTAATTGATGATTTTATAAGTTAAAAGGAGATATGAGCTGAACTCTTAAGAGACGTCTATGTATAGACGGCCTCTCTCAAGAGAAGACCTGTAGAAATAAAATAGAATTAAAAAGAAACTAACGAAGCAAAATTCAATAATAAAGACTGAACTAGTCCACTTACAGTTACATTACTAAATAAAACCACCAAAATAACCATTTTACCCTCAAATTAGCCACCATTATCTCAACTAATCCGCGTTAAAACCTCTGTAATTCCCCTTTCATCTCTATATCTATTTCTTGTTTCTTTCTTCCCCAAATCTTTAATCAAATTCTCCCAATTTTTTAGAGAGAGAAAGTCAAGAAAAGGAGAACAGTAGAGCACAGCCCTAATAATGGATCCGCATATTCAAAGAAGAGCGGAAGCCAAGCGGTGGTTAGATATAGCAGCGAAGTTGCTGGATGAGCGTGATTTCAATACTAGCAGAACTTTTGCAATTCGAGCGCGTGAAGCTGATCCTAATAATGCCGTTTCCGATCAAATTCTTGCTATTATTGATACTGTACTTGCTGGTGAAAAGCGCTTGAACTCTAACCAGCAACTCGATTGGTATTCAGTTCTTCAACTTCCAAGACTTGTTCGTGACCCTGAATTGATTAATGAGCACTATCGCCGTCTTGCTTTGTATTTGAATCCGGATAGAAATCAGTTTCCGTTGGCGGATTATGCTTATAAACTTGTTGTGGAAGCGTGGTCGACTTTATCGGATCCTAATAAGAAATGGGTTTATGATAATGAACTTGCTTTGTATCTGCAGCAAGTTGAAGGTGGTGGTGTGAATCCAGTTGTGAATCCGACTCTTTCGGTTTCTCCGACGGTTTCTGTGCCTTCGACGGTTTCTGTCGCTTCTATGGCTAGGGTTACGAGTGCTGTAAGTGGAAGTAACCCTAATCAACTGAATACTTTCCAGTTTTTTCAAAATCAGCCAATTTCTCAACCGCAACAACAACCACATCCACAAGAAGTGCAGCAGATGCCGATATGGCAGCAACAACAGCAGATTAATCATAGAGAGTTTATGCCGTTACCGAGTCAACAGCAGCTACCACAGCAACAACAGCAGCAACCACAGCAGCAACCACAGCAACAACAGCAGCAACTTCCGCCACAATGGCAGATGCGGGATCCCACTTCTTTGAAAGGAGGGAATAAAGGGGTAATTAATGGAATTGGAGCTGCAATGTCACCGACACAGAGTACAATTCGACCTGCACCATTCGTTTCACCACAAGTTCTTCCACCTAGACCGCCTTCGCCTATGCGGCCTGCACCAGCAAACGTAGCTACTAATTTTGGTAATTCTGGAAGTGCGATTAATAATAGTAATAATGTTGCTGCTAATAATGATAGTAATAATGTTGCTGCTAATAATGATAGTAATGTTCATAATAATGTGAATTGCGTGGATGATAATGTTGATGTTAATGTTGAGGAGGATAATGTTGAAGATGAAATAAAGGATGTAGAAGCGTTTTGGACTGCTTGCCCTTATTGTTTTTATGTATATGAGTATGAAAAAATTTATCTGGATTGCACTCTTAGGTGTCAGAATTGTAGGAGGGCGTTTCATGCCGTACAGATTGGGAACCTGCCTCCGATTGGTAATAAGAGTGATTGTGGTGGAGGTGGGAAGGAGAAAAATAATAAGAAGGAGAAGGGTAAGGAGGAGGATAAGGATAGCAATAAGGAAAGTTCTTTCTGTTGTTGGGGATTTTTCCCATTAGGGTTTTCAATGACCGCTTGGAAAAAGCGCAATCAAAATGGGAACTTTAATGGGTCATCGAATTGGGTTCCCTTTTCGCCAACGTTTGATTGCCCTGTTGGGCCGAATAATGTTCCAAGGAGAAGTACCCCTAGGGTTTATATAGATGATGATGATATTCTTGAGTATTCGGAACCTAGTGATTTGGATTCGTCTGATGGTGACTGGAGAACTTATAGTGTTGAAAAAGGTAAGAAGAGAAAGAAGTTAAGGAAAGTGAGTATTACGGGGCGTAAGAGAGGAAGGCCTCGAAAAACAGATGTCTTAAATAAGGTGAAACCAACTGTAGCTAGTGGAGGTGGAGTATCTGTTGGGGGTGAAAATGTGAATGATGGGTCAGTGGCACAAGAAGTTGTTTTTGGGTTGGCTGCCAGAGATGTATCCAATGCAAGCAAGTCGGTTCCTGCTCCCATTACAAGGAAGCTGACCAGGAGAAGTGTGAAGGATGTGGGAAGGTTGGATTTGAATGTGGAATTCAACAATGAGGGAGAAGAGCATGCTCCTACAGTAAGTGCAGTAACTGGGGAGGAGGATGGGATCGAATTTTTTGAAGGGCTTGACGAGTTTTTAAGCACATTACCCATACTAAACGTTGATGGGAATGAAAAGGCTAAACCATCTTAGCAGCATCGAGTCTATGTTCCAACCCAAATGCTCCTGATTGTTCCTTTTGCAGTTTTTTTTATGCAGGAAGCTAGTCATAATGTATTTAGAGTAGCCAGGATTTTCTTAAAACGTTTTCCAGGCTACCAGAATTTAGAATGTAATTTTCAGGGATTGATCTGTTGTCAGTAAAATCTTCTTATGTAGATGATCTTGCTTTGATGAATAATTTTCTGGTGTTGATTTGTTTGATGACATTGGCAGGGTTTAAAGCTTGAGATTCTACTAATCTACTGTATATAAACCATCAGTTTGTACTTTTAATGTGTTGATTCCCAGTGACTTCCTGCTCAATGTCCTTGAATGAGTAGAAAAATTAATCCAATGATGGAAAATAACAGAAGTAGCTGCATGTCTGCTTTGTGCCAGATGCGTGTGAAATATATGTCTCTTTCTAGTTTCTACCTTTTGGTGGAGAAACTTGTGGTTTTTTTTATTGTTGTTACAGGAAAGCTTGGTAAAAGACTTGGTAGATGAATGATGTTTGCATACAGAGTTTTGAGTTTACACTCCTAATTAAGGACTGCAATTAAGAGTCGGGAGGACTCAAGATTGTTGCTGGACGTAACGTCGTCTCATGTTCTACTTGGTAACAGGAGGCCAGTTATGATTTGCAATCATAAACCGAAGGTAACTAGGTAAGTATTTTTCTATTTGTGGTTCTTTTTGAGTAATACTTTAATTCCTACTGTATATCTCTGTCTGATCCTCGAAGACAGCTTCTTTAATATACGGCCCTGTAATTTGTCTTTGGTTCGTTTTCTGCTAGCTCTTATATATGCTGTGGCTTCATATCAGTATCTGCTGATTTTTTGCGCTGTTCTACCAAAAGTAAATTAAGAATTAGCTTCAAAAGATAAAAATAAACAGCAATTGTTTTAGCTTTGTGATGAAGTACTTTGAGACCTCAGTTTACAAAAGTGTTGCTACCTTTCATTGATTTTTCCCTGCAATCAGTTTATGTCCTCCCAATCCTAGTATTGGGTTGAAGATCAGAAGATTACTATTACTAATTAGTACATCCCTCCTTTCTTACTCAGTGGAGCATTGATGTGAGTTAGCTCTTTGACTTCCGATTTCCCTCATTAGACATATAGCTTTTCTATTTACGGCCCGTTTGGTTAGTGGTACTAAATGGTGGTAATGGTAATGAATTATAGTGTAAAATTTCATCAAAATTTTCATGTCATTCCCGTGGTAATGAAACTTTGATCACAAAAAGATTTTTTTGTTCACAAATTTCCATTACCAGCTGATACATCTCTCCCATTGGTAATGCATTGGAATGAATTTCATGAACAAAATGAGATGATTGAAGATTGTCAAGCATGGCCATCAAGGTAGCAAAGAGATTTTTCAACCAAAATTACATTATTTTTTCATTTCCATTACCGCGGTTTATTACCACCTGCCAAACGGGCCGTTAAAGTTGTTCTCCACCTAGTACCATCCGCTTTCTTTTACGTAGTTGCAGAATGCAGAGTTTTCTCTCTTTCCTACTGTTTGATTGAAATTTCTTTTCTATGTGAAACTTTTGTGCTACTACCTGAACCTTTATGCATGTTAGTCTGCACATTTTAAATGTAATGAGACTATATGGTATAATTGAGCGTTTGTTTTTACTTCCTACCCCTAGTATTTTCCATTTCAGAACCTGTAGATGTGTCTTGTCTCTTTTTGGGTCGTGATCGACTTAGACTATGTATAAAATCCACAGGAAGCTAATGTTTAGTTTGTGTCTCGAAAGCATCCCCAAACTTGTGTAGCTCTACTTTAGTTTCATAAGGTGTATCAAGAGTGCTTAAGCTGTTGTAGTGCTGCTGAAGTGCTTGTGTGCTTGGGCTTCCATAACGGCTTCATTTGATGAGCAGAAAATATTTTACATTATCAATGTGATCATCGAGATAATTAGATTCTAGACTCTTACTGTTTACTTCCAAGCAAGTTTTCAAAAAACCACTAAACATTTTGTTAATTTTAAACAACTACAAAAAATTGACACTATATAATTATATTACTATCAAATGACCAGAAACCTTCTTTTGACCACCGTATCTCCTCCCCCGACCACCACCACAAACTTGTTAGAATTTCAAAATCGTGCCTCCTTCACTTATGCTGTTGCATTAACCCATCTTCATCTCCAATTCACTTTCATCTACATCTTCATCTTCAATACTAAACCCAAATTTGAGCAGCCTTAAGACCCTTGACTATAACTATTGATTCAGCCAATAAATCAATCTATTCAAATGAATTTACAATTGAAAACAACCCTAAAAAAATTCCAAGAAAATTAACAAAAGAAAAAGAATGGACCTCTACTGTCAACTTCTGGGTTGTTTTGGGGTTTTTTGTTAAAAAACAAACAAGGGAGAAAGAGATTGGGGGAAAACAATAGGGTCTCGATTATGGATAGAAGAACAGGAAATTATAAGAAAAAGATGGTTCACACAAGATTTTTATGTGGACTTGGGCTTCTAAACTTCCATACTAGGGATTCATAGTGACGGAGGCGCATTTTATTGAGTTAAGTTGCCAATTGCCTTAGATCAGTTGTGTTAAGTATCGCTTCAAATTCTCAAGATTCGTGGTCTTATTGAAGCATATTTTGTAAGTTGTATGTCGCTTATACTCTTCAGTGAACTATAGTTGAAAAGGAAAGGCATGAGCTGAATGCAAGCGCCTTGACAATCTAGGTTGACTAACGTTATTCTAAAAATGTTTTCATATGGAAGAGAACTTCTGAACTGAATATATTACTTCTAAATAGAAGCTTATAAATCAGACGTACAAAATTTTTCACAGTAGTATGAATGTATATTTACTGTATTACATATGAATCCATCCTAGAAACCTGAGTTAATTTTTATGTAAAAGGAACATTAGTCAGACTGTAAGCTTAAGAAGAGTGCTCCATGGAAAGCCCTTCTAATTGACATGAATATTATTTTCTTCTAAGCATCTGTCTGTTCATAACTTATCTTGATGTTTGTTGTTTCCACTTAACCCCAGTACCTTCTCTTATGGGTGTTCCCAAGCATAAGGCCAATTAAATCTTCGTTAATCACACTGATTTTTTCTGTTTGGAACTAAACTGCATGCTCATTGAGACTTGTGGTGAACATGATTCCAGTTTCCCATGCAGTCAAATAGTCGAGCTGTCTTCTATCTTTGCTCGAACATTAATTCAGTTAGAGGTCGTGTGGTTGACTGAAGATTGTTTTAACTTTAGAAACAGTAAAGGCATAGGTCAATGGTGTAAAGCATAACATCATTCATTCAGACCTTAACCATGTTGAGCTTGCATTCTGGGATATCCCTTTAATTTTGAATTCTGGATTTCTGGGTGCTTCAGGGTGAGGTATTGTTTGACTTGTGGCCTAGGTTCCTTCGTTTGATGACATAACCTTAGGTTTTTCATTATGCTTAACTGATTCCGACTCTAGTCTCATATCTAGTATTTCTTTTCTTTTTTTTTTTTGTGTGTGTGCACATATCTAGTATTTCAACTATGTGATTTCTCTTCCATGTGTGATGTAGCCAACGTTTTATCAGTTTTGCTGATGAAAATTGGAACCTGTAACTTGTTTCTTTGCTTGATCATGTGCATCAGTGCATGGACATGTTGCTTGCTGTTTTAATGAACTGTGCAATGTGTACTTATTTTATACTTTTTGGGACTTTTTGTTAGTCTAGACGAGAAGATATCAATTGGTCCCAGATCACATGCAATTGGTGCGCAAGTATCTGTGTTCAGACATGGAAACAGAACTGATTGCTTATTGATGCATGTGGATAGGATGATTGATACATCCGTCTCTGAACATGATTTCTAGTTTTGTACTGGCACAGAAGGCTTATGAATGAGCTTGTCACTAAGATCAATTTCATGCGTCTACAATTTATCCTGTAGTAGTGACTAGGCAGCATACATTGCTAATCCTGTATGTTCACAGCCATGGCTGTTGGTCCTGCGGTCTTGCAGTCCTGCCTTCTTCGTCTCTTCATTAGTGTAGGTGTGAATGTGAATTTGTGTTTAATGAAGCATCTGGTGAAGCCTATATATACATGTTTGTTGACTGGCAAGTAGTTTTTTGCATGTGCCAATAAGGTGCTGTTCGGCAGTGAGGCGTGAATCATAGATTGGTGAAATCCATCCTTCTTGTACATGTTGCCATTGAAGCAATGAAGATTGCGATTAGGGATTTGAATGATGAAGATTAAAGATGTTGATTAAAAGATTAGGGATCGAGATCTATGGAGATTTAAATTTTGAATAAAATTGCCGATTGAAATTCACTGTATGGAGGTTTGGAAGTTGGTTTCGCAATTCACAAGTTCCCGTCATTTTCAAATGAAGATGCATGGCTTCAAAGCATTGCTTCTTCAACCTGGAAGCGCTCTCGAGCTGCGTGGGTCAGGTATATATCCTATGTTACTCGGACTCTTCATTTTGTTTCACGTATCCGTGTCCGGTTCTGGATGTTTGGACATTGGTATTACACTTAGACACCTCATTTTAGGTGTAAAATTGAATATTTAGACGTATCCGACACTTGGAGACGCATCAGTATTCGACATCAGTACTCGAATCCAAGTAACACAGGATATATCTAATTGAGTTTCATATGTGGTCACGAGAAAAGAATGCATCACACAGAAAGCTTACCTGTTCACGATCGTTGTTAGCTTGCTGCTCTATCTCTGTTGATTTTATTTTCCTGGCATGCTTGAAGCATAAATTGCATGTAGATCGATATGTTGATGCATCCCTGGAATATTTACTGTTTTTTTCACGTGCAAAAGACAAAGTTGTGTTGTATCATATTATACAAGTCCATTTGTTAAGGTTTATAAATCAATCATATGATGCGATCTGCATTTGTAAATTATAAATTATAGCTGGAAAATTCAATAAATCATGAAGTGCAAAACTTTGTAATCATTTCAACGGATTAATTGACCCGTTAACCTTTAAAATGATTGACCTGAGACTAAACTAATTTACATTTCACCCTTAATTCAACCTAGCTCATCTTTTCATTCTTTTCCGTCTAACCCATCTCTAACCTTGAAGCTTCAATAATGGCTTTTTGAAGCTTCAACAATGGCGTCCATTCTCTCTTATCAAAACTCTATTTTTTTCGCTTCTCTCTACAATCGAAAACATAGAATAAATTAATTAAGTTTCTATTTTGAACAATTTATCAATTAATTCTAAATGAAACAAAACTACCATAAATCAGCAAAAAGAAAAAAGTTGAACTACTGAGATATTTTTATGAGAGTCATTCTTTCAATGAGATGAATTCAAATAAGCAGCTTATAATTTTATTAGATCATCTAATCAAGTAATGGAACATTTGAACCTTCAAAAGAAATTTCATTGTTATATGTGGAAATGTAAACGAGAGATATTAAGGTTTAATTTTGTTCTAATTGTCAAATATTTTCTAGGACTAATACATTAATTGCTCAAAAATTAGGAACTTAGATTAATTTGTCCAATATTTTCGATTGTGAGAAGCAAACAAATTGGAATTTGAATTTGTGAGATAGAAAATGACGATTGAGATAGATGGGTGGTCAAAAAAAGTTAAAGCATTTGTTGGATGTTTGATGTTACTAACGGTGAACAAAGCAAATAAATTGAAATATTAGTATTAGTAATAGTGAATAAAGAAGGTGGTCAAAATAAATCAAAGCATTTGTTCGATGCTACTAACTACAAAAAAAAGAAAGACAATGTCATGCTCAAACAAGGAACTAAATTTTACCAATTGTTGGTTCGGTGTTATCAACGACAAACAAATATGTTGTGTTTTTCTTCCTTTTAAAAGCTATGACTTTGTCTTTTTTTTTCTCTGTTAGTAATATCAAACAAAGTCGTGATGACTTTTTTGTCTTTTAATATGATCTTCTCTTGTTCGTTATTATTAACAGTGAACAAGCCCTGACCAAGGTCTTGAACACGAAGACACTTATTTTGGGAATTAAAATTTTTGAAGCTTATTAAGCTTTTATCCTAAAAAATTCTAAAAATCAGCTTGTGAAATTCAATTTTCCAAAATAAGCGCCTATGCATCTGAACTTGTGGTAGGGAATCATCCGCTATTACAAACAACAAACCATTTAAAGTTTACGAAAAAGTACCGGATTGTTAAAGAGATATCCCATAAGATTAATTGTAATGACGTCCTTTTTTTAAAAAAAATATAGTTATGATGGGTAAAAACGACGTTAAGGTACTAAAACACAAAGGTATCATTGGTAATTAAGAAAGTCAAAGGTGATTGTAGATGGTCAACAAAATTCAAAGGTGATTAGTAATGGTCAACGATTATTTAGGCTAGTTAAAGGACATTTAGTTATGGTCAACAGGCATTAGGCTTGAATGGCATAGATTTTGATACATTGGTGGTTATAATTCGCAAAAAAAAACTTTAAAACTATAATTCGCAAAAGTTTTAAACTTAATGTTGTAATTCGCAAATCATTCAACTGAAAATAAAAGTGTTTGTGCTACCCCTTATCGAAAATCTAGGTATGTAGCTAACTTATTAGCTTAACGTTATCATAGCAATTAGCAACCAAGAGTCAATAACTAATCGGAAAAATTGCCCTGAATAATTCAACTTTTTCGCGACTTTCCTACAATAATATTCCACCTATTGATTAACTATGAATAATCCAAACTTAAGGGGATCGTTACTTTGGATACACTTGGGTTACCAGCTACCTATTGTGCAAGTCATTTTGAATAAGAAAAAAACAAATTAAAATTTTTTTTTTAAATAGAAAATATAAACCAAACCTATCCTTTCCCCCACTGCCACTCCCTCCCTCTTACTGTAGACACCAGTATCACCACTACCACCAAACCTACTGAACTAATTGGTGCTGGGACTTGGTGTTGCTACTACTAGTTTTTTTTCGACATTAATTAGTGTTGCCTTCATACTTGGCGAATGAGTAGTAATGGCATTACTCTCAAGATGCATTAAAGTAATGTATAGCTCATCTAATCTCTGATAGAAATATCTGATATTAGACTTCACTTAAGAGTTGCACATTATGATAATTTACTGTATTTGATAGCTATAATTGAAGCTTTTTGTATGTTTGTGCTAAACTGAAAGGAAGATGCTATTAATAAAATGACTATTGTTCATAATTACTGTATTTTTTTAGACATTCTTATTGTTAGGGACTGGGATACCAAAAGTGGAGGGAAGGGGTGGGTGGAGATACGGTGGGGGTGGGTGGCTGTCAGGCAGGGAAGGGGGTAGGTTTGGGTGGAGATAGGGTGGGGGTGGGTGGCTATCAGGTAGGGAAGGGGTGGGTTTGGGTGGAGATAGGATGGGGGACTGGGGGTGGTTGGTTGTCAGGCGGGGGTGGCCTTTTTTTAATTTTTATTTTACTTTTAATTTTTAGTAATTTTCTTTTTTTATTTGTATTTTCCTTTATTTTTAAAATTGTCAACCTACAATAGTTAACAATTAGGTAACAACAATCTTGGTTAAGTTACCCAAAAGTTGAGCTTATTCGTGATTAATCAATAGATGGGATTATTTTAGGGAAATCGCAAAAAGGTTAGATTATTAGGGCAATTTTTCCTAACTAATTTTATCAACATTTCTATGAAGATTTATCTTACTAGTTTAACAACTAACAAAAATAACCAATGATATATGTGGGCATTGGTTGTAATGTTTGGAACATGGACACAATTCGTCTTGGCACAACACCACAAGGCCCACATCTTGGCCTAGATCCTCACGAGGCACAATATTCTTTCTATACGAGTGAAGTTCAAGATTTTGAAAAATCAGCTCGCCCAGCACAAGGCCTGTAATTAAGGCCTGCTAGATCCTCTATTTTGCAACTAGAAAGTTAAAAAAAATATTATGACACAACACGTTAACCCGTGCGTTTGTGATTATTTGTTAACTTGATAAATCACCCTTATGTGTCAAGATTTGATAGGAAAAAGATTTTGGGATTTTCTTCATGTGTTTTAAAATTTGATTCATTTTTTTGTTGATGATTTACAAATCACCGTCATTGACTAGGAATTTCTATTAACCTGTCTTACCATATCGTGCTAGCAGGGGCATTAGGCATAGCTTTGGCATACATTCTTAAAACACAAGCAAGGTTAATTTTTAATCAATACAATCAACCGATGAAATAAGTTAACTAAATCGACCAATAAAAGCGAGACACTCTTGCGCTTCTTGAGTAGCATGAAACACAGGCTCTGCACACAATCTGTGCATCCTGTGCTACAGCATAGCGCCTCACATTAATGGAGGCCCCAAAATTATTCCAAATGCCCATACACTTTGATAGAATTTAGAAAATGAGCCTGAGCAACCCAAATAAGGAGGAGAAGAAGTAGTTTACTCATAAACCCAAGGAAGGTTCACTACTAAAACCAATTGGTAATAGTAGGAGTTACTCCTTGAGTATATAAAGTGATGCATACTCTTCTCTTTCTCCGATGTGGGACAACTCACATGTGGGTAACACATGGGCACTTCAACACACTTTACGAAAGAAAGTATAAAATTAGTCCAACAACCCAATTAACGCACTGAAAATCAAAGTTGAAAATATCTTCATCAGCTCAAAATTATTCCAACAGTCTATAATATGAGTTTTTCGTTAATAAATTAAGAGAGCCTCATTTTGAAATCAGCACAAGTCCTTCAAAATATTTAAGACGGCCCAGATGAAAAAGGTAGAAGTTGAAAACACAAAGAAGCAATAGTGGGCACACCATGCACAGCCACAGACGCAGTGATGGCATTATCTGAAATTTGGGGATTCACTTTTTTACTTTGTTTGATTACTACAACTACATTTCAGTCATATAAATATATCAACAGATCACGGTTCTGTCATGTGTGTATCCAGTGCTGTGTCCTCTCACGTGTTTAGGTGAACATGACCCTTCATGCATCATGCAACTACTCTTTATCTAATAAATTTGCTCCATTCTTAGTCACTTCTATCGAATTTGCTTAATTTTTATTTTGATTATGACTCTATTTCTTCTTAATTCTTGTCCACGCATTGAACTTAATTATTTTTTTTGTCTTTTTTTCATGTTACTTTTTGCACACATTTTAAAGTCAGTTTTGAGTTTTAATATCTCTAAATACGTATCGTAAAAAGTTATAAAAATTATATATAAAAAACTGTGCATTAATATAAATCTAACAATATCCCACATAAATATATTTTATCTTCAAAATGAACTTTGAAAACCTAATTTAAATTTCTTTCGCCTTCATTTAAATTAAAATAATACTCCTTTCTATTCACCTTAGGTGTTCCATTTACTTTTGAGATACTATTTATCTGTCTCTTTTACATTGCATTTTATTATTAATCTGTAAGTTAAAACATAGTCATGTTGGATCTTATTTGATTCGTTTTGATGTAAAAATTATTAATATCAACTTTTTATAATTTTTAATTATATATAACTCGATATATTAAGAATCGAATAAGTACATTGGATAGAGTGTATAAAGTAAATGAGACACTTAAAATGAATAGGAGCGAGTATTATTTTTACCTAATTTATTCTAGGGGAGGTGGAAAAACTTCATTTAAACAAATTAAAATAGAGGCTTTTCATCCACATACTTCTCTCATTTACCTATAAAATAATACTATTTCACCTACTTTTTTAAAAAAAAATTCACCAATTGCAAATGAGGTTAGAGGAAGTAACATCTGAAGTTATTTGTACTCCATTTATTAAAGGGACCAGTACCTGTACAACCATCATTTCTGATAAAGTTTTTTAGCTTTTACACGCCCAAAGGCCACAAACATTACCCAGCAAGAATCTCTTACCTTACGTGGTACTCCCCCAATTCTATTTACATGCCTCGTTTGCTTGGGCACGATTATTAAGGATGGTATGGGGTCCATTAAAAAGTGAGTAGTTAGGGTATTTTAAATGATTATATTAATTGTAAAAGTGGTAGTTGAGGTATTGTAAGTAGTAAAAGTCGGGGTATTTTAGACATTACTTGTGTGAACATGAGGTATTTAAGTAAAAAAAGATTGACAAAAAAGGAAATATGACAATTGATATAAATTTGTGAAATAAGGAAATGTGACAATTAAATGGAATAGAAGGGAGTATTGTACTTCTATTTGGTAAATAACTTTTTATTAGCTTTTGACTTTATTTTATTTTTGAGTTTAAATTTTTTATTAGAACATCTAAAAAAGCAATTAGTAAATATTCTCTTGGTTCTATAATAAAGTTCTCATGAGAAATGATCACGATAATTAAGAAATATAGAATTTTTAGATAGTGAAAATATTATTTTATTGAATAATAAATTTAATAAAAGAAAAGTGAGGACTAAAAATATTACAAAAATATTAAAAGAAAGTTAGTGGAGGAAAAAATGGGAACCACAATTAATAAAAAAATATTTTTATAAAATTAGTGGGAAATATGTGAGGATGACAAGAAATATAAAGATGTTAAAATGAAGTTAGTGGAAGATATATTGGGTCCGTAAGCATTATTAAAATATTAAAATGAGCATGAATAAAGTTATTTTTGTTCATAATTTGTGATATAAATGAAAAGATTCTTTATTAAAACAACAAATATAACACCCAGAAATTGGAAATGGAAACTTCTTTAAGGAACGAGAGGATGAGTTTTTAAGCAAACTATAATTTATCCAACATAAACAATGAAGAGGACATATATATATATCCTCTTCATAATTCTATCTTTTTTTCTGCATTTAACACATTGTTTTCTCTTTCCTTCACATTATTTTTCACTATTTACATCATCTTCCTCATTTTATTTCTTTAATTTATCCAACATCCAAGAGTATACTCTTTCATCATTTTTTCACTTTCTCTCTCCTACTCATATATAATATACCCCATCACCACAACACATTCTTTTTCCTATCTAAATTTAATAATTGTAATTTGTGTAATTGTTGAATGATAAATATTATTTACTAAATTTTTGTAAAATTAATTAATTAGCGGATTATTAGTCTTGCAACCCACAAAAAAATATTCATAATTTAATATTTTATAATTAAAGAAACAAAGCACATACTTTAATTAAATGTTCGGAAAACATAGAATTTTTTTAAAAAAATACTACTACGTTTTTCTATTAGATAAGTCTGCATAGAAACTTCAAAACTTTTCCCACATATGCTCTTCCAAATCACTCTTCAAAGACATATGTATATGTCTGTCACAAATCTCTTCGCTTGTAGCTAAGAGTGTCGTAAAATTACGATCATCATATCGTCCGGGTGTAACAAAAATTGTTGTACCATTTAAGCTTGATGATCCTGCTACATTTTCAGGTTATTCTTAGGCAAACTCTTGTGGATCTCTATAATTAACATAAGTATCGTGCTCATCTTCCACAATCATATTGTGGATAATGATACATGTCATCATAATTTTCCATAGCATTGGCACACTCCATGCTAATGCAGGTTTTCGAATTGTTGCAAATCAAGCTTGTAGTACACCAAAGGCACGTTCAACATCCTTTCGTGTACTTTCTTAACATTGAGTGAACAACCTTTGTTTATGGGTTTGGGGAGCAGTTATGATGTCAATAAAGGTTGCCCGTTTTGGATAAATTCCATCTATGAGATGGAACCCTTTGTTGTAGGTATTTCCATTCACGTCAAACTAGACTTGTGGAGCTCGATCGTTGAGAAGGTCGTCAAAAATCGGCGAACGCCGGAGTACATTTATTTCATTGCAAGATTCTGGTGTTCCAAAAAAATGCATGCCAAATCCATAAATCTCTAGAAGCAAAGGCTTCTAAGATTACAGTCGTTCTAGATCTTCAGTATTTCGCTTTCGAAGATATTCTGCCAAAAGTTGCGCAATCATACCATCAACAAAGTGTGTAAGACACTCCTTCGATGTTGTGGCACCAAGTTTTAAATACTCATCAATTTGATCAGCTGCACATCCATATGCTAACATCATTTTGGTTGCAGTGCATTTCTGAAGAGAATTTGTGTCTTGCCGCATACATGCATCCGGATTTTGTTGGAAAAAACGAGAATGTAAACTGAGGGTATCCACAATGCGAATGAATACATGTTTTCGCATGCGGAACCTACGACGAAATTGACTTTCGTCGTATATTGGTTGGTTACTGAAGTAGTCAGCTATCAAACGGTCATTTGCTGATTCTCGATCTCTAGAAATATAAGTTCTCTTCTTTCTTGGATATGGCCCCTCATTTCCAGCTCCTTCGACGGTGGAGTTAACAATGTATCTTACTGCATACTTAACCGCTTGTATTTCACGACTCTCTTCGACAAAATCCATCAACATATAGTCATAGATTTCATCCTCACTTGAACTAGAAGAACTAGAATCATCTCGAAATTCATTTTGTGATGATATGTAAGATTGTGATAAAGATGATATGTGAATAGAAGTATACATATTTATAGGAGATGTTTCAATGCATTAAATTGATATACAGTGACAAGTCCCTGGTAAAATACTTTACTATTGATGGGAGATGTTTCAATGCATGGACTGATATGCATAACAAGTCCCTGGTATGAATGACAAAACCCTGGTGAAATATTTTCAAAATGATAGGTGATATTACAATGCATGAATTGATATGAAGTGACAAGTCCTCATATGAATTGAAAAGTCTCTGGTGAAATACTTTAATAAAAGGACAATAATATTAAAATCAGATGTTACAAATACTGAAAATATAAAATAACTTACTTAGGGACGTTAATAAAACTGAAAACCACTCTTAACTATATAAAAACAACGACTAGAAAAATGTGTTTAGCCATCAACATACATATTAATATTCAAATCATTAATCAAAGATTAAACTTATTATTGAATTCGTCCCTGAGCTTCCGATACATTTCCGCTTAAACTTCATCAAGGACAGGTTTCGCTATCAACATACTTAATATCCTAAACTTTGTCGCCTCCTCCTTTTGCTTTGTTCTTTCTTCACCTCGTTCCTTTATCAGGTTTAGCATACATTCCCCTAATTCATTTCTCTAGGAAGCACGTTCTTCAAATGATGAATTGAAAGAATCGAGGTTCACTGATGACATTAAAGAGGTAGCCGTTTCTTTTCCTTTGCGCTTTGTCTTCTTTATGCCATCAGGTCTAGTTGGAGTAGCTGCTTCCTCAATTGGTGTATTCGGGCCTGATCTTTTATTGCTACCTTCGCTTTCGGAAGGTACTTGCATTATTTCAGGGCTCCATTTATCAAATTTTCTCATAATATTGAAATCATGCATCAATTGAAATGGTTTACCGTTGTTCGATTTTTGGTAAACGTCAAAGGCACATTTCTCCACGTCTGCATCTATATCTCCACTTTTTTTGTAGCGTAATTTATTACTGTAAACCTCCACCCACTTTGAAACTTTACCGTTAATATGATCCCAACATTGTTGTATGGACTTTGAGGTTCGTTCACGAATTTCCCCAGGATTCCAACTCGCACAATCTTATAATGTTTAAAGATTTTCATCCATAAGCCGACCTTTCTTGTGGTTGTGTTTCGTACTACATCTCCTCCAGCATTGATGTAGCCCAAAACAATTGCATTATCCTCAGCAACGCTCCAAGCCGCATTTTGTCTAGTTTTCTCTTTAGCTGCGACAAAGAGTTCTCGTGGAACTGCTTCAACATCAACCTCCTCTATATCATCAAGATGTCTTGTTTCCCTTAATTCCGATCCGAAGTCGGAGTAGCATTGTAAGAACCTTCACCACCCGGTGAATTCTCCATTTGTTGAGTAAAATGTTCGGAAACGGAAAATGATGGACTATTTTCAGAAGATTGTTGAAAAGGTATATAGCTTTGATAAGTTGAATTCATTGGTCTAGGTTGAGAACCAAACCATTGTAAAGCAGCTTGAAATTGAGGATTGTTGATGATATTTGGATCAAAAGGGGGTGTATTTGAGCTATTTTGAGGGTTTGGGTAGTATGTAAAGTTGAAATGTCTTCCATAATTTTGATTATTTGGATCCATAATTAAGGATATGATAATGTGAATAAAATTATCAACAAGAAAATGAGTTTAGATGGGTAGTATAGAAGAGAGAGAAAAGACCGAAAAATTAAAGTGTATGAAATATAGGCAAATTTAGGTTCACTTTTATAGAGAGAAAAAAATAGAGTCGTTGGTGAAATTATTTTGAAATTTTGCTTTACTATTTTTTTTATAACCGTTTTAAATAATACCGTTATAAAAAATCAAACCGTAAATTCAACTAATGAAAGTGTGCCAAGTGTAGCAATCATCTTGGCCCAAATACTTTTTTCCCTTTTTATTCCCTCCCTTTTCTCCCTCCCACGTAAGAAAAGCCTTCTTCTTTTTTTTTGTCCCATTCAATCCTCTTCCATCCTTCTACTTCCTCTTCATGAAGAGAATCAACACTGATCCTTTTGCCCAAGAGGATTCTTGTTTCCTCTACACATCCAAGAGGATGGTTAAGAGGAGGAAAAAGAGGGGTAAGAGGAAGGTGAATCCTCATGAATGTTGATGGTCTAAAATTGACTTTCAAAGTAATATGAAAAAGTTGTTTTTAGTGTGTTTAGACCTTAAATGATAAGACTATGCTTACCAATGAGCTATGAATATTTTACTATTGTACTATATATCGAATAGGTCATGTAAACATACATGTAAAGCTCGTTTCGTAATGAAAACATAAACTATTATATCTGAACTTACTAGTCAACACTACAAAAAAAAACTAAATTTGGCAACAAAAGAAAAGCTTCTGCTTCTAAGTTTGGCTACAAAACTAGTGAGAAAGGGCATTTTTTGTCACCAAAATTGTTGTTCAAAATTTTTAAACGGTTTAATTTTTGGTAATTGGGCGAAAAACTTTTATGAGACAAAATAAGCGACAAAACTCTTTGTCGCCAAACTATTATGCGACAAAGAGTTTTGTAGACTATTTCGTAGCCAAACTTTTATGTTACAAAATTGGTGACAAAACTTTTTTGTCACATAACACTAGTGGAAAAAATGTTATTTGTTGCGCCACAAATGCTGCGGTTTCCACTATTATAAACCTATTCATTTTATTTATACTCTTCATATTCTCTATCTCTCATCCTTCTCCCATCATCTCTCATACTTCTCCCATTCTCTCCTATATTTTCTTCACCTTACTTTATCACTCTCCTTCTCATTTCTCTCCCTTCTAACCTTAATGTTTCCTAACTCCTCATTATTTTTACTTACATACTTCCACCATTTTTCTAACTCTTTTTTTTGGCCGGTTGTTTTACATTTTTTTTTGCCATTTTTCGGTGGCTTTTGTTGGAGAATTTTACTTGTGGACGTTCAGACTTTTGATTTAAAGGTAAATTCGATTATTTTTGTTTATTTTCATTCAATTTTTCCCTTTATTTTTTGATTTTTCGAACATGAAACTAATTTAAACTTTAGAGAACTTGGAGTGTTTTTGGGTGTTTTGAAATTTAAGGGTGTTTTTATGGGTTTTTTAGATGATTTTGAAAATTATAATTTTTAGGGCTGGTTTAATGGATTTATGGGATATTATTGATTTTCTTAGCTTTGTTATTTTTCTGATATTTGGCTTATTGCGAAAATTTAGAGAATTTCAAAAATTAGGGTTTCTAATCTTGTTTTTCTTATTTATGGAGATTTTTCTGCTTTTTTAATGTTTTCCGAAAATTTATAGATTTTCTTAGCTTTTTAAAGTTTTTCTGATTTTTTTGGCTTATTTCAAACATTTAGAGATCTTTCAAATATAGGCAGAGTATAACATGCATGTTATTTTTTTATTTTTTGTATTTTTACATTTTTTTTGTACATATGTATATATTTATTTTGGGAAATTCTACATGGTAAACACCACGTGTCAGTGGTAGCCAATCTTATTTTTCATTCTACAAAATAGCACCCAATTGTTTCAAAACTAATTGTCGTAACTATATAACCCAAAAAACGTTTAAAGCCGTTAACTTGTAAAATTACAATATTGCCCTTGTTATAAGTTCATTGATTACTGACGTGTATGCGTTGTTGTTTCTTCATGACTCTCTATGATGTTTCTGCTATGATACATGTGGCTATAGTCATTATGTTGAGCAGCAGGAGGATCATAGTTTTACATAACATGTATAGGAGCTTCTTTGCATTGCATTGGGGGGAAAGAGCGGAGTACGATGATAGCAATCTTTTTTTTAGCAACCAATGCTTTGTAGCTTTTACATTACTTGTAAAGTTTCTTTTTTGGGGTTGTATATGTCTTTTGTATAGAGCCACGCTACTCCTTGCATGATTCATACTACCACTGCGTAGTTTTTGTATGTATGTCTATACATTTACTTCTTTTGTAGCCGTTAAAACCGATGCATCAACACTGGAACCACGGTTCGTAATGGAATTGATGATTTGATGAGCCGACGATGATTCATTCCGTCGTGACATATCTTTGGATGACCTTGAGGCCTTGGATTATTTTAGTTGTGTTGTATTATTTATTTACCTTGGGTAACACCCTGAATTTTTAGAGGAGGTGCTGCCAAAATTTCTACTCATTTATCTCTTTAAAAGTTAATCTTAATGTTTATCTAAATTCTTTTCCTTTTTCTTTTTATGTAACACCCAAATTTCCTCCCATCCTTTACGATTTTTGGTTTCGTTTAAGGGGTTGGAAATTCAGGGGTGTTACAGTTATATATTATGTTGTGTTTGTATTGGATAAATATGTTGTGTTCTTGGTACTCTTTTGAAAAGTCAAATTTTATTAGGTACTTTTTTAAAATAGGCAAAAAGGATAATGGAAAAGTTAACCCCAACCGTTACTTGGTACTCATTTGAAAAGAAAAAGTTTTGTTAGGTATTTTTTTGAAAAAACTTTTTTATTAGGTACTTTTTTGATTTTTTTTATTAGGTACTTTTTGACAATTTTTCCATATATTTATTTATGAACTTTTGTATTATATTTCAAACACTTATGTAAATAATATTTTTAATTGTGTTATAAATATTAATGTATAATTTTTTCATATATTAATGTAAATTTAATTCTTAGTCCATATTTTGTTTATATAAATGTCTATTATTATTATTTATAAAAAAATTAAATATTTGTTATTATTATTTAATAATAATAGTAATATAATACTATTATATAATAATAATAATAATAATAATAATAATAATAATAATAATAATAAATATTCATATTTTTTATAGCCCATAGATAGTTATGCAATAGAATAGGCGACATATTTTCACTTTGTTGCATAGCTTGGCGTCAAAATAGGCATCAAAATTTTTTTATGCGACAAAAAATTATGCGACCAAGTGTTTAATTAGTCGCCTATTTCATCACCTAAAAGGTTATGTGACAAAATAGGCTACCAAACCACTTTGTCGCATAATTAGTTTCTATTTGTTGTGCAAGAAGCAAAATAACACAAAAGCTTGTAATGGATATATATCTTTTTGGGATAGGAAAGATACTCCGATATCAATCTTATGTGATTTGAAAGCATCCATACGATTTCAAATAGTAAGCTAAATGATCTTCAAAAAAAATATTAAGCTATATGATGGAATAAGAAGAAGCATACTAATTAATAAGACATAGCTCGGTGAGACACTTGCTTATAAATAGGCATTGATCAGTGACACGTGGTAGTTTGTCATTAACACTTTTGATTTCATTCATAGGAATGGTTTAATCTCATTAAATCACATTTATAATCTTTGAGTAAGATTAATGACGTAGGAATGCTCATAAATAAAACAAAAATATGGGTATTTACTCTATCAAATCACAACACAAAAAGAAAAACATAAGGTTTTAGTTGTTTATAGATTTACTCCAAATTGAGTAATTACGATACATAGTAAGCTTTTAAATAGCCAAAGTTAATTACTTAACATTTGGTAAATTCTTTTATAAGACGGTCTTACCATTAGACGCTCTTTATATGTGGATTAAATAGCCCAATAATATAAATTTTTAATATACAGAGTTTTTGTTTTGAGATCGTTTTAATGAGAGATGTTATCTCACAAGAAAACTCTTTAATGATAATAATCCATTGGATAATTCTATTAAAATAAAATTTAAATTAAAACGAAAAAGTATTAATAATTAATCGATTATTTTGAGATTTCTAAGAGGTAGTCTAAGTTATTGGTAATAGTAGCAAAAATGTCGATATGTCCGAGTGGTTAAGGAGACAGACTTGAAATCTGTTGGGCTTCGCCCGCGCAGGTTCGAACCCTGCTGTCGACGATTTTTATGTTTTCCCTTTATTAGTTTTTGTTATGGTCAACGAGCCTATATGAAACAAGCTTAAAGCCCAAATTAAAGTATACCAAATATGTTTAAGTTATTTGTGAACAGGTACTCTCTTGAGAGACCGTCTATAGTATAGACGTTTCTCAAAAGCCCAGCACATATCTCCCTTTTTTTTTTTTTTAAATTAAAACCCTATTAACTTATAAATAAACATTTGTGATTTGTGAAAAACCCTTTTTTCTGAGACAGTCTCTAAAGAGAAAAACATGTTTGAGGATGAGAGCTATATTACTACGAATATGACATAGTATTTATCTATAATCATCGTGTCACATCTATAAAACCACCAATTAGTTTTTTTTTATTTATAAATTGGGCCAGCCCCAAAACTTGAGATGTCTATTGTATAGACGGTCTCAAGTAAGAATTTGTGATTTGTGAAAAACCCTTTTTTCTGAGACAGTCTCTAAAGAGAAAAACATGTTTGAGGATGAGAGCTATATTACTACGAATATGACATAGTATTTATCTATAATCATCGTGTCACATCTATAACAAAAAAATTTTCTTCAAAACTCAATAATGATGTCATTGCTATTATTTAGGGAAATGGCTGGAAAAGGTTGGGAAGAGCCATATGCATTCCATCGATTTTGTAAACGCCATCTTGCCTCAAACCTGCAGAAGAAGTTCAAGAACATTGCTGTAAAAAACCTTTTTGGAAAAGCTTCCGAACAAACAAAGATTCGAAAATATAATTTCTATATGGAACGCCTTAAAGAGTATAATGAGGATGCATATAAGTACCTAGTCGATGGTTCTATTCCTCAGCGCCAATGGACATTACTTCATGATGGGGGCCATCGTTATGGTGTCAGAACTACGAACATGTCCGAAGCGTTTAATGGTGTAATGAAGGGGGCTAGGTGTCTCCCAATCACTTCCTTAGTTAGGATGACATTTTATCGGGTGAACGAATATTTTGCAAAAAGGAGAGATTTGGGGAGAAATAGGTTAGAAAATGGTCATTTTTATGCTAAAAAACCCACTGAAATAATTGACAAGAACATTGAGAAAGCACGCTTCCATGATGTTAGGATATATGACACCGTACGTGGGATATTTGAAGTCACCACTGGTCGTGGCAATAGGGTAGCAGGTAAAGGTGGGAAATGTTACATGGTTGACTTCACAGCAACATCATGCTCTTGCAAGAAACCCTCGATCTACAAGTTACCATGCTCACATGTTCTTGCAGTATGTCGAGCTCGTAACCTTTCATATGATGCATACGTGGACTCCTCGTTTCGTACGACAGAGTACGTAGCCACATATAAGAGGACCTTTATACCTGTTCCAGACATGTTCACATGCGCTCCTTGGACTGGTCCTACGGTGATTCCGGATCCAACAACTAAGCGTGGAAAGGGACGTCCTCGATCTACACGCTTAAGGAACGAAATGGATGCATCGGTGACACGCCATCGAAACACTTGTGGCATTTGTGGAGGTAGTGGTCATAATAGGAAAACATGCCCTCGTAGGGATAGTCAGACCTCAACTAGGTATGTTTTCACATTTTATGCAACTTTGATATTTTGATGAATCTTGTGTTTATTTTTATATGTAACAGGTGTAATGACGATGCCAGGCCCAGTTGATCCATCAGTACTTACGCTCCAGGCGACCCATCGGAGCGTAAGTGCATGGCAGGGGTCAACTTCCCAGTTGGTGACTCGCCAGCATTACCAGGCGTGCACGAGGGATTGGCAGGTTGATGAGAGGGTGTTAGAGTTAGTTGATAATGCTGGTTTTATTTATATACATCGTGTGTTGGGTGGAGGTTTAGAGCTCGATCGAGCTTTGATCACTGCATTAGTTGAGAGATGGAGGCAAGAGACTCACACCTTCCATCTTACTGTTGGGGAGGCGAGTATAACTTTACAGGATACTGCAGTAATACTTGGACTGCCCATTGATGGATATGCAGTTACTGGTCATGGTGAGGGAGATTGGGCAGCATTGGTTTTGGAATTGTTAGGGGTATTACCGGAAAACCCTCAAGACCCGACAGAGACAAAGATCATCGTTGGATCTTCATTGAAGCTTACTTGGCTTCGAGATCGTTTCCATGTGCTGGGGCCAGACGCAGATGATGCTACTATTGAGAGGCATGCCCGAGCATACATTTTATATTTGTTTGGTTGCATCTTGTTCCCAGACAAGAGCGGGGACTCCGTACAGTTGATTTACCTCCCTTTACAGCGAGACTTACGACGCGTTGCAGATTACAGTTGGGGGAGCGCGACCCTTGCATACTTGTATCGAAATTTGTGTAGGGCATCTCGCAAGGGTGCCAAGGACATAGCGGGTTGCCTCCAACTCTTACAGGTATGGTCATGGGAGCATATACGTATAGGGAGGCCAGTAATACGGATGGTTCGACCCCAATTTGATGAGGCAGATGAATTACAGGCCGTCTTAGGTTCACAGCACTAGCGTGGTAGGGATCCTTTAGCAGTGAGGTAATAATATTTATTTCATTGTTTAATTCAAATTTGATAATTTCACGTTTCGTTCTCATAGAATCCATTTGTTCATAGTTGGCTGCGAGTACATCTTTCCTGGTCACACGCTCCACATACTCTAGTCTACTACCGGGACTCCCTCGATCGACAAATGGAAGATCAGGTGATGTAGTATTTAATAATTTTGTTGCTTTTATATCAATTGTGTATAGTTACTAAGCTTATTGATTTCTTTGATAGATGACATGACAACCATATACGGCAGCTAAGATGGAGGCGTTGCCTGACATTTGTAGAGATAGTCAAGTAACATGGCGTTCCCGATGTCCCCTTATTTGCTTTGACATCGTAGAGTTCCATATGCCGGATCGAGTCATGCGTCAGTTTGGCTTGGAGCAACCTATTCCGGATACTTGTGACACCCAAGCTACACTACATGGCATAGATCGAAGGACTGCAGACAAGAACTTTCCAGTTCGACATCGATCGCACGTAGATGCTTGGAATGATCGAGAAAGCACGATCGTACAAGGAGAGAACTACACAGGTCAGAGCCTGGGTATGTACATGGCATGGTATAGGCAGATCACGATATTGCGCATCACGAACCCAACATTTACACAGCCAACATCACACTATCATCCCACTGCTACAATATTGGTATGCTATCTTCTACACGTTAGAAAACTATTAATTAGCAATACATATGTCTTATAAAACTTATTGTTCATATGCAGGCTGAGCGCATAAAATCGGTTCTCCTACAGTGTAGTGACGCAACACACGGGGCCTCAGCGTTGCCTGATGATGTGGGGTATCGCCTGTGTACTCAGACATTGGGCTCCATCAACGCGTCATTGACGGAGGTGTTAACTCAGACGGGGTATGATTACCTAATTCCCACCCGTCCCACTCCCATTGATGATGACACATTGCACACTCCTGCTAGAGGTTCTGGTCACAGAGGTAGTTCTTCAAGAGGTTCAAGTAGAGGTTCTTCAAGAGGATCCGGTCGTTCATCTGTTCGAGGTCGATCTTCGGGATCTCCATCATCATCTACCAGTCCTATGTCGCCATTTGTTCCCCCAGGGCCTGTGTATACTCCTCCACATCCATCGCCTCCAAACCAAATCTTGACATATCAACGTGTTAGTCAGCGACGAGCTCCTGCTCTTGATGCCATCACTGAGGCTGATGAATCGACACCGACCTCTACGACTGGTGCACGCAGCAAACGGGGTCGAGGAATCTAGAATATTATTACCTTGGGATGCCTATTGTACATATTCAACTTATGTATTATCGTTTATGGTCGTTAAGTAATATATGCATTATTTTCATAATTCATGTGTATATTCGTCTTTTTTTAATTTAAAACAATGGTGGATGAGGTTTTGAGTATTAGAGGTGCTTGTTGGTTCATTTGGGAGTGTTTAATTATATTTATGCAGGTTGTGAAACGTTTAATGGTATAATGAAGGGGTGTTAAAGCAAGGGAAGAAACTGAAAGCAAACCGCCACCTTAACTGGCGGTTTTATGTGAAAAACACAACAGACCAAACCGCTACCTTAAATGGCGGTTTTTTGTGAAGCAAACCGCCACCTAAAATGGCGGTTTTGTGTGAAAGTAAACCGCCACCTTAAATGGCGGTTTATGTATCATCCTTTATGCAATTTATACTCAACAACAAACCGCTGTTTCAAGAAGCGATTTACTTTTAATGGTAAAACCGCATTTCCAGATGGCGGTTTTGTTTGACGACATTAAAAAAAAATTTGGCTGTCCTACGTGGACAGTAGTCAGGGAATTAATTTTCCCTTTCACGTATACTGGGAATTATTTTCCCAAATAACGTCATTTTGGGAAAAGATTCGTTTATCTGTTTGAGTTTATTACTTTCATATTTATATTAATTGATTTTATACTTTTTAGGTCACATTATTTAATGTATTAGAAAACCATATAAATACTTCCTATGTTTCATTTTAAATGTCACATTTGTTTTTTTGCACGTTTGTCAATGCTTTAATTAGATACTACTTAATAAGATAACATTGTGCATACTTAAAAATATATTAATAAACTTGATATTAATATGATAACAAAATTTTATTTCTCTTTCTTTAAGGTGAAATATTTCAAATGGGAAAAACATGGAGTAATATTTATTAAGAGTATAAGTTAATTACGCATTTTCTAATGGAAGTACTATTGTAATAATTTTTTCCTAATATAAGTTGCCGTCTTAGCTCAGTGGTAGAGCGCGTGGCTTTTAACCACGTGGTCGTGGGTTCGATCCCCACAGACGGCGAAATATTTTTATTTATTTTTCAATTATTTTAAAAAAAATTTGATTTAAATAAATATATTTTTTATTACTTGTTTTTTTTAGGTCACGTCATTTAATATATTAGAAATCTATGTATTTTATTTCATTTTTTCAATTATTTATAAAATCTTTTCAATTTTATTTATTAAATGAGTATTATTTAAGTGTATTGGATATTTTAAGTTGGTTAAAAGATAATATACTTTTACCGAGGATTTTTTTATTTATACTAATGAAATCGGTTACTTAAATGCAATACATAAGTCTAATATGATTTAGATTGTGAACAAGTCACTTATATTTTGTATGACAAACAATTTTTTTAAAAAATTTTATAAAATAATTTTACATAAATATTTATGTTAAATCTTTAACTAAATTTTCACAATCATCTACACACAATGCAAAGTATGGTACAAATCAAACAATGTATGTAATATATACAACTATTCAGAGCGAAATGAGATACAACTATAATGTAAAATTTATTTTAAAATTTTAATTTCTTAGATGATATGTCAGTAAATTTAATAAGGCCGTGCATCGCACGGGAATTATCTAATGGAAGTACTATTGTAATAATTTTTTTCTAATATAAGTTGTCGTCTTAGCACAGTGATAGTGCGAGTGGCTTTTAACCACGTGGTCGTGGTCGTGGGTTCGACCCCCACAGACGGCGAAATATTTTTATTTATTTTTCAATCATTTTAAAAAATAATTTGATTTAAATAAATATATTTTTTATTACTTAGTTTTTTTAGGTCACATCATTTAATGTATTAGAAATCTATGTATTTTATTTCATTTTTTCAATTATTTATAAAATCTTTTCAATTTTATTTATTAAATGAGTATTATTTAAGTGTATTGGATATTTTAAGTTGGTTAAAAGATAATATACTTCTACCGAGGATTTTTTTATTTATACTAATAAAATTGGTTACTTAAATGCAATGCATAAGTCTAATATGATTTAGGTTGTGACTACCCTTATGCAAGTCACTTATATTTTTTATGACAAACAATTTTTTTTTAAAATTTTATAAAATAATTATACATAAATATTTATGTTAAATCTTTAACTAAATTTTCACAATCATCTACTCACAATGCAAAGTATGGTACAAATCAAATAATGTATGTATTATATACAACTATTCAGAGCGGGATGAGATACAACTATATATACAACTATTCAGAGCGAAATGAGATACAACTATAATGTAAAATTTATTTTAAAATTTTAATTTCTTAGATGATATGTTAGTAAATTTAATAAGGCCGTGCATCGCACGGGAATTATCTAGTGGAAGTACTATTGTAATAATTTTTTTCAAATATACGTTGCCGTCTTAGCTCAGTGATAGAGCGCGTGGCTTTTAACCACGTGGTTGTGGGTTCGATCACCACAGACGGCGAAATAATTTGATTTAAATAAATATATTTTTTATTACTTGTTTTTTAAGGTCACATCTTTTAATATATTAGAAATCTATGTATTTTATTTCTTTTTTTCAATTATTTATAAAATGTTATTAATTTTATTTATTAAATGAGTATTATTTAAGTGTATTGGATATTTTAAGTTGGTTAAAAGATAATATACTTCCACCGAGAATTTTTTTATTTATACTAATGAAATTGGTTACTTAAATGCAATGCATAAGTCTAATATGATTTAGGTTGTGACTATCCTTGTGCAAGTCACTTATATTTTTTATGACAAATAGTTTTTTTAAAAAACTTTATAAAATAATTTTACATAAATATTTATGTTAAATCTTTAATTAAATTTTCACAATCATCTACGCACAATGCAAAGTATGGTACAAATCAAATAATGTATTTAATATATACAACTATTCAGAGCGAAATCAGATACAATTATAATGTAAAACTTATTTTAAAATTTTAATTTCTCAAATGATATGTAAGTAAATTTCTCAAATAATATGTCAGTAAATTTAATAAAGTCGTGCATCGCACGGGGATTATCTAGAGGAAGTACTATTGTGATAATTTTTTTCTAATATAAGTTGCCGTTTTAGCTAGCGCGCGGCTTTTAACCACGTGGTCGTGGGTTCGATCCCCACAGGCGAAATATTTTTATTTATTTTTCAATCATTTTAAAAAATAATTTGATTGAAATAAATATATTTTTTATTACTTGTTTTTTCTAACAGTTTTACTTTAAATAATTATTATCTCTTAGCAATTAGAATAATTTACCTAAAAATTAAGGAAAGGCACGCAATAATGAAGGGATAATAATTTAAAACCAACATTATTATTTTAAAAAATAAAAACTATATATGATCTAAGTTTGGCTCCAAAACGTTAAAACAGCAACTAGCAGGAAAAAATAAAAGAAAGGGAATAATTTCATTTTCATGAACAATTAATGACTGCAATTCATGAAAACTGGAAAATAATATTAGTGAATCCGTATGCATAATTCATTCTAACATTAATGAAAATCTGTTCTATATTGCAAAATGATGGAGTAAAACAAATGTTAATAAATGAAGTTTGTTGGATGCATGGTTTGATCAATTGAAAATATTAGCTAATTTACTAATTTTTATTTGTTAATTGTTAAGTGCATGTTAATTATGTTTGATAAAAATTAGTTGTTGAATGTTGATTGTTTATTAATTCAAAGTGAAAATAGCCGAAAAGCCAAAAAGCTAAATAAAAAAAATAAAAAAAGAAACTACCACGGATATTTTTTATGTTAACTTAGAAGTTAGTTTTTTCCAATCAACTAAAATTATTTGTCAACACTATTTCGCTATTTGAGCAACAAAAAATAAAAAAATAAATAAATAAAAAATAAAAAAAATAAAAAAATAAAAAACAAAATCTAATAATATCATAAATTCATAATATCATTTGCCAAAATTGTAATAGTTAGAAAATGTACTTTAATTTACAAATTAACAATAAATTAAAATACAAGTTGGTGATAGAAAAACCAAATTACATATATGACGATCAAGAACCTTGCTTATGTACACCATCGAAATCTCCGATCCATCAATGTTCAACATGTAACAAGAAGATTTTGTTGGAACTTGATATAAATTATAGGCGAGATGCTCTTTCCTAAAACGTTATTTCCTCCCTACCACGGTGTTTGGGAACAAACCGGAAATACGTTTTGAGATACAAAGAATCACACTAATTTCCTAGCACATGAAAATTAGAATGACATAGGAAAAACTTAAATGGAAGGAGATATGGAAATTCACACTTAAAAGATTGCAAGTTCTTGATTTTAAAATGCTCAAGAAGAATAGAAAATCATAAAAGTATATGTAAAAAATAACACATAAGCATTCACTTTTTATAGAATAGCTAACTCTACTTCATGAATCAATGTGTCGCTTCATGAAACACAAGGTTGATCCGTGAAACCCGAGACCGATTCATGAATCAAAGTCGCTTTCCACTCAACCCATATATCCCAAAAATCATGATTATAATAACCATATAAACCGTTGGTGGTTATAAAATATAAATTAACCAACAAAACGAAACAGAGCAAGAACGAAACAAAGCTTGCACGCATTAGCAGGTCCGCTGGACGCCTAGATCTCCGCGGGGCGTGCACCCTGCCTCGATCCGCGTGCCTCGCAAAATGGCGCTAGCTGCGCACTTTATTTTGTCCCGTTTTTTTCTTTTCTTTAAAAAGCATACTTTGAGATATTATTAATTAATTTAATCAAATTATTAATTTAATATAATTAATTAAACCATTCCGATTACCATTATATACTCTAGAAAGAAATTAACAAATAATCAAAACTTATTATTATTATTATTAATTATTATTATTATTATTATTATTATTATTATTATAAATATCAAGGGTCGAGTAGATGCTCAAGTCGAAAGAAAAGGTCAAACACAACGCTTTAGTTGGGGAGATGTGAAGGAACTATTAGCGGCGCCACTTTTCCTCTATATTACTATTGTTTCTGTCTCTTCGTTTACTGTCTTTATTTGGATGTTTTGTACTTTCTATTCATTATTATTTATTTAAGTTAATCAATTATTTTGATATGATTATTATATCATACCTCATGTTCCCTCTCCTTTTAACAAGGTTGTCCAAATTTCATATCTAAGAATCTCATCCCTATCAATGATACAATTAATTTGCATTATTTGTTATTTTGATCCGTCTAATTCAATTTGCGTTATTTCTATTTTTGGATAATAATCCACTACTTTTAATCTCATCATTTATATTTTTACATAATAGTTCACCACTTTTAATCTCATCAATATATTTTAACATTTTGTTAGTTTCATCTATTCAATTTGTTTTTTTAATTCTATTCATTTATTAAACAACAAGTCATACAAGCTTCCCATTTAATGTTTTTTTAAAAAAACAACTGATTAAGTAATAAGTTAAGAACAGTTTTTTTGCACTCTTTTAAAGTTAATTATTCATCTATTCAATTTATTTTTTAATTCTATTCATTTATTAAACAAGTCATACAAGCTTCCCATTTAATGTTTTTTTAAAAAAACAACTGATTAAGTAATAAGTTAAGAACAATTTTTTTGCACTCTTTTAAAGTTAATTATATTGGATCAATTCATATTAACCTGTCTCATGATGAGACGGTCTTAATAAATAATTTGTCTTATTAAATTATTCACCTTTTTCTTAAATAACACCAACTTTCTCTTTGCATCAAACCAAACACGACCGAGGGAGTAATTTGTACTCAATTATCGTATTCCTATTTGTATTTTAGATATTTGTTATTCTTTTTCAAAAATTCTATAGACAAATTTTATTTAGAAAGTGAGAGATTTAGCGCCCCAACTAGATGAAAAAAGTGAATTTACAATCATAAAACATTTGATCACCACTTTTTTCCATTAAGTTCAAGATCTTAAATAGAAAAATGTGTTTTTATTAGGAAAAATTACCTAGAATAATCTAAACAATTCATGATTTTCCTATAATAATCTCACCTATTGATTAACCATGAATAATCCCAACTTTGAGGGGCATTTTACTAGAGTAAACTCGGTGACCGGATGACTTGCTATAGAAAGTTTTATTTTTTTAAAAAAAATAAGATAAATTAAAATAAAATGTCGAAAAAAAATGTTAAAAAAATATTCATACAAAATTTATGATTTGTTTTATTATTTAGAATTTTTTATGTAAATTTTCAAAAATATTTTTTAATTTTAAATTAATATTTAATTTATTTTTTTGTGAATTACCTACTATAGCAGGTCATCGGGTTACCCAAGTTTACTCTAGGAAAATACCCCTCAGAGTTGGGATTATTCATGGTTAGACCTGGGAAAACGGTCGGTCGGATGGGTTACGGGCCGGGTCACTTTCGATCGGGTCATTTTCGGGTCGGGTCATTCTTGGGTCGCGTCATTTTCGGGTTGGGTCACTCTCGGTTCCAGGTCGGTCGGTTTGACCCAATGGGTTATGAATTATGAAAATTAAAAAATGATTTTTCCATATTTTATTATTTATGAAACTTTTTTTAATAAAAAAACTATTTCTCATCCCTATGACATTAATCCACATATCAATTAACACAGTATTAAAGCCTTATATGTGATTGAATTCAAGTTATAAGAAATCAGTAATTGCGACACTCGTTGTCTAAACTTTAAATCTCTATGTATAGTTGGATTTGTAAGATACATGTCACATTAGAGAAATCAAATGTGCGATTTTCTAAAACTAGTTGGTATGTCGGGTTCATCTAAGTGTAAAGAAAATAAGGGAATTAATACTTATTTTGAAAGACTTGTAATATACGTGCTTAATAAAAGTTATTGCGTTTATTAAAGTTGTAACGTTAGATAAAAATGACGTTAAATATCTTCTTATTTTCTCATAAAAAATATTTTCACAATTTTCATGTTGGAAAGATATACAAATAACTAAGTACTTATTTCGACTTATAAGATACACGTTTTATAATCTAGGGTATCGACATTTCTTTTTTGAAAAGCTCATTCAAATGTGCAAAACGTTCTTATAAATTATATTGATTTGCTTACTGAAATGTAGAAGAATAAAAAACTCATTTGACTGATTCAACAAGATATATGTATTCAATTAAGATGATTATAACGTCCTTTTTTTAAAGAAAAATAATTACGATGGATAAAAACATGTTAAAAGCGTATTTTTTGAGATTTATTAAAGAGTTTTAGGGTTCAAATGATATAGTTAATATGTTGAGATACGATGAAAACAAAAATTTTATTTGAAATGAATTCTAACATTGAGATTACTCTAAAAATTGACATTAGACCTGTCAAAACGGGTCGGTCGGGGGTTGCCGGTCGGGTCATTTTCGGTCGGGTAATTATCGGGTCGGTCATGTTTCGGGTTAAGTCACTTTCGGATCGGTCGGGTTCGGGTTTAGACGGGTCAGGTCCCGGGTCCATTTTCGGGTCGGATCAAATTTTCCCAGATCTATTCATGGTTAATCAATAGGTGCGCTTATTATAGGAAAATCATGAATAATTTGGATTATTCTAGGTAATTTTACCTTTTTATTATTAGTCAATAACAAACTAAAATTTTTTTTACAGAAAAATGTGTTTTTATTATTAGTCAATAATTAACAAACAAAAAAAATTTACAGAAAAATGTGTTTTTATTATTAATCAATAATAAACAAAAAATTTACCGCTCGCATCGTCCACACTTGAAACATTTATCAAATTGTTATGAAAACTTTTTGCTGAATACTTATATGATGATGTTATTATTCACTTTGTTAATTTTCCTACAATAATTACTGTGAATAATATTAAAAAGGAAAAATTATTGTGAATAATACAACTTTTTGTTAATTTACCTACAATAATACGAACTTTTGATTAACCATGAATAATACCAACTTTGGGGTGTTTTTTCCTAGAATAATACCAACTTTAGTTTATTAACTAATTTACTAATTTTTTTAGTCATATAATCACCTATAGTTTGATTTTTAACATGTTAGGTATATTCTAGGGAAACACCCCATAAGTTGGTATTATTCATGGTTAATCAAAAGTTAGTATTATTGTAGGAAAATAAGCAAAAAATTGTATTATTTCTGGTAATTTTTCCTATTAAAAATTGCACTTGTTAACCAAAAACTAATATTAACGATACATCAAATACATTTTTAAAAATTGCAATTTGATCAGATTAATGAATTTAAAAAGTGCATGATGCTTACGGCAATCTGTATATTTTATAATATTAAAAGGTGCATGATAAATAGAGGAAGAGCACATTGATCCTTACTGTATAAGAACAAATGTCTTTGTTTATCTATAGGGTTGTTTTATTTATTTTTATGTCTTTGTTTATCTATAGGGTTGTTTTATTTGTTGAGGTTTTTTTCTTTTTCTAAGGATTCATCCGTGGATTTTTCTCAAGCACAGGGATTTTTTGGCCACATTCTCCTATATGGGTATGAGCTGCTGTCGTTCTTTCCTCCCCAGACCCTAATCATAACTAATCTTATGACCTGAATACACTGGGTATGATGATGATGATAATAAAGTTAATAATTTAAAGAATAATAATGTGTTTCCTGCGAATTTGTTCAAAAAAACTCATAAATTGAGATATTCAACTCTAGGGATAGATAAAAAAGAAATCTTTTGGTTTTTCTATTTTTTTATGGAGAGAGTGAATTTTTTTATCAAAAGATCCGAAAAAATGGGTATTTAATCTCCAACTTCAATTCTTTGAAAGATACTTCAGAAAGCAAGCAAAAATGTTACTTTGAATCAAAGAACTATAAGAAAATATATGATCAATCAATTTTATTATAGAACTTGAAAAAGAGTCGAGAAAAGGGGGTTAATACTTTTATTTTTATTTTTTGAATTGAGATATTCATGAATCGAGATATAAATGGTTCAATAGGAGCAAAATTTCTAAGAACATTCAACGCATCTCGTCTTTGAGTAGAAGAGTCAATTTCAAGCAGTGCTCGATATTGATTAGTCTGAGGTTGTCGACAAAAAAATTTGTTTAACACATTGATTCTTTTTATCCAATTCATTTCGTTTCTTTTTGTCCAATTCACTTCCCATGTAAATTCTCTTATTGTCCAACTTTTCTTTGTATGTTCGGAGAACATCTCTATTAATAGATCTAAGATTCACATTTATGAATTGAAGGGTCCGAATGAATAACTCTACACTACCTTGTTAAAATCAATGGAGGAACAATATCACTATTTTTCATTCATTAAAATACACTACTTTCCAAAAACTGAAATTCTTGATCAATGGAGGAACAATGTCACTATTTTTCATTCATTAAAATACAAAAAGTAGATGATTCACCGATTTAAATAACCACGAGAAATCCTTTGATATCATGAATTCCTATTTTTTATTGATACTTAGCTCTGGATTTTATTAGTTGCTATAGTTTCTGTAGCAACTACTATTCACAAATTGATTTTATTTGATATATAGTTCTCTATGTATAATGTAAAACAATGTCAAGTGGGATCTTTTTTGATTCGTCTTAATGTGTATTTTTTTAAAAAATTAACTTCTTAGAATTTTTTATCATATGAAATTAGAGATATTAAAGATTAAAATCGTGCATTGGATAACGTGAAAAGCAGAAATGTAACAACTATTAAAAACCAGAGGAAGCATTTCACGATCAAAACAATTGGTTGAATCCCGTTAGATCATTTTCATATAAATTCAATGATACCTAGCTAATGTTATAAAGCAAATCGACTGTCGAATCTTAATTAACCCATACCAGGCCACTTCTGCTTTTAATATAACAAAGGATTCCTTTTTATAGGAAAAAAAAAGGCATGTAACAATAATTCGGATTTTTCACATAGACAATTCCTTATTACTCGCAGTAAGATAAATGAAAAATGTATCTACTTCATTTCTGCTTTTATTATAACTAAAGATTCCTTTTTTATATAAAAAAAAGCTCGTGTTAATAATTCAAATTTTACACATAGACAATTCCTCAATATATAAACAACTATGACAAGTGGAAAATGTATTGGAATTAATTCCCTTGATTTCTCATTATATGAATCAATCTTAAATACGAAGCAATTAGTTAACTTTTAGAAATATTCTACAAAATAATAATATACACACAATATTCTAAAGATAATCTAAAGATACTACATCTATATTAACAAAATGTTGGAGTGAACCAAAAAGTATTGGATAGAATCAGATCGTATCGTTGGCTAGGTAAGTGTCCTATAGTAATTAGAGTAGTAATTAACCCTGAAGACATTCACCATGAGATAGGGGAGTAGAAAATATCCAACAACACTATGAACTTATCTTGAAATTCGAAGTATTACAAATTTAAAATAATGCAAATTGCCCTGTGATTAAAATGTTATAGTGAAGAATCATTTGTGTATGAAAATGTAGGACTTTTTTCTTTTGATGAACACCGAATGTAGAACACATTGAAAATTTAATGGTGACACTTAAATCACTTGAAAACTTGATGATAGATTAAAGGTGATATACAAACTTTCCTTTTGTAATATAATTGATAATAAATTAGTTTTAGTTTTATCATGAAGTCCCTTTCATTGACATGACAATACAAAGCTCCATTAAACAGAGCTTTGTTTCAATGAAATGATCGTTAGAGACATAAACTTGTCGGACATCGCAACACTTTTTCGCCGCACCATTAAACTAATTAACAGTAAACCGTGCAATGCACATGTGCATATACTATTCTAGTTTAACGTGATGATTAAAGTAAGAATGTGTATATAGATTATATACTCAATCATGCAAATGCACACGAAAATCCATTATTAAAAGTGTCATGCAATACAACTATTCCTCGCATACGTTATTACACCAAAAAGAAATAAAAAATGAGACTTAAAACTATAACTTGTGTTTCTGATACGTGCTAAAAGATCAACTATCACCCGTTGGCCAAAAATAATTCCAACTATTAATTATTTTTTAATAATCCCAACTATTCTCATAATTTGTTGAAAACAAACTCACCCTCTTGTTACCTGCTGGAACATGTAACTTTTACACTTTTTTCTGTTTTTTTTTTACTTAACTGTTCAAAATTAACCATTTCCTTCATCTATTAATCAAAAAAGAAAGAAAAAAGTGAAAAAGTTACATGTTGCAGCCAGTTAAAGGGAAGGTGAGTATGTTTTCAACAAATTATGAGAATAGTTAGGATTATTAAAAAATAATTGATAGTTGGGCTTATTTTTGGCCAACGGGTGATAGTTGGAATTATTTTGAGCAAAATTTTCAAATTCAAATTATAAATTGACATCACCTAAAGAACATAATTAACCTATTAACTCCATGCTAGTATTTTGTCATTATCAAGTATAATACCAAGTAGATTCCATATACAAGAAATCAATATAATTTTTTACCATGATTACTAAACATAGACAAAAAAATAGACTGACTAAGAGAGTTACAGAAAAATTGTGCATATGTAAGAATAAGGTTAAAATTTGTAGTACTGAAATGTGTATAAGTTAATAAATTTGTCACTATATGTGGGCATTCCTTGTTGAAATAGACTGCAACATTAACTGTTTATGCAACAATTTCATTAATTCGTCCCACCCAACACTCATAAATATTCAAACTTTGGTCTCAAATTGTAATGATTTAATCTTTGAAATTTTCTTGTATGTTTAAGGAAATGTTGAGATATGATGTTATTGGCTCTTTAAGTTAACAAAAACCTTTCTTGGTAATGAATATTGGTAGGGTTTGGACTCCAATCAAATTGTGTTTTTTTGAATAATACAATGAAATGCATGGTCACCAAAAGATATCTTTTACATGTCAATCATGTTTCATCTTTGGCATAGTCACTACAACAAATTTAGCTTTTTGCGACATTAGATTTAGTGGCATTAAAAAAATGTCATTGATTTATATTTTTAGTGTAATAATTATTGGTTTTTATATTTAGTTCCACCATAAAGTGATTTAGCGACACTTAATTTAATCTTTAGTGACATATGTAATTGTCATTATAGTCTATAGTGACATTTGTGAGAAATGTCACTAGATCCTATGTCGCTAAAAACTTTAGTGTGACATTTCAATATGCTGTTAAAGGGTGTAACAAATGTCACTAAATCCTCTATATACACTATAAGAAATTTGAAATAGCGACTTTTAAATTAAATGTCGCTAAAGATATCCCACTAAAAACAAATTATGTTGTAGTGAGTGTCGTTTCTGACCTTAAGCAATGAAGATTTTTATCTAGGGTCTAAAATTAAAAAGGAGTCAATACATCAATTTAAGAATGTTGTCATGTAGGATACCGTACTCAATATACACTTTTCATTAGGCTAATTCTTTTATCAATTAAAAAGTATGTAACACTTTTATAATATCTATTTCCTTCATTTTTCCTAGGGCCTATAAAATATTAAGAACGATACTGCTTTGACAATTTTCTTTATTAGTGTTTTAAAATTCTCCAACGGAAATTCTTTTATATGCAAGAGAAATGGAAAAATAAATTTTTTATAGGCGTTAAGAATCGAAATTTTGTTACAAAATTGAAAATTTTAAATGCTTGTGATTTTAATCTCGTTAAGAAATAAACGTACGATGGATAACAAAATGGAAGAATAATATGAAAAAGTAAATTTTGGAAAAACACATGATAACTACTCCCTCCATTCTTTTAAGTTCTTCCACCTTACTATAACAGATAGTTTCAAAAGTTCTTCCACTTTAGAATACTTTCTATTTTTGAAAAGTTTTCATCCCACTTTTACCCCTTAAACCCCACTTTTCTTACTTCACACTACTATTTAATTATTTTCTCTCTCATACTTCCAATACAATCATTACTTCACACCAATATTTAATTATTTTTTCTCTCATAATTCCAACACAATCATTACTTTCCACTACTATATAATTAAAATAATACCCACTACCACCAAAGATTCCCACTTTCTTAATATGTGTGAAATACCCATCCGTAAGTAATAAATAAAAATGAGTGATGAAGGTAAAAATATGTGATGATCATTTTGCTTTTCTTAATTGTTGATTTACTTATATAATACATAAAGATCGAACAAAATAATTTTCATCAACAACAATCTTCAAGTTGAAGGACAAAAGTCACAAAAAAAAAATATATGATAGATGTACTAGTTTTTATAGCTGATCTTAATTTTTTGAGATTAAGACTCTAATATTGTTGTTGATATGTCATTAATAAAAATTATATATATATATATATATATATATATATATATATATATATATATATATATATATATATATATATATATATATATATATAAAAATCTGAACATTGCACGAATTTAGACAACAATCAACAATTAAGTTTACCAAACACATCACTAACTGTTAACAAACTAACAATTGTTTTATACAGTTAATTAGACGGTCAATAAGCAACACTCAATAACCAATCACCCCATTCTTTTGCAAACCTTTTACAACCCGTTTGGTTAATGGTATTAAGTGGTGGTAATGAAAATGAATTATAGTGTTAAATTTTATCAAATGTTCCATGTCATTCCCATGGTAATAAAAACTTTGATCGCAAAATTTTTTTTCCATTACCACCTCGTATCACCTCTCGCAATGATAATGCACTGGAATGAAATTTATAAAGAAAATAATATGATTGTCAAGGAACCAACTCAACCAAAAGCTTAAGCTGATGATTGAAGCCCCAGATATGTTATATACTCCAACACGCCCCCTCACACGAAAGCCCTTTGGGTTAGAAGTGTGGATACGCATATGCGTCCAAGGGGTGGTTGTGATTCGAACCCGTGACCTCTAGTCACGTTGGCTTCTGATACCATGTCAAGGAACCAACTCAACCAAAAGCTTAAGCTGATGATTGAGGCCCCAAATATGTTATACTCCAACAATGATTGAAGTTGGACAAGTATATAACAATCAATGTAGCAAGAGATATTTCAACAAATATTACACCAAGTCTCATAATTATTATCACCGTTTAATATCACATACCAAACAGTCCATGTTGAAACTAACTTTAAACATAGAAACACTTACCGACAAAGTTGGAGTTAAAACATTGATATTATTATTGTAGCGAATATACAATAGGAGTAGTTTTAAAGGAATAAGAAACAATGATAATGTGGAAAAATAAGGACAATGTACGAAAGGACGAAACACTGAATAAGAAAGGGTCAGGCGTGGGTGGTCGAGAAAGGCCTATCTTAATCCAACATATTTCATATTTTCATATGTAAAATAAAAATATAATGTCTTATTTTAATTATAAAAATTAAAACTTATCTATAGTAAAATGATTATTTTTGCTTTGACATTTTATATTGTTTTATCTTCCTTGTTGCGTGGTCCCATGATGATAAGAATAGAGTCTTAAGGTCCTAATTATAGTCATAGATTTGTGCTCGTCACGGTCATAATAATCAATTTAATATTTTGCTCGAAAATGAGATGAGAATAGGTAACAGATAATCCATATCTATACTCCTTATAAAGGGAGGGACATAGAATTGCGGTCAATTATTGTTAGATATTTAGAGCATACTTCCTCCGTTCCATAATACTTGCTACTGAGTGTGACATTTTCCCACACAACATGTCATACTCAGTAGCGAGTATTATGAAACGGAGGAAGTATAAGTTAAGTATGTTAATTATACTAAAGTATACGTATAATAAGTGAAAGGCTTAAGGCTCTATGACAAAGTAGGGACAGAATAATAATTACCTAAGTCCTAAGTTAAGTCAAAACAAAGCAAATAAACCGAAGAAAACATAACCAAAAGTCGAGTTGACTTTTGCGTCTCTACAACTTTTATCCTTTGCTCAAACAACTTCTTAACTGGCCAACATTATGTATGATATCATACAACAATTCGGGTCTAGTTGCAATTCGGTAGAATTTATGTTTTAGTCTAATCAAACACTTATCACAAAGCACCCGGTGGTCGCTCACCACTTGATGACTTAACCCATCCTGCTTATACTCGACGAGTAACATGCTACTCCAATGCTTTCCCCATCACTTTGGATAAACAATCCCAAATATTTAAATTTGCTTGTACGTGAAACAAGTCTTTTCAAATGATCACTTTTGGGTTGTAGCATTTTGCCTTCTAAAAACGTCCTCTACTCCTTTAATTTATCATTCGCCTCTTCTCAATTTGAATTCACGTGACCGTAAACTTTGAAAGTCATATTTATATAATCTTTGTCTAATTTAGCATTTAGTCTTATTTTTCTTTAATAAATAGCCAAAAGACATAGCTAAACATTATATTTTTCTTTAATAAGTAGCTTAATGGCTAACATAAGACAATACTACTAGCTATTCGAAATAGTCAACTAAACTAGCCTTAAACCAGCCAATGTTGTTAAAATTGAGATTTTACTTTGAATAGAAAGTAGATGTCAAAATCAAATCACAAAGTCGAATCGTAAAATTGACTAATCTACAAAATTTTGTTGGTTTAAGACGTAATAGTTATATGTATTTATTGTTGAAATACATTCAATGTAAAAATACTTAGATTTATTTTTATGAATTTTTTTTTACAATAATTCATAAATATCTAATTCTTACTTGTAATTCAATAACATTAATAAACAAGAAAAAAATTCAAATGGACTTAGAGTCTACACAAACCTAAATAAATAGAGTGCATGCATTAATTTTCACTGCCAATTAACTTTTTTTGTTGTCATACTAAAAATTTTAATTGTTTATACAAAAACTATGAGGTTTCATTAACAATATAATATTAAATACTTATTTATGTAACATAGATATAGTCAAAATAATACTATAACATAAAGTGAAAAAAGAAAAAATTCAAAAAACGAACTTCAAATCAAAATCAAAATAATACACGATCAAAATCATAACAACAAAAATTCAAAACATGATTGATGATGACGACTTGGCTTGAGTAGATACATGAAAGAAAGAAATGGCGGAGAAGGTATTGCAGAAAATGACAAAGAATGATGAAGATGTGAAAATGCGTTTTTCAATTTGAAAACATCAAATAGGTCAAGAAGACAAGAACTATCGCATGACCTATAATATTTAAGAATTGTTGCGTGAAATCTTCATTTTGCAAAATTGTACGATGTTATGAGTTTAAGCGATTCTAACCATTTTACTGTTGATGCTCAAACGTCTTATTGATATGGATATCCAACGACATGTACACTCGGTAGGCCGTGCCTTGTGCGTGCCAGAAACCAGGCCGATTGTTGTGCCAAAGTTCAAATCTTGCTCATCGAACATTCATAGCCCGAAATTTGTGTCTCTACTTTATCGGGTCACATACGGGTCATATTTGCCTGACTCGTATGCTAATTCGACCCGTGTCCATCTCTAGCCATGGGCCACAATATTCAATGTCAAGTGGGGAAAAATTGCACCACCTCATGGTGAGCTATTACCCCCAAAAAAGCGACGTTAGTGTTTGACATTTTGCTTTCAACACCAGCATCTATTATTTGTCAGCTTTTTCATGATATTTGGCTTCTTGTTTGACTCTTTACACACCCTTTTTTCTCTCCTATCCCTACTTACTATATAGTACAGCGTACTACTCAATGTCGAGACTTGTAAAGCTTATTTTCTTTTCTAATGTGGGCACCCTTTCATTATGGTCTCCGTGCCCAAATTTTGTACACTACTCCCTATTATAAAGTATTTATATTTTATTTTGTTATATGGTTTCGGAACTTGTGACCTTTTTAATGTAGAGTATGCAAATTACCAAGATGAGAGCACATTTTCTAAGAATGTTTGTTTGATTTTTCAACGTTACTATGATCTATACTTTTAGGGTCATTAAAATATTTAATTAGGCAAAAAATGAATAAAAAATTTTGTAACTAGGTTTAGAAGGATTGTTTAGCTCTCTTTGTTCCTACATAATTACTTGATTGAAGTTAGTATGACATTAAGTGTTATGATAATAGAAAAATTTCTCCAAAATAATTTTATCTATTGTTCATCTGCTGTGAATAATCCATATTATTGATTGTTTCTAAATAATCCAACATTTGTATATTATTTGCTGACAAAACTCATTTTCATATTTAAACTGCCTACTATAAGTACCTAATAGCCGTTACATTCACTTCTTCCCCCTTATGCTTTAACGTTGTTCTTACCCTACTCCTGTTTGGTGGTAGATACCTATAATAGCCGATTAAAATGTGACAAAGAGTGTTATCGACAAATAATATATAAATGTTGGATTATTTAAAAATAATCAATAGTAGGGATTATTCACAGCTGATAGACAATAAGTGAAATTATTCTGGACAATTTTTCCATAATTATATTTGCACCCACTCTATTATTTTGTCCTGCAAATATATGGTAACTCTCGTTGAAGTTGTATTAATTTCAAAGAGGGAATTAATCAATATCAGACCACTATATGTGTTCAAGACAGTAATCTTTTACCCCATCACACAATAAAAATCCTTAGACAATTAATAGATTCTTTAATCCTAAAAAAAAAAAAATCAATAAAAGACAAAGTTAACATTTTCTAGTATATTCTTTGGCATACTTACAAATTTTTTTTCCTTATATACTAGTATATTAGCTTAACATGGATTGTTTGAGAGAATATACCATCAACGAGGATAAGTGGTACATTAGAATTACCTTTCGTAGATAAGCATACTCCCTGCTTTTCTATATTTGTATCCCATTTAATTCTGCACACACGTTATTTGTATATTCAGGTGCGTTTAAAATATTATATTTTAAATTGGGTTAATTTGCGTTCTTAAGTATATGTCAATATCTTAATAATTTAATTTTGATTTTTATACACGTGTAATTTTTAATCGGGTCAAATCATACTCAGTTGGAGCTAAAATTAGGTGAATTTTGGACAACAGTATGCACATTATTCAATACATTAATTTAAAATCATAAAAATTTATATTTATAAACATATTAAACAAAAGTTTTGCGGTTCGAACCCTACTGGGCCCAAGTATTAACTGGGGGTTTCTTGACTACGCGCATCATCTTCTCCTTCCTTGAGATGTATGGTTTGTCGGCATCTTTAAAATAAAAAAAACCCACCCGAACCCTGCCTTGTTTTTATTACTGTGAGTATTCTTTACATTTTACCTTTTCATTAAGATGAACTTTTACTCAATTATATTAGTTTATCAATTAAGAATAAAATATGAATTATGTTGGTTGAATAAATAAGGGACAAAAACTAGAAGGAAACATATTGTAAAAGAGAGGGAGTTCTATAATTTAATTGGATTTGCACATTTTGAAAAATATACAAGTAGTCCCTCTATGTTTCTTACAAAGAAGAATTTTTTTGAAAAAGATTTCTTACAAGTTGATGCAAGAAAATTTTTTAAAACTTAGCGACTATATAGTTTAAAGGAGGAAATTTAAGCCCTCACATGAGTTGAAAACTGAAATAGAGCAAAAGTGCATCAAAGCACTTTAAAAAACACCCTAAATCTATTTGTTATTGTTAAATGACCATGTGTCTTAGGATAAAAGATGTAGATAAAATATCTTATTTGAATCGTCTAATCGCCTATTTTCATCATTTTAACTTATAATTTTTAGACGTGTATAATTCAATATATAAATAATCGAAATAGCGCATTAGATTGCGTAAAAAGTAAAATATAGCAAATATAGTGGAACGAAGCATAGGCGGATCCAATGGGGTGTCAATGATGTGAATTGACACCCCTTAAATAAAAAACAAAATCAAAGTGTATTGGACCCTGGAGTTGGATCACATGGTAGAAGCAATAAACCTCCACAATGACATCATGGGTTCAAGTCCCTTACACAACGTACAAGTTTATTTTTTTAAAAAAAAAAAAACTGGGAATGCACAAGTATGCAAAACGCATACTAAATATGGCTTCTAACTTTATTTATATTCCAATCAAGGTTGATGCCTTTATATCTTTATTCTTAAATTTTGAAAATTATAAATATCTTTCACGTTTTTATATTTTTGTTTTTTTTATTCTTAAAATTATTCATTATTATTCAATTTACCCTATTTTTACATTTTAAGATGTTACAATAAATTTGCCCTGTCTTTATTTTTAAATTTGACATTATCACTTTTACAATTTTTATTCTCTCTTAAATCTAAATATTTTACTAATTTTAACCAATTTACTTGATTAAAGTGTCAAAAATAAATGAGGCTAAATGGTTGGGCTGGCAGAAGAGTACATATTTGAATCACACACGTATTATCTTTAGGAATTTCACCGAGAGTGGTATTTTCTAACTGGCCCCATCTCATTATCTCCTTTGATAATATCATAATGGTATGATTTGATGTGCTCTATCCTTTCCCTTACGCTATCATTATAATTGATTATTGCCATACTTCTCCACCTAGTACACAGTTTTAAATTTTCACCTCGTTCGTACCATATAATTTTAAATATAATCTTTTTTAAAAATTAACGACATCCCTTATTTGCTTTTCTGAATCCGCCAACGAAGGAAGTATTTCATAAAATTAAATTGAAAAAATGAAGTCATTTTATGCAGTTCAATTCAAATTCAAATTACATTTAATCATTATCGAAACCAATCCAAAGTAACTTATATATGTTTTTCAATCAAATTCAAACAAAAACCAAGATAGTAAAAATAAATTTAATAATAAATCTAAATGTAGGAGTAAACTAACTAAATCAGTTTAACGGAGCTCATTATTTTCAACTTATTCAACTTATTGGATGAAAATTCATTAAATACAAGTAAAAATGTGAGAAAATAAATAATCACAAATTAACATTAAATTGAAATAAATTAATACATCCGTACCGAAGTTGTTCATACTTTTATTAATAAATAATAATAATAATAATAATAATAATTTTTACCTTCATTCTACATCTAGAAGCGTGTATCTATAATCTACCTCTTAAAAATAAATTCAAGTGGATAATTCTTCCAAAAAAAAATTAGTTAAGAGGCAAAGAATATACCAATACTCCCTTGTAAACAAATTGTCTCTTGTCATTTCATTATCAATAATATTATTTTAAAAAAATTAACATAAAAAGTTAAAAGAGGACAAAGACTTCTCAAAACAAACCATGATTCATATACCAAAGATTAGGAATTTGTTTACAAAAGTAACTTCTAGTCACTCTGTCTTATTTAATTTGCAACATTTTTTATATTGGTTCGTTTCACTTAATTTGCACCATTTCTATTTTTGGACTATGGCCCACTACTTTCGTTTAATCTCATCCACACATTTTAACTCTCTTTTAATTTCAACCACACAATTAATTCTCTCTCTTCATTTATTGCTACTTTTTTAAAAATACTTATCTTTTCTCTTTGATACAAATCAAAGACGACGGAGGGAGTACATGTGAAAGTAATTGTTGGCGGTAGCTAATGTATTTTCTCGTTTTTTAATTGGTTTAAAATTAACTTTTGTAATATTTATCAATTTATGTTATTATTTACGACTATATTATAGGAAAAAATAATCATGTGGAATTTGGTTTTATATATTTCGTCTCATGTTTTTTATATTAGATATTTTTATAATTTTAGTTACGTAAACCTTCAGATATAAATGACCTGACAAATGCATTGGACTACGCTAAAAATTATAAGAAAAAATGACCTTGAATAATGCAATCCTTTGTTAATTACTCTACAATAATATCAAGTTTTGATTAACCGTAAATAACACTAACTTAGGGAGTTTTTTCTAAAATAATACCTATTTTAGTTTATTAGCTAATTTACTAATTTTTTCCTTATAATCTCCTATAGTGGAACATAGGAAGTACTAACGAAAAACTCAATACTATTAAATGGTCGAAAAACTAATTGTACCATCTAACTAAACCGGTCATGGCCGTCAACAATCAATTGTAAAAACTCCTCTTCCAAGATAGTTTTATCACAAATTAAAGATATGAATGAATACTACTTCCTCCTATTTATTTTATTTGCCCCACTCACTTTTTCACACTTTATGAGGTAACATTAAAATTATGAAAAATTAATATCAACAATCCTTACATTGAAACTAATAAAAAAAGATCTTATATGACTATATTTTAACTTATAGATTAACAACAAAATACAAATTTTAAAAAATAAGATAAATAATGTCAAAAGTTAAATGTGACAATTAAAATAAACAACATAAGTATTATTATTGTATTGTAGGTAATATGAAAAGAAGGAAGTAGAATCCATTAAAAAACAAACCCAATATTAAATTAGTATAATGATACTTTCAAATTTCAATAAAGAGTAAGTACAAGGACACTTAAAAAGTGAATGTGACCATGTTAGGATGCCAATTAAAATGAGTCAAGAAAAATGACGACAATAAGAACACATCCATTCTTTTACATCTAATCTCTCCAAAAAACACAACCACCCACCACCTCCCCCCCTCCCTTTCAGTTTCTATCACCCCCACACACATTTTTCATCCTTTTCTTCTTCTCCCTCTTTCTGTATGGCTGCTTCTTCTACCTTCTTTCCTGACCCAAATATACTCCTCTCCCCTTTTTATTATGCTAATAATTCTATTAATTCTCAAACTAATCAATCTTCAAATCCATTTTCCAACTACTCCACTTCTCTTTTTCATCTAATGTCGTCGTCTAATCCTCATACTTCAACCATGGATGAGAATGTTACTCACAAAATGGCTCGGAAAAGGACTGCTTCTGAAATGGAACGTCCTTCGCCGGGTTCTAATGATTTAATTGATCAACAACAGATTAGTTCGGTCAATGATTCGGGTGTGTTTAATGCTGGAAATGATCAACAACAACAACAACAACAACAACAACAACAACAACCTCTTGTTTGTGGGTTTTCTGGGTTGCCGTTGTTTCCTCCTGTTGTAGAAAGAAATGTTGTGATGGGTTCAAATAGTACTAGAACTAGTATGGGGATTATGAGTAATTTTTCGGGTTCGGGTTTGGGGTCGGCGGTGGCTGCAACTCCAAGTTCTACGGAGGATCCAGGATGGGTAGATGGGATTATTAAGGATTTGATTCAGAGTTCTAATTCTGTGTCGATTCCTCATTTGATACAAAATGTTAGAGAGATTATTTATCCTTGTAACCCTAATCTTGGTGCTGTTATCGAGTTTAGGCTCCGTTCATTGGCGGATCCTCCGCCAGTACCACAACCAACAATTTCTCAAACCCAGTATCATAAACAGCAGAATCAACAACCCGGGTTTTCTCGGATTCATACCGGTAATTCAAGTCAAACTAGTTTGAATAATAAACCTTATTTTAATTTGAGTGAAATGGAGTGTTTCCCTCAACCTACTTCTATTGAATGTAGTGCAAATATGAACTGGGGAGGTGTAAATGTAAACACCGCAAACCAAATCTCAAACCCGACCCAAATCAATGATGGTTGTGTTGGTGGAAGTATAAACCCAACCCAAATCCCAAACCCGACCCATACTCATCTGCAACCCGAGACATGTCGTGTTGTGGAAGGGACTTCTGATCAGAATACCGAGTCTCGGGAGACTCGGGATTCTGATCAGGGTGTGGGGTCTGGAGTAAGGACGGAGGAATCTCCATCCAATACTCCAACCCCACCAGCCCCGCAACCTCCTCCACCACCGCAAGAACTTACTGCTGTGGTGAAGGCTCGGGAGAGGGAGGAGCTTCGGCAACGTAAGAGGGATGAAGAGGGACTTCACCTTCTCACCCTTTTACTACAATGTGCCGAGGCTGTTTCCGCGGAGAAATTCCAAGAAGCCGACGGAATGCTCGTTGAAATCTCCGAATGGGCTACCCCATTCGGAACCTCCGCCCAGCGTGTGGCAGCGTATTTCTCCGAGGCGATGTCAGCTCGTTTAGTGAGCTCTCGCCTCGGCATTCATACCTCATTACCTTCAATCCCACATCACCAAAAACTACTTTCTGCATTCCAAGTTTTCAATGGAATAAGCCCATTTGTAAAATTCTCACATTTTACAGCTAACCAAGCAATTCAAGAGGCTTTTCAAAGAGAGGAAAGAGTTCATATTATTGATCTTGATATCATGCAGGGCTTACAATGGCCTGGGCTTTTTCATATATTAGCATCTAGGCCTGGTGGCCCCCCATTTGTTAGGCTTACTGGGCTTGGGACGTCGATGGAAGCCCTTGAAGCAACCGGAAAACGGTTGTCGGACTTTGCAGAGAAGTTGGGTTTGCCGTTTGAGTTCATTCCGGTGGCGGAGAAGATAGGAAATTTGGATTTGGAAAAACTGCATGTGAGTAAAAGAGAAGCTGTTGCTGTTCATTGGTTGCAGCATTCTTTGTATGATGTTACTGGATCTGATACCAACACTCTTTGGCTCCTGCAAAGGTAAAAAAGACACTTCAATTTTTTTACCATACATTTGCTTTGAATTTTGATTAATATCAACTGAGTTTACCATTTACCGTTTCTACCCATGCAATGTTTTATATTGTACTTCCTCTGTATTATAATAGTTGTTGCAATTATGTTTTTTTACGCTATCTAATGCACAATTTTAATCTTTTAATATATTTATTTTCATATGATAAAGAATTCTAAAAAATTATTATGAATATATTCATTAAGATGAATCATACAAAACTATACATGGAAAAATAAGATCAATTGATGAATAGTAGTTGCTACGAAAACTGTAGCAACTAATAAAATCCGGAGCATACAGGAGAAGTAAATAAGTGCAATAACCGAGTCATAACAATCCTCTTGAATCTTGTGATTGACAAATGGTAAAAGATGATACTCTTTGAATCCCAACGATTAGCCCCAAGCACAATTATAGTAACACAAAAGCAATAATATTTTACATGGAAGTGGAATAAAAATGGGTGGATGGATTTAAATGTGAGTTAAATGTATGAACAAGAATTAAAAAGTATGGTCATGCCCAAAAGTAAAAATAAGACAATTTTTTATGAACAATTCATGTAGATTTGAATAATTATCTTGGAATGCACGAAGAGACTAATGTGCACCAAGAAATTTGGTTAATGACAATAGACTTAAGCTAGAGGGTTAGCGTCTAGATGTGTTAAATGTATTGTTCGAGTTGAGACTGAGTTAATTAATCAACTTTTTCGAGTTTGACGTATGTTTGCATATCCAAGCAGTTAGATTTCGGACGTTTAATAGAGTATTGTTTGTTGGGTTTGGCACAAATTGGGTCGGGTTATGGGCAATTTTGGATGGGTCATGCTCTATTTGCAACTTTATAAGTACATAATGTAAGCTTTGAAGATTTTGAGTTGACATGTCTTTCCTTGTTAAAATAAGGAAGTGGATCATACTTTTCTTTACTTGTGGGGGAAAAAAGAGTGTACCAGGCTATCATTAAAAGTGAAATTCATGCTTTTGTAGAAGGTTCTAAGTTATGATTTTGTTACTTAATTGGGAATTATGGAAGATTGTTGAGCCCAAAGCAACATGAAAAGTTACATTTTGATATGAGGAGTGTATTAAACTAGATTGGAATATCAAAAGATAATGCTTGTGTTGGGAATGGAGAATTGACTATACTACTGTTAACCTTTACAGAAAAGTGATGAAAATTTTACTTTTATTTCATGTGGGGTCATCTATACTATGCAATACATAGTGAAATAGTAGTGTTTTGAGGATTTGAAATATGAAAATCTATGGTATTCGAACCCTTCATTATAATTTAAGTATATGTATCGGACTTTCAATATTAAGACACGGATAGTAAGACACCAAAACATTTCAATTTGAACTCGAAATATGAATGTTTTTGAAAGGATAGCCAAGTTAGAAATTACCCTACTTAATTATGAATTCTCAAGACATAGCTGCATACTAAAATTAGGCTAATAATAGCTTCAAGAATCTAGATGATTAGCAGGGCCGGGTCAATCACCTAGGGCCCCAAAAATAAGGGGCCTTAAATATTATATTGTGCTATTCAGGTTCGATTCCGAGCAATACGTTTTAAGTGATTTGTTTATAAACTTGTTTTATATTCGAAGTAATTTTAGAATATAATGTTACAATATTTTTTTTTTCTGAATTATTTTTCTTGGAAAAATTTATTATCTTTTGATTTGATATAATGAAAGACTTGATTTTGAAAGAAATCGTAAAAATAAGCAGGACTTTCAGAATCTTTGCTTTGCCGCTGATGATTAGTTTATACAAAGTCCAATTATACTGGGTGCTTGTCAATAATCAATATGTTGTGAAAACATTATCTCTAATCAAATTTTTTCCTAGATTGTTCATCATTGTTAACGTGTTAGGATATAATTTCCATGTGCATTTGGTTGGGGCATTCCATTGGACTTTTTTGGCCAATTATTTGTTTTTAATTGTCAATCTTATTAGTATGGTTGTTATGTCTATTTTGCAAAATCAAATCAAGATCTTTTTGTCTAATATATTTCGGAAAAACATGTCCTGCTCTTTTATTTTCAATAACTACTAAGTTTTTAAACGCTCTGATCAAAACCTAAGGCTTTATTCAATTTGTTGGTTTCTCTTTATTTTTGGGTATTAAATTTGTTGTTCTTGCAAATCGAACTTTTTGATAGCCATTGTCTTAATCATTTCTCAATTTTATGTCTTTGAGGTAAAAAGAACATTTCCGAAGCTATTAAGTACCCAAATGTCTCAAATTACTTCCCCAAACGAAACATAAAATACAATCGTCGAAAGTTTATCTTCTCTAGGGTGCAATTTCTTTGCTTAATGAACCTTGAACTTGTGATTATGTGTCATTTTTACATGTAAGGACTTTTGTGTGAACTTATTAGGTTTAATCTAGTTCTACTCTTAACATTTTTTGTTTTGTTTGGTATGATCTAATTACAACAATAATACGCTCTTGAGTTGCGAGGCCCCACTTATTGGAGTAATGCCTCGCATTCCAGGGGAAACCCTCGGGTTCAAATCCTTGTGAATGTTGATTCCCCCAAACGAGTTTACCCCTAAGATAGGATACGAATCAGACAATGGGGCATGCATATGATATATACCTGAAATTAATGTATTGAAATGAGTTGAAGTGAATATAGCTAAGTTTATGAATAAATGTTTTTGCAGATTGGCTCCAAAAGTTGTGACAGTAGTAGAGCAAGATCTGAGCCGAACAGGCACCTTCCTCGGAAGATTCGTGGAGGCAATCCACTACTACTCAGCCCTCTTCGATTCCTTGGGAGCAAGTTACGGTGAAGATAGTGAGGAGAGACATGTAGTCGAGCAACAACTTCTCTCACGGGAAATCAGAAACGTTTTAGCAATAGGAGGTCCCTCGCGGAGTGGAGATCCCAAGTTCCCGAGCTGGAGAGAAAAATTACAGCAGTCTGGGTTCAGAGGGATCTCCTTAGCAGGTAACGCAGCCGCTCAAGCTACATTGCTTCTAGGCATGTTCCCTTCCGATGGGTACACTCTGGTGGAAGATAACGGTACCCTTAAGCTTGGATGGAAAGACCTTTGCTTGCTTACTGCTTCGGCTTGGAGGCCTTCTCATGCTCATACTATGAGCACAGTCTGTACAAGGAGCCAGTAGATCGCGGCACCTTGTAGTACGCAGCTAAAACCATGATATGCACGCGATGAACTTCTGATTATGATGCACATTTATGAATCCGCGACTTCAATAGGATGGTATGGAGCCATAGAAGGATCTTTCTTGTATCATACAAGTGTGTTAGGATTCAGGAAGAAGGTGAAAGCACACTTCCCTTTAATTTAAGGGCTGTAATTTTCTGGGATATTGCCATTTTGGTCATTGTTCTAGTTAGCTAGCTTTGCTTTGGCAAAAGGGACTATAGAGTTTATATGTTTTTCTACTGACAGCAAATGTATTCATGTATCATGCTCTTTCACTTTCGAGTTCCTATATAAATAGTTTTCCATTTCAATAATCAATGGACGTGCTTTGCAAATCCACCATCTTCTTATCATTTACGATGAGGATAGTAGAATTCTAGAATGAATGGGAGGTCAGTTAATATCACTTAAATTCAAAATAAATTCTAGTATATGTAAATATACTGAAAGGAGAGGCTAAACCTCACTCAAGGATCACTAATATGAAGTTTAAGTGAGTATTTGTATTGTGTCAAAGTTTAGGAACAAATAATGCAAGTAATAATGAATGGCAAAATAAACAAATAAACAAACAAGATTTTTAAGGTGGTTCACCAATTGGCTACATCTACTATCTAGCCTAGGATATATTTAATATGTGTTTAAAGGAGAAATACAAAACTTGATAGGAATTACAAATGGAGGTTATGTGTAATGGAAGAGAGGAGCTAATAGGGGAGAAAAGCAAAAGATAAATAGCTCTAGGATAATGAGACTATTGGGGCACGTATTACATGGAGTATAAGTGGGTATATATAGAGAAATATATGGGACAAATGAGGGCATCAACTTAATAATATAAGCTGTCAGCTTTACGCCAAAACAGAAGCTCGGCAACAGCCGCTCGACCCACCTGCTCGGGCGAGTGAGCTAGTCGAGCACAGTAAAGGGGGCTGCTGGTTGCTTTCTTCAACTTGTCTCCTTGGTCCCCTACACCCTTGCTCTTAGTACTCATGTCCTTTTTCTAAAATGGGGTGCTACAACTCTCAAAACTTTGCATACCAAGTCTCCACTACCCATAGTACTTTGTACTAATGTACTAACTTGATTCCCACTCATCCAATCATAGAGTAGTACTTATATCCTTTTCTAATTTACATTAACTAATATGATTAATTAGACTAATCATGTTTTGATTACTTGGTAACTCAAGTCACCAATAATCCTAACATATACCTTAGATGAGTTTGTATATTGTTTTCATATGACTGACAAAGGTTTGAAATCCTTTAATATCATGTTTGGGAATAATAATTTCATTTGAAAATTTAGAATTGCTTTAAATTTATCGTTTGACAAATAAAAAATTTTCAAATTTAAATTTGGATTAAATGTTGATAATTTGAGAATGACTACCCAAACCTTGTCATTGTCAAATTCTTCATTTATAATTTCATAAAAAATATATATAATTTGAAATGAAATACTTTGTTCCATAACACAACATAAATGCATTTTTCTTAAGAAATTTTTTTGACATTAATTATCTTTTTAGATCCGCCACTGGTAAAATAGATGGACTGATATGAATATCTTTTTAGTAGTTATATCTATATCTATTTTAATCCCTCAACGCCATAAGTTATGTCGAATAAATCTCTCATACTCATGTTTGCCCTTTAAACACGTGTAAAATAATATGTACTCACTATTTGATTTCACAAAAATTTGGACAAGACAGTCACACTAAATTTGGGCGCCCAATTTATGAGTGTAACAGCATTTCAATTCTCTGAGCATTTATCATTTTTGACTAAAGGTATCAATTTTGAAAATTAATACATTTAAGGTCAAAATTGAAAAATGCCCAGAAAATAAAAAAATGCCCAGGTTGATACTCGCGCAAATTGGTCCCGCCCAATTGACGTTCTCATTATGAGGCAGTCTCATCCAATACCAGCTGATATGAATTGGTTTATAAATCATTGTTGGATTTAGGGCTGTAAATTCGGTTACTCGGTCGGGTTTTGGGTCGAATTTCATCGGGTTCGGATATTCTCGGGTTCGGGTTTTTTCGATTAATTTAACGTTTTAGCTCGGGTCGATTCGGTTACGGGTCTAATCGAGTGCGGGTCTATATCGGGTTAATACCACATTGGGTCGGTTTCAGTTCAGGTCGAATCGAGTTCGGTTTGTATCGGGTTCAGTTAATACAGTTCGGATCCAGATTGATTATACTGCAGGTCAAATTGCGTTTGGTTAGACTATGGGTCGGGTTCTTTTTCATTTTAAGTTAACGTCAGGTCGGGTCATATTGGGTTCGGGTTGACTTCCAATCGATATATCATTTTTGAATTTTGAGTTTTCCATTCGGTTATTCTTCGTATTCGGGTCGGTTAAAGTCCAATTCAGTTGATTTTATAAAGAATGAACTTTATTTTATTATCAATTTATTCAAGTTGGATCGAACTTTTTGCTTAACTAAAAGTCTAAACTTGATTCAGTCGAATTATTTTTAGTTAACTATTATTGATGGAGCTGAATCAAACTATTTTTAGCTAACTAATATGATTTAGCTCAATAAAATTTTTATTTTTGTTAAACTAAACTTGATTCAGTTAAATCAAACTGTTTTTTTTATCTAAACTAAACTTGATTCGACAATCCAACGTAATTTAAGCTAAACTATATTTTAGATCATGAAAAGTCGATTCAGCTGAATCAAACTCACTTTAACTGAACAGATTTGATAAGTTGATTCAGCTAATCAAACTCACTTTAACTGAACAAATTTGATAAGTTGATTCAGCTGAATCAAATTCACTTTAAGTTGAACAAATTTGATTCAGCTAAATCAAACATTTACTTTTTTTTCTTAACTAAAAATGATTTAGCTAAATAATTTTTTTACCTAAACTAAACTTGATTTAGCTTAATCAATCATTGTTTTATTTGACTAAACTAGATTAAGCTGAATCAAATGCTAAAATAAACTTGATTCAACCGAATCAAACTGGTTTTATCTAAACTAAATTTTATTCCACCTAATCAATAGTCACCGGCGGTCCGTTGGGTCGGGGTGTTACAAAACGAAACTTAATTCAACTAATCAAACTTATTTTTACCTAAAATAAACTTAATTTAGCTGAATCAAACTTATCTTAAATTTTGTTAAGTTGAATCAAACATATATTTTTCCTAAACTAAACTTGGTTCAGCTAGACAAACTTACACAATATAAACTAGCAATTCTTTTACCTTATATGATAGCACCAATTTTGCTTTTACATAATTTTCTTTTATTTATAAATATCCACTTTTATAATTCAGTACGCTTTTTTTATTAGTCTTTTTGTTAAAAGCTTATAAGACTAGAGACAAAGTCAATAATAATAATAATAATAATAATAATAATAATAATAATAATAATAATAATAATAATAATAATAATAATTTTTTAATTTTACTTAAAAAAAGTGACAACATTGTCCTAAATAAAATAAAATAAAAAAGACAAATTAAAATAAAAAGTGAGGCAAAATAAGAGACTTTGGACAAATTAGTAAACTACCTACACCACCGTCCCATTCCCACGTTTCCCATAAAGGCCATAATGCCATTATTCCCCAACTTCCTTCTCAAAAACGACCTTCTAAGTTTGGTTAACCATATTGTCGGGTTAATCTCGGGTGTTGATTGTGAGTCATTTTGGGTGGGATTATGTTGAGTACCTATCGAGTTAAACACGGGTTCGAGTTGTAACAGGTCGGGTGCAAATCGAGTTCGGTTAACCGGGGTTTTGGGTAAAATCATCAGGGGGTTCATAGGGGGTCAACATCAGGTCGAGTTTCGGTCGATTACAGATCACTACACCTCGGGTCAACCAACAGGTCGGATACAAGTCGATTTCGAACGGTATTACAGGTCGGGTCAATTTTTCACGGCCCTACTTGAATTCATCTTATATGGTGCTTATTCAGCCACATATTTGAATAACACCGTTTATTTTGTAGTTCACAAATTTGCATTTTCAAATTTATGCCAATAAAGTTATCATATTATTTGAAAATGAATTAATATGCAACATTTTTTCTTTAGAAAAAATTTCATCTAAAAATAAAATAATTTTTAATGTATCGTCATCATCATCTTATCCAGTGTATCCCGCTCATAGAAACTATGAACAGAGTATGGGGAGAGAAGAACGGCGGCAACTCATATCCATAATGGAGAGCGCGACCAAAGAAGTCCCCCGACTCGAGAAAAATCAATAGAAGTTTCTGTAACGAGGAAAATACATAAAGTAAATAATAATTTTTAATTTATCATTTTGACAAAAAAACATTTCTAATAATTGTTAATAAACTACATATCCTCTATTAAGTATAAGTGCTTTGCATAAATTTTAAGAAAATGCAAGTTCAATGAAATCTTTTCTCCATTTATTTCTATTTTTTTACCACTTCAACATGCAAATCTAACATTAAAACATATAAACATACGTATCAAAAAAAAGTTAGAGATATTATGCAGTAAAAAAACTCAATTTTGATAGTTAATTATATGTATAAATTAAATCTGTAATTTTGGAAATTGTCAAAAATATATTAAGCAATATATTATACTCTTTAATTTACTCATGAATTTGACTATATATAAATGCTAGTTAAAGATACTTTAATAGTAGATATATTGCTCAAGATCAATTGCCATGTCATTTTTCTTTGATTAATATGTGAATTTTATTTGGCAAGTTCTCTTAAATTGTGACATTACCACTTCAACATGCAAATCTAATTAATAATAGTATTTCTTTTCACTCGTGTCCTTCAAATTGTCTTTGGTCATCCTTGCCTTTCTTTTTTTGTATCCTTGATCCTTGAGTTCTAAAATTTCTTTTGATATTGATTAATTTTTTGTTATTATAGAATGTAATATGGGTTTAATTGATTTTTTTAACAAATCCAATAAAGAATCTCATAAATAAACAAGTCTTGTATGATTTTTTTTCCAATCTAAGATAGGTCTATATAAGAATTCAAATTTAAAAATAAGTGTTTAAATATTTAAAGTGTCAAGTTTAAAATTTAAAATGACATTTTAAGCATTAAATATATGAATGTGAGTATCATAATTAGACCATCTTAAATGAGAATTTGGGAAACCATCTCTAATTGGGCCGACCCATAAAAGAAAATATAGTGTGTTACGGGGTCAATTATAAACCCGTAATTTATTTAGTCAAACCATAAACCGTCCACCTTATTCTAATAACTTTCCAAAATAACTACTCACTACTAACCGACTATAACCTTCCATTATCATCTAATATAGCCTCCAATCTCCCAGAAATAACTCCATGCTTAGTACTATAAATAGATGCTACATACATCATTTGCAAAAAACTAAGCTCTGATATTCTTACCATACTCCACAAAAAATACACCGCCCTCCTACTTACGATCGATATGTAACTAAATATCCTTTAATTGATTGAACTCATCCTACAATCCGTTATCTTGTTTTCATTAATTATCATATATTCATTACTTTCGGTTTCCCGATCTGACTTGAGCGTCGGAGGAGTTTTCCGGGAAATCACCCTCGAGTAAGGCTAATGCTGTATTGCAGGATTTGAGGTCTCATCATCGGAAGGATTAAGCATATTAACAATCGTCTCCAATTACACCTATCTCCAGGTATTGTAAGTGTCTTTTGCACTTCCTCGTTTCATTACCGAAACATAGTGTATGTTACTCGATGAGTATTAAAGATATTGTAAGTAGATATTTAAGATATTGTAAGCATTGCACGCGTATTGTATGGGCATTAAGATTTTTGCAAGTAGGCATACGGGATACGGTAAGTAGGTATTAAGGATCATGTAAGTAGGCATTGACGATACAATAAGTAGGCATTAAGCTTTAATAGGTTGGATCAGAAAAACGTCCCTCAAAGAGACGATCTCTTAGAAGGAAAATTTGAAAAAGATAAGATTATTTATCAAAAAAAGTATAGGATAAGATCAAAATCAAACTTATTCCAAATATAAGCGTCTGCCTCATTTTTAGTGAAAACGCTGTTAAGAGGAGCGATTTTGGGCCCAGATGGGTTAAACGGAAATCGCTGTTGGGAATAACGATTTTCATATTGGTTGATCTTGTCCAGTTGGCTTATATGGAAATCGCTGATGGGGGTAGCGATTTCCCCTGTAATTTATTTTAGTACAGGTACGTATATATGGTGTTGTAGAGAAAAAGCTAAAAAAAAGTAAAAATGTTACAGAGGAAATCGCTGCCCCCATTAGCGATTCCATATAAGTCAATTGGACAAGATCAACCAATATGGAAATCACTGTTCCCAACAGCGATTTCCCTTCAGCCCATCTAGGCCCAAAATTGCTTCTCTTAATAGCGTTTTCACTTAAAATGGGGCAGACACTTATATTTAGAATGCTGAAAAAATTATACTTGAAGGTATGTTATTGACAACCTGGATAATGGGCTCAAGATATGTGTTTAATGGGCTCTTGTGTAGGCTTGAGCTAGTTTAGAGCAAAAAGGTCGTTAAAAAGACTTGCAACTTTGCGAGAATTGTCATGGGTCAGATTAGCACAAAACAATCTATAATAACTGTCTTACTGTACCCTACCCTTTTTTAGACGGCCCTCGACTTGGGAAGGATATGATCCTAAATTTCAAATTAACTTATTATTCATCATTATATAATATTTGAGTTAATACTACCCAACTATAATAATAATCACTAATTTTTAAAATTTCGTAAAAGAATGCATGGTATTTTCTTATTATAGTATAATAGTATTGTTTTAAGAATAAAATAAGAATAATTTTTAAGTAATAGCCATGTTTAGATCATTTATAAATAATATCTGCAAATCAAGTTCAATTCAACTTCAAGGTACGACACAAAATTTAACGAGGTTCACCCAATGTAAGCTACGTCTTTCGGTGTGTAGTATCTCTTATATTATCACAAATGAAGAATTACAATTGAGAGGTGCATAGTAGAGCTGAGGCTCGTTCGAGCGTGGCTTCCCAGCAGCTTCTGTTCTCTGTCATTTCATCCGCTCGATCGAGCATGCTGCAGAGTCACCTTTTGATAGCTTCTGTTTTGGTTGCTCGAATAAGTCATGAAGCATATTTGTAGTGAGGACTCTTACTATACTTCATAAACTTCGTTCAACATACGTAATTATCATTATTATTCTTATGTGTTTCAGTCGCACTTTAATTCCCCCATAACTTCAAGAATTAAACCACAACTTTAATCACCCATTAATTTACTCCCATAGGATTCCATCCTAAGAGTACACACATGAATGCACCTTTTAATTTGTGCACTCAAGTCACACTTAAATCATAACACCTACTATACTGTCCCCTTTTGGGCTATACTGTTATATACTCTAACACGCCCTCTCACACGAGAGCCCTTTGGGCTAAAAGTGTGGATGCAGCACATGCCCTCCTTATATATGGCGCTAAATATTCCACTTTAAATGAGGGGTGGTTGAGATTCGAACCTGTGATCTCTTATCACCCTGGCTTCTGATACCATGTCAAGAATAAACTCAACCAAAAGCTTAAACTGATGGTTGCCCTCATGATATGTTATATACTCTAACAGAAAGGTTATTGCGAATTTTATTAGGGTAATCAATATAGAGTATATAACATATCTTGAGATTTCAATCATAATTTAAACTTTTAATTAAATTGGTTTTTTGACATGATCATATAAGAAGCTAACATGACAAAAAGTTATACGGCCGGGTTTTGAATGTCATCTACTCCACATTAAACTGGAATATTTAGCACTGTGTATGAAGAGAATATGATAAAGTATGATAAACAAAATTAAGAGATAACAAAGTTTAGAGTTTAGGGCAATTTTCTGTTATATTATTCACATCTCCTTCTCCATGATTATATACAAGCTACAAGAACTATAACAGGAAAGAATAAACGGCTATACAAAGATCATGCCTAATTATATGGATTCCTAATATAATATATACTAAGAATAAAAAATATACTAAGAATATCTCGTATATTCTAACAGAATATAATTACATTTACACTTCTAATTCAAAAGGCTATTGTATTAATTAAAAAAACTTAATATGACTGTGGACTGTGGTTCTGAACTTCAGGGGAACAATAGTGAAGAAAAGCTCATCCCAAGTTGTATATAGGCACTTAGCAGCAAAAAACTTATAAAAATGTTTTTTAATTCATATTCAGTTAAGTTACATAACTCCATCTCTCATATTATCGGCACTTAACGGTGATAATCAAATGACTTGTAATTTAAATTTTTTTGAAATGCATAATGTTATTTTCATGGTAATGAAACTTCGATCATAAATTATTTTTCCATTCATAATTAACACTATTACTTAATGTCACATTTCCAAATGGTAATGTACTCGAATGAATTTTAAGAAGAAAACAAAATGATTGGAAACATAATTATTAAAATTTATCAAAAGATTCAAACCAAAATTACATTAATTCAGTGATGTAACTATATACGTAAGGATAGGAGTTCTCCATCGGTTTCCGCATAGAGTAATGAAAATGGTCTATAATGTAACATTTCATCAAAAATTCCATATCATTCCCTTGGTAATGAAACTTTAATCACAAAAAGAAAAAATTGTTTACGAATTTCCATTACCACCTAATACCATCTCTTCCAATGGTTATGCATTGGAATGAATTTTATGAAGAAAATGAGATGATTGAAGTTGGACAAACATGACCATCAACGTAACCAAGAGATTTTTAAACAAAACTTACACTAGTTTTAAATTCCTATTATATATATTTTTTAAAATATTGTAAGTATGCATTAAGAATGATGTAAGTAGACATTTAAGATATTGAAAATAAGCATTAGATATTAGAAGTCTTATGTGATACGATAAGTAGACATTAATCTTTTAATGGGCTGGACTTGAAATATGTATCTCAAAGAGACGGTTTCTCAAGACACTAGCTGTTGCTTAATACTATACATAATAATAAAAAATTTATTTATATTAATTTAAATCAGCACACCCCAAATAATTTTATTACTCCAATTGAAAACATACATAATAATATTAAAATATTTTTATATATCATAATATATGAGATCAATCATATCTACATTAATGTAATGGTAAATAATACTCCCTCTGTTCTTTTTTTATATTTTATTTTGGGTTTTTTACAAATATTAAGAAAGATGGAATCTTTGGTGGTAGTGAGTATTATTTTAATTATATAGTAGTGAGAAGTAATGATTGTATTGGAGTTATGAGACAAAAAATAATTAAATAGTAGAGTGAAGTAATAATTGTATTGGAAGTATGAGAGATAAAATAATTAAATAGTAGTGTGAAGTAAGAAAAATGGGGTTTTAAGGGGTAAAAGTGTGATGAAAACTTTTCAAAAATAGAAAGTATTCTAAAGTGAAAGAACTTTTGAAACTACCCGTTATAGTAAGGTGGAAGAACTTAAAAAAACGGAGGGAGTATACAATTATTTGTCACACCTAATACAAATCTAAACTAACATCCTTTCAATTTTGTTCCTAACATTTTGTAGGCCATAGATAAATAATAGTTATGGACCTTCTTTATGGAAGATCAATTTTAATCTTTAGAAAAGTACTGAAAAAATAATACAAATGAATTCCCTTAAATTGAAATAAATTATTTTTTTCAAAATTCATCTTCTTCATTTTCTCTCCAACATAGCTACTTCCTAAAAATATCTATTGTAGACTTAAGGATTACTTTTAAATTAGATCTTCTATGTATAATGGGCCCTGAGCGAAGACACTCCTTGCCTTCCCCGACCCTGCCTTTAATCACATGTATCTTCATCCATTTGTTTCTATATATCTATACTATCAACAAACTCATTTTCTTTCTTAATCTACTTATTTTTTTAATTTACTTATTTTTTTATTGTTGTCGTTTTCTATCATTACTTTGTAGTCTATACTTAACAGATAACACCGAAATATAAAAATGCGCAATTTGAGTACCAATTTCAAAGAGCCAAAGACCATAAAAAATAAAAACTCACAAATATATAGTCAAAATCATAATCCTAAAAAATCATTATCGACTACATGAATCAATATATTAATTCCAATTGCCATCCATGTATTCTTCCTCGTTCCAATTTTCTAACATCCACAAGTTTGCATTTCATCTTAAAATTTGAGTTGGTCACTAAGTCTAGAACTAGCGTTGCCTAAACATAACACTCCTAAATAAAGTCTTAGCTAACTAAAGAGACTAATGATCAAGTGTAAACCACAAGCTAATAAATTGGTAAGACTACATAATAAAATCTCATTCTTCTCAACTAATAGGCATAAATCATCACCCAAACACACCAACTCAAACCCTTTCTAATCCTATATAAACCCTAGCAACTTCTCTTAATATTCCACTCAAAATCAAACCCTAATACACAATCAAAATCCAATCTCCAAGGTAAGAAAAAAGATTTATACACTAATATAGCATTAAAGCGACATCCTTATCCTCTATCTTAACATCAATATTACGTAAAGATATTAAGTTCGAAAGAACGAAACATGGCATCATTTCAATGCAATTTCTTTGTTACTCTTCTGATCAATATCACCGTATTAATCATGTTAAGTATCAATGGCATTCATGCATCACGGCATCTTCTCCAAACAACACCTCCTCAAACAACAACCCCAAACATGCCTAGTATTCCTAATTTACCTCAACAACCAACCATTCCAAATTTACCTCAACAGCCTAATTTGCCAAACATGCCTCAACCCTCCATGCAGGTACCTTCACTTCCAAGTAATCCAACCGCTATTCCTGGGTTGACTCTTCCTCCTAATCTAGTCCAAGCAATTACTTCATTCTTGCAAAATTTGCCTAATACTCTTCAAAATGCACCTAATAACTATCCCTTTATCCCTTACATTGCTCCTTCTCCATCCAACTAATATTATTTTTAGTGGCGGATCTAGAACAAAATCAGATGATGTCAATAATATTTTGAAAAAATTGTGCTTAATGGGGTTTGAAACCAGTTAAAAACAATAAGATAGCAATGATCCTACCAATATAACCAACACATATCTGGTTTATACATAAATTGATTGCTGCCAATTGATATATTAACTAGACATAGATCCGCTCCTAGTTAATGTGACATTATGTATTGTATTGTGTTCTATTTCTTCCTGTTTGAGACATCTACTTAGCTATTTATACTTTATATTTTTCCCTTTTTGGGAAAAATTGTATTTTGTGTTTTATTAGGCATTGATGTTATCATTTGTACGCGTGATGTATATCATGTATAGATGGATTATTTCGAGTGCTTTGTTACAATCTTAGATATATACTCTCTTTGTTATTTTTTGTTCCTCTCGTCTACTTTTTGTATGATTTTCAAAGTAAATTTTGAGTCTTAATATCTCTAAATAAATGTGCATAATAAAAAGTTTATAAAAAATTTATTATAAAAAAGTATACATTAAGATAAATCTAACGAGATCTCATATGAATATAATTTATTATCTATATATGTCTTAAACATCTTAATCATTTTTCTCTCCAGAATATAATATTCTAAAGTCTATACAGGAAGAACATTAGGAAACGGAGGAAAAAATATACTTGGGAACTCATTTAGATTATATTTCATGTAATATACAATTTGAGTTCATGCAATGGATCTCCTAGTTTAATTAGTAATTTAGATGGCAAATATTCAAATAGTGTTTGACAATAATGCAGAATTTATTTGAAAATGAAGAATTTAAATTCAATATTCTAATTAATAAATTGTGAATATCACCTATTTACTTAGAAATTTCAAACTTTAACTAAAAACTCATGAGAAATAAGTTTTTCAAGACATTATTGAGGCAAGATCTAATTTAATTTATATCATATGTTTATGGCCTAATGTTATGGGTTAGTTGATTCAAAACGAATCAATATAGGGGAGATTTGTGAGGAGATATTTTGTGTTTGGGTATTCGATTAAAAATTAATCAAATAAATCTCCATGAGAATATGCCATTCTTTTTGTATAAAGTTTGTGAGAACAACTTTTGGTCCAATTATTACTGTATATACTAGATACATTCCCGTGTAAAACTCGAATATAATAAATATTTACTTTTATAAATATATAAATATCAATTTATAAAATTAGTTTATTTAAAACATAAAACATAATATTAAATCTTTGTCTTTGTTATAATAATATAATTGACAAAGTGAATAAAATAATACTCCCTCCTATTCACCACAAGTGTCCCATTTGCTTTATGCACTCTATCCAATGCACTTATTCAATCCTTAATACCTCTAATTGTGTATAATTAAAAATTCTGGAAAGTTGATATAAATAATCCTTGTATTGAAACGAATCAAACAAGATCTCACTTGACTATATTTTAACTTATGGATTAATAATAAAATGCAAATTAAAAGTAAGAGATAACAGTGCCCAAAAAGCAAATGGGACACTTAAGGAGAATAGGAGGGAGTATAATTCAATTATATTAGGAAAATTTATCTAGAATAATCCAACCTATTCATGATTTTCTTACAATAATCTCATCTATTGATTAACCATGAATAATCCCAACTTTGAGGGATATTTGCCTGGAGTAAACTTGGGTAACTCAATGACCTGCTATAGTAGGTAATTCACCAAAAAAGTAAACTCAAAATTAAGTTAAAATTAGAGAACAATTTTGAAATTTTACATAAAAAATTCTTACTAACAAAAAAATCATAAATTTTTTTAAAACATTTTAAAAATATTTTTCGATATTTATTTAATTTATCTTTTTTATTAAAAAATATAAAACTTGCTATAGCAAGTCATCTGGTCACTCGGTTTACTCTAGGAAAATACCCCTCGAAGTTGAGATTATTCATGGTTAATCAATAAATGGTATTATTGTAGGACAATCTCGAATAGATTGAATTATTCTAAGAAAATTTTCCATTATATTAAAACCTTTATGAGAAAAAAAGACAAAGTAAAAATTGATTATCATTAAGCTATATTATATTGATAAAATCGCTCGATTAAGTAAATAAATGTTCATCAATAGATTTTATCAGATTTTAATTAATATAATTTTTACATGCAATAAAATACTTTATTTATTATAAAAAACTATTCTTTTCTATGATCCCATCATTGAAAGATTTTAGATTTTCCATCAATATATATTTTAAGAAAAATTACCTAAAATAATACAACCTTTTTATAATTTTCCTACAATAATCTTTCACTTATTGATTAACCATCAATAATCTCAATTTTAAGGAAATATTTGCTTATAGTAAACTTAGGTAACTGGATGACCTAATATAGTAGGTAATTTAACAAAAAATTAAACTGAAAATTAATGTAAATTAGAGAAAAAGTTCAAAAGTTTACATTAAAATTTTTGAATAATGTAATGAATTTTAACCATTTTTTTTACATTTTTCGTTATTTTATTTAAATTTATCTTTTCTTAAAAGTCATTCGATTGTCGGATTCACTCTAGGAAAATACCTCCTAAAAATTGGATTATTTACAGTTAATCAATAGATGAGATTATTGTAAGAAAATCATGAAAAGATTGGATTATTCTAGGTAATTTATCTTATATTTTAATCTAATTTGTAGATTTTTGTCATGTATGATTTAAAGAATAATAATATACATAAACTGAATATAAAATACTATATAAGTTTTGAGCTTAAAATTTATGTATATGAAAATTGTGTATATGAAAATAGAAAAATAAATTATTTAATTTTATCTTTCTATGGTTGCGTCACTTCTCAGTGAAGCAAATTTACTTTTATTTAAGATTTAGGATAAAAGAATTATAGGTTTATATAAGTAAATATATTTACAGCCAATAAAAAAATATTATATTTTTTAATGACTTAATTATTTCCTTAAATATCAAGTCAATCATCTGAAGTTTCCATGTCAACAATAAAAAAGAAAAAAATTTAAAGAGAGTTTAACACGTATCACTAATCGTTTCTTGATGAATATATTTTATTGATTATTGATTAGATTTGACTTGAGCCTTTTTTTTTCATTTCAAAAGGTTATATAATAAGTCCTCTTAATTAATCATGGTTAATGTCGCATGGCACCATAAAGTTTGAAACTGTGCATTTACCCTTTGGTAAATAGCAGTAGAATTTAGAACTAAGATACTTAAGATATATAGTTTTGTTAAAAATATTTTTATTAAATAGTTTTGTTAAAAATATTTTTATTAAATAGTTTTGTACAAAATAATTTTATATAAAAAATTTAATATACTTGTTATGGGGTCAACCAGCCCCAAATTCATGGGCTAAGTCAAAAGGCCCAACAACCCAGTCAACGCCTCAGCAGGTCATTTATTGCTCTATAAATACCCGCATTCAATGTCATTTATGGTAACTCTTTTGCTCTCTCTCTCTACAATTACTCTCTCTCTAGCATTTATCACTCGTTTCATTACCGACCACTGACTTGAGCGTCGGAGGGGCTTTTCGGGAAACAGCCCCTGGACAAGTAACTCTGTTCGTTTTGTAGGTATTATGCCACTCATCCATTCTACGCAGAAACAATTCGATTTCTACGCAGAAACATTTGGTGCCGTCTGTGGGGAGAGAGACAAGCACCTTCTCTTTCACTTACCTTTTCATTACAATCAAAAACCATGAACTCAAAAAGAAACATAAGAGCCAACACCAGGCAGTCCGAACACCATTCGGCCAATTCTGTCCACGACCAGGATCCGAATGCTAGTATTCAACTACCTAACTTCATTACCAGGCAGGACTTAGATGCCATTGCCACGACAATCACTACCCGTTTTCAAGAGTCAATTCAGCAGGCAGTCAGGATTGTGCCAACTATCCTTTAGCCTCGACAACAAAGCATCCTCCATTCTGTCTGTCGTTAGACGGAACAAATCCCAACATTTCAAAGAGAGGCGCCTAACTTTTGGGTAGAGAAAATCGCCGAAAGTCAGGAGTCACCCCTGCAACGAGAATATGTTCATGAACAAGTCAACCATCAGATTTTGGGAAGTCGACAAGTGCAAACCTTGGCCTCCCATCCTAGCCGGATTTCGCGAGGTCAAGTTCGGCAAGAAAAGACACGCCAAGATCCTAGCCGGATTCCTGAACAATCTGGAAGTTCGAGATTTGACGCCCGAGAAATTATCAATAGAAGAAAACAAGAACAAGATGCAAGAACTTATCTTAATTCCTGAAGAGCGAGAAAGGGGCGAATAGATGAATCCTATCACAACCCTCTTTATGAAGAAGAGTATGGAAGATATGACCACGGGAGGGACGAGTATGCTAGAGATGATCCTCACTCGGCCCCCGCCATGTTTAAAACACCCCTCTCTGCAAGGATACTATCTGTTTCTAACCGGAATAAAGTTAAAGTACCAACTGTAAAGCCATTCGACAGATCAGATGACCCCGCCAAACACATTGCTTCTTACCGTGCCCATATGGCGGTAAGCACTACATGTGATGCAATGCTATGCAATTTTTCCCTACTACCTTATTAGGGATGACACTAAACTGGTACACGTCCCTTCCACCTGGGAGTGTAGATAGTTTCTCCGCTCTTGAAACTTTATTCCTTGATCACTTTGTCACCTCCAAAAGGCAGAAGAGATCCAATCTACACTTGATGTTTGTAACACAGAGGGAGGGGGAGTCTGTCACCTCCTATATTCAAAGATTTCATGAGGAAGTTTTATCTATTCCCAAGGCCACTGATGCAACCACGGTCTCTACCCTTATTAATGGTGTGAGAACACCCAAAACGAAGTGGAAGTTGCTAGAACATGATATGACCACATATTCAGAGGCCATGGACATTGTCCAACGATTCATTTGGGCATCAGACATCTACACGCCCTTAGATTCAAAAAAGAAAAAAAACAAGTTTGGGAGATTTGAGGCTCATTAGCCCAAGTGTCCTTGGGGCTTATTAGCCCCTCACTCAGGAGCCGGACACCTCAGGAGGAGGTTGGCTCACTCTATTCGGCACATGCCTTACTCAACAGGTACATACCTTATTCGGCCCCTTCCATAGATAGACTCCATAGGGGTCCGAAAAGTGTTTCAAACTTGGGGCTCATTAGCCCAAGTGTCCTTGGGCTCATTAGCCCCTTATACAGGAGTCAGACACCTTAGGAGGAGGGTGGCTCACTCTATTCCATGGATGGACTCCATAGGGGTCTGAACTATGCTTCATCCTTGGGGCTTATTAGCCCAAGTGTCCTAGGGGTTCATTAGCCCCTCACAGGAACCGGAAACCTCAGGAGAAGGTTGACTCCCCCTATTCGGCCCCTTCCATGGATGGACTCCATAGGGGTCTAAACACGGTTTCATACTTGGGGCTCATTAGCCCAAGTGTCCTTGGGGCTCATCAACCCCTCACAGGAGCCGGACACCTCGAGAGGAGGTTGACTCCCCCTATTCGGCCCCTTCTATGGATGGACTCCATAGGGGTCCGAACACTGTTTCATACTTGAGGCTCATTAGCCCAAGTGTCCTTGGTGCTCATTAGCCCCTCATACAAGAGCAAGACACCTCAGGAGGAAGGTGGCTCACTCTATTCGGCACCTGCCTTACTTAACAAGTATGTATCCTATTCGGCCCCTTCCATGGATGGACTCCATAGGGGTCCGAACTATGCTTCATTCTTGGGGATCATTAGCCTAAGTGTCCTTGGGTTTCATTAGCTTAAAAATTGTGTTTCAAACTTGGGGCTCATTAGCCCAAGTGTCCTTGGGGCTCATTAGCCCCTCATATAGGAGCCGGACAGCTCAGGAGGACGGTGGCTCACTCTATTCGGCACCTGCCTTACTCGACAAGTACGTATCCAATTCGGCCCCTTCCATGGATAGACTCCATAGGGGTCCGAACTATGCTTCATTCTTGGGGATCATTAGCCCAAGTGTCCTTGGGTTTCATTAGCTTAAGGAGAGGTGCACTTATTCGGTCAATATTCGGCCTCCCTTTGGTGAAAGAGGAGATCCCATATTCGGCCAGTCATGTATTCGGACACCCTCAGGAGGAGTGGTTCTCCTATTCGGCCAGTCATGTATTCAGACGCCCTCAGGAGGAGGAGTGCTCCTATTCGGTCAGTCGTGTATTCGGACACCCTCAGGAGGAAGGGTGCTCCTATTTGGCCAATCATGTGTTCGGACACCCATGATGAAGGAAGGGTGTCCCTATTCGGCCAAACATGTATTTGGACACCCCATGATGAAGGAAGGGTGTCTCTATTCTGCCATATCCTATTCTGCCACTTTGAGAATGTATTCGGTCACCCCAAGGAAAGGAGGTGCCTCTATTCTGCCACTTTGAGAATGTATTCGGACACCCCAAGGGAAGGGGGTGCCCCTATTCTGCCATATCCTATTCGGCCACTTAAAGGATGTATTCGGACACCCCAAGGAAAGGGGGTGCCCCTATTCGGTCATATCCAATTCGGCCAAGATAGTATTCAGACACCTCGAGGAAGTGTCGTTGTTCAGTTAATCACCTATTCGGCCGTCAAGTATTCGAACACTGTAGCCGAACTCCTACAGTCGAGCAAACCCAATACTTAGCCCCCAAAGGTCATTATGGTTCTGGATTTTTCCGCACAAAGCCCGCCAACGCTCGCGTTCGATGCCCTCTATGCGTGGGGCTAATGTTATGGGGTCAACCAACCCCAAATTCATGGGCTAAGTCAAAAGGCCCAACAACCCAGTCAACGCCTCAGCAAAGCCTATCCTGAGGTGAAATTACAAAAATACCCCTAGGACAACCAACCAGGTCATTTATTGCTCTACAAATACGCGCATTCAATGTCATTTACGGTAACGCTTTTGCTCTCTCTCTCTCTCTCTCTACAATTACTCTCTCTAGCATTTATCACTCGTTTCATTACCAACCACTGACTTGAGCGTCGGAGGGGCTTTCCAGAAAGCAGCCCCCGGACAAGTAACTCTGATCGTTTTGTAGGTATTCTGCAACTCCTCCATTCTTCAGACATTCTAAACAACCGTGGTCATATTAGAAGTGACACCTTCCGGTCAGGGAGAATCAATTCGATTTCTACGCAGAAACAATACTAATTTTAGGGCTACAATAAAAAAATATCTACTCAAACTATAAATTATAAGTTTAACGGGTTCCAACTAAACTAAACTTGATGAGGTAGAACTGAAAAATATTGACATAAAATTGAAAACGGGTCAAAATGGTATAATTTGTTTTTCATTTAGGCTTGATTCAATATATTTCGGGTCGGGTAAGTTTTTGAGACATAGATCAAAAATGGTTATGATAATTTTTAATCGGATTTTGAGTCAATATAAAATTTGGTCAAAATTTGGTAGGTCTAGGTTCAAGCAAGGGATTCATATAACTAAATTTCATTACTCGATGTTTGTTATGAGTTATTAGCTCTATCTCTTCCATAAAAGTATGGATACTTTCAAATTGTGTCTTAGTTTGTTTTTCTAGTTTAATGTTATAAAATCTGTTTGTTAGTAAGGGTCACTATAAAAAAAATTTCAACTGGGACGCAATATTTTTGACACTTTATCAAAATATCTCCATTCTTAGAGTATAATCGTAATATTTCAATCTTAATTTATGTATTTCCTACAAGTGTAATCATCGGCACTATTATTTATAGTGGGTTTTCACCATCCTTTTGTCCCATCAAATCTTTCTAACGTAAGAAAGATCTAGAAAGAAAACACTCTAATCTCCCTTTCTTTTCCCTTCCTTCTTTTTTCCTTTCCTTGTTTCCCTTTCGTAAATGTGATCCAAACATAATGGTAGCTGGAATGATTTTATAATGTGATATTCGAAATCTAGGTCATATGCTTGAATTTCATACAAGTATTCTTTTAAGAGAATTATTAAAGCTTATTTTTTGAAAAAAATTGTAGTGCATCTAAGCCTCTACTTTAAGCAGTTTTTGGGCAAGAAATTAAGAGAGAAAGAGTTGGAGTATGAATTTTTTTGATTAAGATGAATATGCTCTGATGCCAAGTAAAGAATACGAAATACGAATTTGCTCAATTCAAATTGATTAACTAGAATATATAGCCACAAATGGGCCTTAGTAAATGCCAATGATCAAGAAATTACTATAATAAATATGCAAGCTACTAATATTAGGATAACACAAAGGAATATCCTATAGAAATTATAGAATATACCTAACTTTAAATGAAAAACTAATCACATACATATATTTACTTAATAACTTATAGTTGTAGAATGATCACTTACGGTTTTAAAGTGATCACTTTTAATAGTTTTAGAATGATCATTTTTATAGTCTGAGAGTGATCATTCATAATTTGAAAGTAATTACTTACAAACTTAAAGTAATAATTAGAGAAATAAATTAATTATATGGGCTAGTTTCATAATGATATGGTTGGACTCGTAATACGATGATAAGGCCGAACTCGTACAAGACATGCTGATTACTTTTTTATGTCAATCAAGAAATTGTGTCTTAGTCATTGAATTTTTTCTTATTGTACATGCCAAAACATGGCTTAAGGTCTCAACGTCATGACACGTGGCAAAACCAATCTCAAGGCACTGTCACCTGCCCCAGAGATCCTCTCAAGAGAGATTGAATCACGTTGCTCTTCTGGGCAGATTGGTGAGATGATAATGATTTCCCGAAAGGTCTTAGATCCCAAGAAAAACTCTATAACCTTCTAAAAGGTCAAGACAACACGACTTGAATGCCTCAGGGTGAAAGGACCCTTAGGAGTAATAGATTAGTACTAGGAAGAACACAAATGAAGACAGAGGTACTTGCAACCTGAGAAGATTACAACGTTTATGATGACGTGTCCAATGACAGTTGTGGCCACATGATAAAAGTTGCTACACTTGTATAAGGCAAGGCACCACTACCTACCTCGTATTATATCACTGCATTCAACAATTAACTACAAAAAGACAACTGTAAGTGAATATCAACCAGTTAATGAACATCACGCAAATTCTGTAGAACGTTCTATTAGTCCCTTATACCTTTTGGAGGATCCTAAGAAAGATTCCCTCGGGGTAACCATCTGATACACAGTTAGACTGTTGGAAACCTCTCTTCCAAGCCCACTAATATAAATACACAGTGTCATGCACTATCAACGGTACGTTAACTCTTTGCATTCAAGCAATCCTAAGCATTCAATACTCTCAAACAATTATTGCATTCATAAGTGAAGGATCTCACATCTGCAAACAAGCCCTAATACTTTTTATCTAGAACTAAACGCCACTGTGCACTCTAAGAGAAAGGTTAGACAACCTTTCATCAATCCTTACTGACTATGTCATCGAAGGAGGCCCCCTGGAGCACCCCTCTCCGACTCTTATTTGTTCATAGTGCAGGTTTTCAACATATTTTAGATAGCAACTCAAAATTTTACTAGCAGTTCATATCTCTTGTGAACTTAAATTTTACTAGCCCTAATACTTTTTATCTAGAACTAAATGCCACTGTGCACTCTAAGAGAAAGGTTAGACAACCTTTCATCAATCCTTACTGACTATCTATTGATTTTAATTTTAACTTCTAAGATAAAGTCTAATTATTTTTAAGGTTGGTATGTCTTTGAATATAAATTTTTTTATTTTTTTCTTTCAAGTGTTAAAAGCGATCGTTGTTAACCATATGGAAATTGTCCTATATCAGAGAAAGAGATGAGAAAATATCACTTTTTTAACTTAAGAGGTTCCAATTACTACTAATTGATTTTAGTACTAAACCTCCTTTAAAATTTGTACGTGTGTTATCTTTTCTCCTCCTTATTTGAATTGCACAGGCCTATAGCTGTAATATTGTTGGACATTGAAGTATAACATCAATATTTGCTATACCCCGGTTTTAAATTTTAAATAAAGATATTGTAGACATTTTAGAATTATTGAATTTTCCCTTTTTTTTTCTAATCATTTTAATTACTTACATTTTTAAAAACATTCAAAAAAAAAGCAAGATAAAAGTATCTTAAAAAATAAATAATAAATGATTGTAGAAAATTAATAAGTTCATTGTAGTCTCTCTTTAGTTTACCATCTTCCTTAGATTAGTCTAGAAAGTGACTTCTTTCGGCTAAATGTGTAATTATATGTTTGCTTTACCACTAAATGATCATTTAATTTAATTTTTAAATCACATTAATTCTTTTAAAATTAGCATTAATTTTTATATTCTACAAACAAAATTAAAATTCAATTTCACCCCAAAGTGGATCTATTAATCATAGCCAATTACCAAATTCTAATTTTAAAAATAACTCATGATTATATTCTCCACGAGTGGTTGACGGAAAATCACTAACCTCACGCCTATAATTAATTAAAATAGATTAATTAAGCATTAAACCTAAACTTTAGGTTATGTATGAACATTGAACTAGGAAATTATAGAATAATTAATCCTTCTTTGACTATAATATGATTTAATTATCACCACATTAAGGAGGGTTGCCCTTGATTTAAGGCTTTATAATTAATTTGGGATAGTGTGCTTAAATTTGTGGGACCTTTTGATGTCACCAAAATGGTAGACCTTATAATGTGACAAATGAAGTTGCCAATTCTTTAATTCTTTTTATGTTTGTTCCCTCCATTTGAAGCAAATGTTTAATAACACCAAGCGTGTTATTGCTAATTATATTATATATTATTTATCATTTATAATTCATTCATAATTGATTAAATTGAATTTTATATTTATGGAAGTGGTGATTTGTCCATTGACTCATTAAGAGTAATTGGTTTTGTAATAAGTTTGGGTAATGTATATGTGAAGCTTGATCATGTTTTGGGCACGAGTTACTATTGAATGAATGATTTAATTCTGTTTTTTCAAACAATTTAACAAAAGTGTTTTTTCAAACAATTTAACAAAACAACTGGAAAATTTTACGTGTTAGCCTCATGTAGTCTCGTTAGATAAAATAATTTAATTGGTTGATGAAAATAAAATTAATTAACATGTCATTTTTAGACCTTCTAAAAATTAATTAGATTGAGTAATTTACCATTTTTGAAAACTGAATAAATCATACAATTTAATAAAAAGACTGGAAAATTACATGTGTCAGCCTCATGTAGTCCCGTTTGATAGAATAACTTAATTGGTTGATGAAAATAATATTAATTAACCTGTCATTTTTAGACCTTTCAAACATTAACTAGATTGAGTAATTTACCATTTTTGAAAACTGAATAAATTGAATTATTCTGGTTAAGAATTTTTGAAAACTGAATAAATTGAATTATTCTGGTTAAGATTGAGCTATATTAGATAAATTATTGATTTGAGTTTTTTCATACATTTTTTTAAATGTATGTTGACTCACTTTAAATTTACTATCTTTAGAATCATACATCATCATACAATTTAATAAAAGGATTGAAAAATTCCACGTGTCAGCCTCATGTAATCCCGTTAGATAGAATAATTTAATTGGTTGATGAAAACAAAATTAATTAACCTGTCATTTTTAGACCTTCTAAAAATTAACTAGATTGAGTAATTTACCATTTTTGAAAACTGAATAAATTGAATTATTCTGGTTAAGATTGAGCTATATTAGATAAATTATTGAATTGAGTTTTTTCATACTTTTTTTAAATGTATGTTGACACACCTTAAATTTACTATCTTTGGAAACTAAATATTTTTAAGATTTTTATAAAACTAATAAGCTAAAAATTTTTGTTGTATCGAATGATATTAATAAGGTTAAAAATATGTAATGAGTTATTCATTTATTAAATTTTACTTGACATTAAAAACAAGTGGTTTAGTTAATCTGATTATTACAATTGTACTTTTTAAGGATTTTATTGAGAGCAAATTATATATATATATATATATATATATATATATATATATATATATATATATATATATGTATATATATGTATATATGTATATGTATATATATATATATATATTATATATATATATATATATATATATTTATATATATATATATATATATATATATATACTATATACATAATATATATATAATATATATAAATATAATATATATATACTATACATATACATATGCATATACATATACATATGCTACATATCATATATATATATATATATATATATATATATATATATATATATATATATATATTATATAATATATATATACATATATATATATATAGTATATAGTTATTAATATACATATACATATATACAATTATATATAACTATATATATATTATTATATATATATATTATATATATATATATATATATATAAAGTATTAGCTACACAATAATATAATACTATATATATATGTATTGTATATGTATATGTAGATTTTTTTTCTTTATAAATATCTTTCTCTTATAGAGATTTTAATTTGATATTAACAAAATTAAGGGACTTAATCCCTCGAAATTCCTTCCCTTTAAATCTCCCTCCCCCTACTAGTTGGCTAAACAAGTGGTTAAAGTACTTTTTAGTCGCTTTTTGTTACTTCTTTAAGCTTATATAACTGTATTCAAACTCATTGTTATTGCACGACTTATCTATATCATTAGAGTGACAAAAAAAACCAATATTAATAGATAAAGTTACTAAAAAGTAATTAAGATAAATATCTGATATGAATGTGGTATTTTTATATATTAATCAAAGGATTTTTTATGATCGGATAAGGTAATGCTGAGATGATTCAGCATTCATGTAAAACTGATGGTTCAAATCCCTTGGTATTAAGCCTATCAAACAAATCTGCTTAGGTCAGGTTCATGGTCATTTATATATGGTCAAAAATTTCTTCATCGATCTAAGTCGTTTAGTTGATTGGGTTGAAAATCACAAGTGTAACCTAATTTGCAATAGAGCAGATCAACCCGAATTTAATCCACTTAACCTATTTAGACTATGAAAAAAGAGTCAGAAACCCCTTGACTACATCTTATTCTTTAGGCCTAAATTTTAAAACATTTAATTTATGAGTTGTATGTTTTTTTCCAATGGAGATTAGGGTAGTACTAAAATAGTTTATACATATTTATTTTAGGTTTAAAATTCTAATCTTAACTTAACCCTTTTAATAAAAAAATCATATCGAATTGACCAATTTAATTATTGGGTTAAAAATCCTAGCCTAAACCCATTTATGTTGTGTTAGATTCAAATTAGTTCAAGTCAACTTTTATGAGTCCTACTCTCTATTAATAACTTAGACTCGAAACCCTTTTAAAATAAAAACTTGGCCGAGACCGTCCTAGAATAAGACCAGTCTTGGGCCGACCCAGTTTAAGGTGCGTGTAACACACGCGCTTTTTTTCCCTCCAAACTTTCCGGTTTTTTTTTCTTTTTTTGATTCTTGTCATTTCTTCCATTTCTTTCATTCTCCATTTTATTTTATTTTTCTTGATTATTGCCATTTATTTTATTTTATTTTTGAATAATACCTGATTCATTAATAAAGAGTCATACGATATCTACATCAGAGATAAAAATTAACCAGTACATAGCAACTAAAACCAAATATAATTCAAAATAACAAAACTACGATCGTTGTGTATGAGATCTGACAATTCTGAATATCCTCTTCCATATCGCTGTTTGATACAGCCTTCTGCGAGCGGGTCTTTCGATTTGTTGTAGTCTTGCGATAGAATTGAATTTGATGTAGTTGATGATAATTGCAATTTTGGTGTCTGGTAAATCATCGCATTAATCTCTACCAACAAATCAACTAAAGACCAAAATTCATAACTCCAAACTCTCACAAGGAGAGACTTCAAAACCTAATATATGAGAAGAATCAACCCAATGAATTTGTAGAACAACTCTCTTACATGGAGAGGACAAACATTTATTCTAATCATATTAAAAAAACTTAAAAGAGAGAAATTAGGGGCTTAACATCAATCTTTAAATATTGATGATAGCCCAAAACTAACTATAGATATTAGGGTTTTTTTAGAGAGAGAAGAGAGAAAAAAAATTGGGGTGGCTAGGGTTTAGAAAATGACATGTTTTTTTTTGAAATTCAAGGTGAGGCTTAGATTAATGAGAAATGTCTGAAAATACAGTTTCGGAGATCCAAGTAGGACCACCATCGAGCTAAACCTCTGAACAAATACTAGAGACTGCCCACTTAGCTAATCGATGAGCTACATTATTAGCTTCACGATAACAAAAATTAAAACTAACAGACTCCAGAACCGACGTGGACACAAGAATATTGTTAATCAAGACCTGATTGTGAAGGCCCTTGGACAATTTCTGAAGAAGAGCATCAATGACATACTTTGCATCCCCTTCAAAAACAACGTTGCGCCATTGTTGATCAAGAGCAATCTTTACCGCCCATAGAAATGCTTCCAGCTCCGCACGTTCCACTCCCATGTAAGGCCACTCTGATTTGGACGCCGCCAGCACAACACGACCATTATCATCACGAGCTACCAACCCTAAACCAATCCTGTCATCCGTAACATTTACCGCAGCATCGACATTAACCTTTATAACAGCTCGAGGAGGCAAAACCCACTTCGAAGCTTCTCTGCGTTGCTTTAAATGTGGAGAATCAGAACAGGCTTTCTTGTACTCATTAAGAAAATCATGAGTTCGTTTGACACATAATTCAGGGACGGTAGAAATCTTTTCAAAAACGAGGTCGTTCCGAGCACTCCAAATTTGCCAAGCTCCGATTGCAAGTAGCTCCACTTGGTTATGATTATGCTCCAGGAAGAATCCAATCCACTCACACACAGATGGGAATGGAGGAATGTGAGAATCTCCAAGCAAATTGCTCCAAACATCCTTCGCCCAACCACAATCTTTTAGAACGTGGGAGTTCGTTTCCAATAAGCCACATCGTTTACAAAGTTCAACCTCATTGATGCCTTTCTTTTTTAAATTAGCACCATGGGGGAGTATATCCCAAGCTGCCCGCCACATAGGATCATGACCACTCGAACTAGATGCACCGTGATCAGCATTAAGAGCCAGAGCATATGCGTCCCTAACTCGAAAAACAGCATCATCACTTGCCGTCCAAACCCGTTCATCTGCACCACTCGTAGCATTGAGAGGGATCTTCAGAATACGCTTAGAATCAATAGGGAGCAAAATGTCATTAATCATATCCACCTTCCAGCATTGATTAGCAGCATCCAAAAAAGTGTCAACAGTAGCATTCTCCTCAAGGACCCTAATGGGGTGAAATGACTTTACCAGAGCCCTCCTTGCCTATCCAAGCGTCCTTCCAGATACGAACAGATTTACCGTCACCGATACGCCATCGAACACCCAACTCAAGAATAGGACGAGCACCCCATATACTCCTCCAAGCATAACTTGGATTGTAACCCACCTTAGTATCCCAAATAGTAGAGGTCGAGAAGTAACGAGCTTTAAGAGCCTTGGCCAACATAGAGGACGGGAATTGATGGATTCGCCATAATTGCTTTGCCAAAAGCGCACTATTAAAAGAATTTAAATCTCGGAACCCCAAACCACCTTCATGCTTCGGCTTACAAAGATCCTTCCAAGCTTTCCATGGTATCCCTCTAATGGAGTTCGACGAACCCCACCAGAAGTTTCTAATAATCTTCTCCACATCTTCACAAAAAGAACTCGGTAGCTTAAAGCAACTCATAGCATAGGTTGGGATAGATTGAGCCACCGCCTTAATTAAAACTTCCTTTCCAGCCTTTGAGAGAAGCTTCTCTTTCCAACCTTGGAGCTTCTTCCAAATACGGTCTCGGATACCCGTGAATGAAATACGTTTGGATCAGTTGAAATGCGTAGGGAGCCCCAAATACTTATCATGGCTATGAACCTCATTGAAACCCAGCACCGAACTCACCCTTCTACGAATATCATGGTTCAAACAATTACCGTAAGAGACTTCACTTTTCTCTAAATTCACCATTTGTCCCGAGAGCGCCTCATACCTCTGTAAAATATCTCTAATAACAGCAGCCTCCCTAATATTTGCTCGAGCGAATACCATACTATCATCAGCAAAAAATAAATGCGATACGAGCGGAGTATTACGAGCAATGGAAATACCATGGAGATCACCATTCATATGAGCTTGTTTGATCAAAGCACCTAAACCCTTTGCCCCAAGAAGGAAAAGATAAGGAGACAATGGGTCACCTTGTCTAAGTCCTCGCTTAGGGTGTAAAACATCAGTAGGTTCCCCATTGACAAGGAAAGAGTATGTAACCGTGGTGACACATTTCATAACACGATCAATCCATACGCTCGGGAAACCCATCTTAATCATGACACAAGCCAAATAATCCCATTCAAGCCGATCATAAGCCTTACTCATGTCTAGCTTAAGCGCCATTAAACCCCTTTTTTTTGCATGATTGTGACGCATATGATGGAAAATCTCAGAAGACATCAGAATGTTATCAGTTAATAAACGGCCGGGGACAAAAGCACTCTGGTTTTCATCAATTATGTCCGGGAGGATAACCTTTAGCCTATTAGCAAGTACTTTGGAGATGAGCTTATAAGACACATTGCACAAGCTAATCGGTCTAAGGTCTTTCATCTTTGAAGGGTTCTTAATTTTCGGTATTAAAGCAACATGAGTATAATTTATATCAGCAGGCATGGTTCCATTATTCAAAAAGGAGAGCACAACATCACAAATATCATCACCCACTAAATGCCAGTAAGTCTTATAAAAAAGAGCAGGAAAACCATCAGGACCAGGAGACTTACAAGGGTGCATATCTGATAAAGCTGCAATAATCTCATCTTTGTGGTAAGGCCGAATGAGATGGTTCTTCATAACATCAGTAACTCTATGCTCTAAGAAACCAAGATGGGAAGGATCAATTTCAGGCCTGGAACGAGCAAACATGTCAGTAAAGTAATCATATGCAACCTTCATCATACCCTCTTTACTTTTATGCTTGAACCCATTATTATCCTCCAGAAATTTCAGCTTATTCCGTCTGCGCCTATTAGACACCTTTGCATGAAAATAGGCCGTATAACGATCACCGTCTCTGAGCACGAACGGTCTACACCGCTGCCACGCAGCGGTTTCTTGATGTTGTCTAAGATTTCTCAGCTCCTGTTCAACATTTCTATACTCTTCAAGGACTGCAGGGGTAGGGGCCATCTGACGAACCTTCTTAAGTCTTTTAAGAAGCCACCCCATTCGGTTTTGAGATTCCATGTACACCTCCTTGTTCCAGGTTTTGAGATCAGACGCACATTCAGTCATCATACCACTCCACTGATTATAAGCTTTGGATTTTGAGGACCCCCATATCTTTCGCAAGCTATCATCGAAATTATCATGGCGCAGCCAACGAGCTTCGAACTTGAACAACCGCCCCTCATCTTTGAAATTGCTTCTCTCATCTTCAACTTTGCCTCTTGGATACAAAATAATAGGAGTATGGTCGGAACCGTCCCAAATAATATTTTCGGCCATAACCATGGGGAAACGATTACACCACTCCTCCGTAGCAACGAACCTATCCAATTTTTCCTCTATAAAACCTTCAATTCTTTTATTGCTCTAAGTAAAAGGGTATCCCATAAAACCAATATCTCGCAAACCATTACTATCCAGACAATCGCGAAAAGCACTAAGACTATTAGGATTGCAAAGTAAACCGCCTCTCTTATCAGCTTCAAGCAACACCTCGTTAAAATCACCACCGAGCAACCAAGGAATATCACAACTAACCCCAAGCTGATTTATCATATCCCAGGTTTTGCATTTCTGACCATTTTCAGGCCAGCCATAAATACAGGTGAGACGCCATACTCTACTGGTAGATTCAGCAACATGTAGATCAATGTGATGCTCATTCGATCCAAGCACACTAACTTCAATATTATCAGACCAGAAAAGAGCTAAGCCCCCAGATTTGCCAATAGCCTTAATGCAAAAACTCTTCTCAAACTTTAGTTTATTTTGCAAAAATTTAATGTCAGAGCTATTACTTTTTGTTTCACTGAGAAAAAGTAACTCAGGGGAGTGTTTACGCACCAAAGATTGAAGCGAATTAACTGAAGAGGCACTCCCAAGACCTCTACAGTTCCAAAAAAGAGCAGCATTCATAAAGACCCGAGAGCCCATTGTGTGGGGCCCGCCACGGTTTCAGAAGAAGGTGGGGCAATCACGTCAACCTCCATAGGAACAATTCTCTTCTTTGTATTACCCCTTTCGTCAGCTACATCCAACCTGGTCTCCTCTAAAATATCAGCCATCATCATACGTTTTTCACCTACTGGAAGAAAGTGTATGCCTTCAGATGCATTCGGATTTTTCTCTCTGTGTATCTTCTTCCATTTTTGAACCCGCTTAGAGGTTTTAGAATGAGAATAATCTTTCGAAACAAACTCTTCAACAGGTTTGTCATTTATATCCACATGAGAAGCATAACCTTCAGCAGGGTTAATGTTCGCCTTATCTGTCTCACCCACTTGTAACAGCACCTCTACAAAATCAGAAGTCTTATTCTCTGACCCATCATCACTATTCTCCACCTCGACAGTCTCCTTCAAATTATCAGAACTTGGAGGAACAGTAGTGGGCCCATAGTCAGAAACCCTTTTGTCTTTTCCTTGGTCCACCTTCTCATTATTGATGTCAACTTTATTCATAAGAGAGGTGACAGAAGATATAATCAAGGGAGTGGGTTCTAGGGTTTTCTTGGGAGATAACTTCCTTGGGAAGAAAAGTTTCTTACTGCATTTTTTTGATTCACCTCCCTCATCCTCCGCATTTAAGGTCTTCATTGGTTTCCAAGGAGATGCTTTGAGCCAAAGCCCATAATTTTTAATCGCGGAATTTTCACCAAAGACCTCTTTACATTCATTGGTTCCATGCCCAAGTTTACCACAATAAAAGCAGATAAGTGGTAGTTTTTCGTATTTAATAGAACAGTTACAAGTATCTCCACCACGCACTCTAATTGCAACTTGCTTTTTTAAGGGTTTCCTCACATCAATCGCTACTCTAACTTGTAGAGATTTCTCCATCCCTGAGCAGTCAGATTTATCCATTTCCAAAAAAGAACCAATTTTTTCACCCAAGAAACGAGCATTATGCTCATTATTTCTACCTCTAAAAGGGAGATCATAGATTCTTACCCATATCGACAGAGAGAAGAATTGAATATCAGACGGTTTTTGGGCAGAATCCAAATCAGCCAACAAGAGAGCCGCTTTATCGAAGTGCCACGGTTGACCTTGAAGGACTTTCTCCTTATCCCTCCAATGGTAAAACTGGAATTGGAAGAGGTTTTTTCCTATCATATTAATATCCACTCCGTGTTGCATCAACCAGACATTTTTTATAGTAGTTATGAAGGCCGTAGGGTTAAGAACCCGTTCCGACCACAGTTTTCCGACCAAACCCAGGGAGATGCGGTTTTCCTCCTCTTCAGTACCCTCATCGACCCATTCATAAACATCATCTGTAACCGCTTCTCCTATGCCCTCAATCTCAGACAACTGGGAACCCTTGAGGGTTTGTTGAATATCAGCATCCGGTTTATCATCAGTTTTTGGATCTATATTGAAAGCCGTTTTACCCAGAGAAATGGCCAAGGAATTACCAGTTTCCTCAAAAGTATCATATGCCTCGGGATTATCGTTGTTAGGGTTCATGATAATCGAGGGCAATAAAAGAAAAGAAGAGAGAGAGAGAAAAGAAAGAATGAGAGAAAAGACAGCAGAAGAGACAAAAGACAGGAAGAAGACAAATCAAAACTCCTAGAAGGAGACAAATCAAACTCCAAGAAGGAGACAAACTAGTACAGGGACTAGAGAAACCCTAACCCTAGAGAGAGAAGCTCTAACTCTAGAGAAAATGACATGCTTTAGTTTCTTGATTATTGCCATTTCTTCCTCTTGTTTCCTTCTCCATTTTATTTCCTTTCTTGTTTCTTGTCATTTTGTTTTTTCCACTCTTATGATTGTTGTTTCTTGTCACGTTTATATATATAATTTGTAAATAGTCCAAATTGAATATGTTAATAGTTAAATTACGACATATGAATTGATAATTGATGTTTTATGATCTAACTCAATTTTAAACGTATAAGCTTTAATTATCGTTTTAAAAATAAGTATTCAAAGTCTATAAATATATTGTATAGATTTTAGTTCAAATTGAATATGTTAATAGTTAAATTATGTAATATAATTTGACAATAATGTTTTTATAATCCAACTCAATTTTTAACTTATAATATTCAATTCTCGTTTTAAAAATAAGTATACAAATTGTATAGACATTTTGTAAAACATTTAGTTCAAATTTGATATGTTAATAGTAAAATTGTGACACATAAATTGACCATATGGAGGGAAAGGAAGGGGAGGGATTTGGAGGGAGGAGGTATCCCTTGTTTGGATAACAAATTTGGAGGGAAGGGATTTGGAGGGGAGGGATTTGGAAGGAAAATTTAAATAAATTTTGTTAAGAAGATAATCTCTCCTAAAGAGGAAAGATTTGGAAGGAAAACACTTTCCTTCCTTTTCCCTTCCCTTCCCTTTTAAACAAACAAAATACACTTTCCCTCCTTTCCCTTCCTTTCCTTTCCTTCCCCTTCTCTTCCTTTCTTTTCTCTCCTAATTTTCTATCCAAACATAGTGTTAATGTTTATTATCTAACTCAGTTTTGAACTTATAATCTTCAATTATCGATTTGAAGATAAGTATTCAGATGGAACAGAGTTATTGCAACGCATTAAGTCAAATTGAATATGTTAGAATTAAAATTGTGATATATAAATTGACATTAAATCCTCGTCTGCATCTCTTTGTAATGTCTGTAAAGTCATTTTCATGTCGAATTCATTTATTACATCCCCATTAGAGAGATTTTGAAATGTCGATTTTCGTGATAATTTCTTGAACAATTTCAGAGATTTGTATATAATTGAATGTGCAAATCTTCACCATGTCGAATACATTCACTAAATCCTCCATTAGAGAGATGTTTGGAGTTTTGAAGATGAATTCTATTTCTTTTGATGATTTCTTGAAGATTTTTCGGAGATTTTGTAAATAATTAAATGTGCAAATCTTTTTGATTTTGTTTTCCTCAATGTCGAGTTGAAATTTGGCGGTTTGAAAATCAATCTCTGAATACTGTTTTCAAAAATAGCAGTTTTATATTTTCTCTTTTTCTTATTTTTTTTAATTGTCAATGAAGATTGGGCTGGAAGGTATGAGACGGTCTCGACCAAGACTAGCTGTTATGTTAAATGCTTTAAAGTTCAAGTTAATAATATTCTTTCTAAATAAATTTATTTTTGTATAAAACTTAAAGCTCATAGTTATAGTGATTGTGAGGCTTTTGGTGTTCATCAAAACTTAAGATTCAATCAAAGCCTTATCCTTTATGTATCACTATCATATAATGTCTTCCTCTTACAAACAAATAAGCTTTATAAGTTTTTTTTTTTTTTTTTAATAAAAATAATCATAGATGTGAATAAGTTTAGTTGGTTAAATTTCACAATATTGATATATAAGATTAGGCACTAACAATTTATTAAATCAGTATTATAGATTTTAAATGCACTAATCAATAAAGAATTATTTTAGTTGATTATTTAAACGACACAATAAATAATATTGTCGCTCAAAATTTATTCTTGACTTTTAAAAGCTACTCTTTTTATTTTTTTTAATCGACATCTAGAGATAATAGTTTAAGTTGAAAAACTAAGTCTAATTAATGAACCAATGAATTGAAAGTCAATTTATTACCATTATAATTTTTACTTATTAAACTTATATCCCTATAATATATTCGAATTGTAATAAAAAAAAAAAAAAACAAAGCTCAAAAAATTAAATTAGGTAGATATACAATTCATGAATCTAAAAATAGGCAATAGCAAAAATAAATAAATAACTTTATCTTTGATTTATATAGACCTTTGACATCGATATCTCACCCAACTTCATCAACTTATCCATCATTTTTTCTTAAAGGATGCTCACACCCATCTACTTGTCAACCCTTGTGAAAAGCCATTATATAATTTTTTTTTCAAAAATGGTTTCAAGTACTTTTTGAATAGTACTTTCCCTTTATTCAAGGGGGTGTTTGTCAATTAAAAAAAATTATTTGTTACAATTTTAGTTGAGGTTTGAGGTAAAATTTTGTGGCTAAAAGAAATTCTAGTCTCTTATTTGTTATGTTCAGACACGGATATATTAAGGTTTTTTAACAGTATTTAGAACATAAATCATAAATCAAACTAAATTCTTTACAAAAATTGTAAAGAAACTAAATATTTTAAGTAAAATATGTTCTCACTTATTTAAAATTTTTTGCTTTTGTCTAATTATTATAATCATTTTTGAGTACTCATAATAGTTAGAATCTTAGGTCTGTCACCGATTGTGTTACACTTTTTGTTGAGAATTTGGGTCTTAGGTTACAACCTTAAATCACCACCTAAAGATGAAATGAAAGTGTTTAGGAACTCAACAAGGTGAATGAAAGAAAAAAAATACAAGAGAAACACATAGCACAATTAATGAAGCAATGACAAACACATATAAGCAAGAACACAATAATTTAATGGTGTCTAAAGACACCACCCTTTCAAAATAGAATTTATTTCACTAAGCACTCAACAATATAGTAATGAAACTCACAAAGATTAAAAATACACTTTAAAGCTCAAAGTTTCCACCTTTAATGGAAAGAAAATTGAAAAGAATAAGCTTATTATAAAAAAAAACCCAAAACATGCTTCGGAAAATTTTAATTTCCAAAATAAGCGTCTCTTTATTCGAGTCTAAGGTCAGGTATGTTCGCTATTCATAACAACAAACAAATAAAGTCAAAAACTTCAAAATTCTTAATTCGTTGTTACTAACAACGAAACAACGAACAAAAGATAAACAATGTCATAGCGTCGAAAAGGACAAAAAAAAAGTTTGTTCGTTGTTAATAACTTTATTTTAACCAAATTATGAATTTTTTCCGTAAAAATATTTTTTTAACTTAATAACTCAACTATGCTACAGAGCCCAAATTTTACTTTTTAACAAAAAGTAAACTTACAAAAATATGTGTTTTGAACAGGTAAACAAAGTTTTTCCGTTGAAGTCTAAGATAAATCATTCTATTATGGAGTCCAATAATTCATAAATTCAACCATCAATAATAAACACGTAAAGAATAGTTTAAATAGACACATTATATGATTATATCAATCCTTAAATTACAAGTTTATGCAAGGTAAACAAGAAAAATAAACATTTGAATATATCGGAGTTGAATCAAATTGTGTAGTCATTTATATATATATATATATATATATATATATATATATATATATATATATATATATATATATATATATATATATATATATATATATATATATATATATATATATATATATATATATATATATATATTTATATTTGTGATCTAACTCCAATTCAAAATTGGACTATATATGATCGGATTTAGAGTCGGACTTCTTTGTCAAACACAATTCGAATCATTCTTTTGATAGAGTCAAATTAGGATTGAATTTGAACCAAGTTTTTTTATCTTTTATTATAAGGATTTATCTATTACTATAACTCTATAAGCCATAAAGACGTATGTTAATATTTAAACAATCTTCATCAAAAAGAATCTCTTAGAATATTCTTTTTCTTATTTACATTATTAAGTAATTTAGTATAGATAAAATATCACTATGTCCAAAAATATATTTAAAACATAAATGGCGGATCCGGGTCCGGGTCCGAGACCTGGATCCTGGACCCGCCCCTTGGACCCTTATAAATATTAAATTGTTTATTTTTATTGTCTTCTACATATGAATTTTGCCCCAAAAACTTATTTTCTTTTCATATAATCATAATATATATTAATAATATATATGCTACTTGCTTAGTGCTAACTCAGTTACCCTTATTTCATGGAGTCGAACTAGTATTTATAATAGAATTTAAGCGTACATGGATGACACTATGCGACTTTAGATGTTAAATTAGTATTAAATATTTGTAAAATGCGATAATAACTCTCTCACAAATATACGAAAAATATAATAACTTACAAATGGTTCAAATTTGACAAATCAAAGAGACTCTTTTTAGACCCATTAAAGACCCTAGACCCATCAGATTCGGAGGGTCTGAAAATTTTGGACCCTTAGGATCCGGATCCGGGTCTGGTTGGACCCACTCCTGACCTACCCCATGACCATCCCTAGTTGTGGCATAAGTTAGACAAACCATTATTATAAGAATAATTTGCGAACCATCGCCTTAAAGTTTAGCACTTTTGCGAATTACAACCTTAATATTTATTTTTTGCGAATTACAACCAATAAAGTATCAAAGTTTGCAGGTTCAAGCCAAAACACAGAATTCCGACTATTTCGGTGGTCGGAATTTTAGGTTAAGTGGTCGAAATTTTATATTTTTGACCTGAATCTGTAAACTTTGATATTTTAATGACTGTATTTTGTAATAAATAAACATTAAAATTGTAATTCGTAAGAGTAATATTTAAGGCTGTATAATCTATGATCACACCACCAATACCACTACTCCCAACAAAATCTTTATCAATCCAATTGCTTTTTGAAGATGGCAATGGCTATTGGCATGCCGTCAAACGGTTTGATTAATTTTACCCGTGCGGTTGACACTTTTGACACTTTCTTGAATAAAGTTTTTGTGGGTAATCCAATCCAAGTTAAAATGTCAAAAAAATCTCTATAAAATCAAACTTGTGCTTTCTCACTTCTTTTTGACTGTACACTCTTTGCTTCTTTTTTCTCTTACTTAACTCTCACCTACCAGTGTTTTCTCCTGGAATCTTTCCAATCATCTTTCCCACTAACTATATTTGTAAATTTGCAGTCATTCATTGGATGTTCTGATCAATTACTCAGAAAATTCCCATCTTTCTTTGGAGTATTACCCTGAAATTTGTTGGTAAGTTTTCTTTTTTCCCACATTAAAGATCATTTCTTTTTTGTATTTTTCATGAACTTGTTAGAAAAAATGAAGTAAATGTATGTTAGTTTATATAATTACCTTTTATTGTGGATCTTGTATAGTAAAATTGAAATTCATCTTTTATTGGGTTTTTAATGGGAAGTTTAAAAAGAATTGATTTTGGATGTGCTTTTAATTTTAATCACTTGCTAGTGAATTTTAAGGATGTGGGTTTTTTCAATCTCATTAAAGTTATCTTCCTTTGTAATTGATTGAATTAGAAAAGTGAATGAGAAACTTGTGATTTGGTAATATCATACAGAAAAAAATGTAGGGTTGTTTAGTTTTTTGATGCTATTTTCTAGTGTGGGTTTGAAGTCTGATTATTGTAAAGATAAATAAAGAAATGGTATCGATATATTTATTGACTAATTAACCAACAAAGAATGTGGTTTTTGCTATGTTGCTTGAACTCGAAAACTCATATCCGACACAAGTGTGTGTCAAATTCGAAAAAGAAATGTGATAGTGCCCATAGCCATGTCGACGTGTTGAGGATCGAACATGGGTACTTGAGAAACGAAGAATCTTGCGAAACATTGACTCTATTGCACTGTGTATGACTGTTTTTTATCATTTAGAAGGATAAATTAGATTGAATGATGAGTATGTCTTAATTTTGGCTAGTTAAAAGTAAGGTTGATCATACATATTATGCTCTTAGAAGCCGTGGCAGATCTAGTGTGATGTTATTGAGGTCAGTTAACATCATTTTAAATAAAATCAAATATTACATGTAAATATACCTTAGATGAGTTGGTTAGTGTATTGTTTTCCACGTATGTGACCAGGGATCAAACGCCAGTAGGCGCGTTTCACTTAAGTTGACATCACTCGTTTTTTTTGATCCGCCACACTTACAAGTCAGAATTCATATTGGGTGTTGGTCATACATATATGGAGAATCTGTTTTTATAATTCACTGTCATTTTTCTTGCAGGATCTTATGAATTTGTAGAGGATTGTGTTTTGCAAGATTAGGGATTGGAAAGAAACAGCATGTGTTGGTTCTGTTCTTCAATTGATGTTCATCGATACGTTATCTCGTTGAATTTGTTGTGCAAGGTGCTATTGTAAAGCCTTGTTGTTTTTTCTTAACTTTCAACTTCCCATCAAGTGTTTTTACCCTTATTTACCATGGGATCCAATCACTGTGCAGTTGTTCCTTGGTTCTGGTACATTATCATCTAGATCCAAGTTTAGACATAGAGTTGAATAGTTTAAAAACGTAGCATCGTTTAGGTTGCCATCATTATCGAACTTTTTGTTAGCCTTCCCTTTCATTCTAATATTCCTTTGGTGTCATTTTCATAGAGTTTCAGCCTCTTTTGTTCCTTTAGAATCCATCTTTCTTTGTTTCTTGTCGTGGTATTTGTATATTGCTCATATTGAGGGTATTATCCGAAAGGGTCTAGTAGTAGTGATGGTGTGCCAACGAGCAAGCCAGTCAAGATTTCGGGCATTGAAGCATGAGAATGGAATCGCAGGAAAAGCAACCATAATAGTTAGAGTTATAGCATGCTTTCAACTTTTGCAGGATTGCCAGGTATGTCCAGAAGACTTTCTTTTCCGTCTTTTTCTCTAAGCTTAGTATACTACTTCAAATTCGCTATGGCGTAAAATTTTACAACTCTTCTAACAACGCCCATTTCGTGAATGGTAATAAATTATAGAAATAGTCTTGAGTTTGAATGCTATGTTGCATATGAAAATCGGCATGAACTCTTTTTACCAAATTGCACACACGTCCCTTCCATTTCCACTATTTACCATGGCCACCCAACGTAGGGATGGTTTATTCCACATCGACGAATTAAAGATGCTGTGCACACTTTATAAGTCATTAGAGCCCTTCCTCCCATAGCCATATGATTTTGGGATGATATATCCTTGGCTTATGGAACTTGTGCACCTCGTGTTTCCCGATCATATGCTGGCATTGACAACAAGTTTACCTAAACTTAACACCCTAGGGTATTAGTTGTCTATACGATTTTTGATCATGTTCATATGGAGACCATTGGGGATCTTTTTAATGATGCAATTCATTTCTTGCTGTTTGCAGGCTGAGTATTTTCGTCAGTTACTTAAACCTGTTACGTAGATTGGATTTTCCGTAGACGTTGTTTTGTTTTCTGCTGGATAGTTTGGTTTTTATTTTTCCGTATTGTTATCTTGTGGGAGAGGCTGATTATATAATATTGAAGCATCTATATTACTGGTTAGTATCTGAACTTTTTTCTATGCTTCTCGTAAGGAGTAGTCGTTAATTGTGCCTTAGTAATAAAATTCTTTATTTTGCAACTAGGTGTTTTTTTCGGTTTAATGGTCGAGCTGAGAGGCTCTTGGCGTTTTCAGCAAAAGTCCCCTTGGGAATCATCTGCTTTCGCGGACCGCATGATTGCACCTGTTGAACACAGGCAACACGAGTCTTTGCCTGCGTCTTTGAACCCTTGCAGGGTATCGACAAATTTGGGTTTGAATGGGTTTGGCTTCTCTGGCTTGCTTGAAAGCGGCCTTACGATTGAAAGTAATGGTTCGATACAAAATTCCGTTCCCCACATTCAGAACCCACTTTCTCAAAACGTATACAATGGAGAACATAATCCTTTGTTCCCATCTAGAGTGGGCGAGCAGCCCACCTTACCTGAACAAACTTCGACGCAACAGAAGAAGTTTCTCATCTTTGATCGGTCAGGACATGAAACCCGGCTAATATTTAGTTCACTGTGTCCTCGTGTGGAGAATCTGACAACTCCACTGACTACCGGTCCTGCTTGGAATCTGTCTCGGGATTCAGTCGGTGCATACCAGAAAATGCAATGCTTTACTGAAAAGCAAGGAAGAATCATGGAGCAAGCTTGGACTAGGACACCTGCTCTTTGTGAGGAATCGGGTGAGAATGAAATCATCGATGAAGTCAGTGAAATGCCTGAAAACTCAGAAGAAATCAACGCCTTGCTTTATTCTGACGATGATGATGATGATGATGATGGGTCGGACGATGATTGTGATGGTGAAGATGATGATGAAGTGAGCAGTGGTCACTCTCCATTGGCCAAAAATAGAAAGTCCGAAAAGCTGGAGGACCATTGGCGCGAAGATGATATGGGTTCTGATAATGATCAAGTATCTAGTTCAATTAGATCTTCAAAACGACAGAAAATCCATTGTGGTGGTATTAGATCGCTGCAAGGTCTCGGATATGAGGATCCCATTAATGGGGATCATCTCATCGGTGCTCTTAACGATAGAGCATGCCCTATTGTTGGCAAAAAACGGGATAGAAAGGATAATATCCATGATACATTGAGAGTCCTCGAGAGTATAATTCCCGGTTTAGAGAGCAAAGACCCATTAGTCATCCTCGATGAAGCGATAAGTTATTTGAAATGCTTGAAGTACAATGCCGAGTCCATGTCCATAGAAGACCTAGACAGCTCCAACTCCTTTGAAGCGTCAAATTGAGCCATCCTTCTTATTCCGATTGGTTACTCGTACGTGTTAGAGTGTATGTTTTCATGTCAAGTGTCGATTGGTTCCTCATGTGAAGAAACGAGCAACATATGTTAGTTTTCTTCCACAAATGATTGTACATATGATTGGCTAATAAAAGCATCACAAGAGGTTTCTCAGAGGTGGCTAAATACAAATCCGATGATCATGGGTGCAAAGTATTACGACGTTGAGGGCCTCCTACATGGGCACGTAATGATCGAATCGCCTTTTTGAGGTAATGAAAAGTCTAAAATTGGTACGCATGGGAATGACTAGTGCTTGGGTGTGCTGGAAAATGAGCAGGGACCCTGAAAATTTGAACACAAATAGAAGACTAATATGGCTGCTTAACAGCATGCGCATTAAGTTATTTAAGACCCCACAAACTTTCACTTTCAAACTTCTTTTTTACCTCTTCTTCTTTGAGCTTTCATTTCTTTAAGAGGGGGGTGGGCCCTTTTCTTTCTTTCTTAGCCTGAATTAAGTAGGCCCCATGCTTTCATAAAATCTTGTCTTAAAGTATTCTCTTAGTTTTACTGTCATGAGTTTGTCTGTGATGTAGAAATGTTTGTTGCATTTGAGAGATCTTTATCTTATCATGTATTGAACTTGCTTGTAAAACTCTTTTCTTTTTATGTCATTGTGCTTTTTTTTTAAACTAATGTTTGAATGAGTAGAAGGTCTCCTGAGAGACCGTCTATAGTAAAGACGGCTCTCCCAACAGCCCAGCCCAATGATTTTAAATTTAAAAATAAGGCTGATGACTAATCAGTTACTTATTTTGCAAAAAGGGCTGACCCATATTTACCCGTCTATGCTATAGACGGTCTATAGCAAGAATTTGCGTTGAATGAGTGTTGTTTGTTTAGTTCACAATTGGATATCTGAATGTCATAAATCGAATATATGTTTTTTTGAATTGGATATTGGGTTTGCAGATCCAATGTTTCGGAACAGATTTCAATCAGCGTCGATAAATCCGATTGAATATGTTTTTATCATTTATTTGAATCGGATTTTAAACCTCATGGGTTTGATCCTAGGGGCATGTTGTTCGTTTTGGCCTTAATCAGTCTACAGTCAGGCAAAGAAGTCAAAATTGACTCAATTTAAACTAAACCGAGTATGTATGAAAAGATAATTTGAAATTAACCTGACTCGAAAAATTATACTTGGAAAAGAAGTAATATGGTAGTTGTATTATGATGCATTTTGTTTTTGAGAAGTGTATTTTTGTGCCTTTTATTGTTAGAGAAGTGTATTGTAATGTACTCCTATTGATATTTGTTGTGTCTCCTTGCTATTTGGATGAAAGGATTTTTGGGACCCATTTAGATCATAATGGATTTGTTATTGAGAATTGTTGGCAATTGTGGGTTCCATTCATATGAATGAATACAAATTGGGATCATGGGTAAATTCATGACTTTGGCCAATATAGGCACCCACCTGCCTGCCTTGTTTTGGTTTTCTTCATGACTATGATTAAAATTTTAGTCTTTTTTGGTTCTCATGAATAATAGAGTTTATGACTAGAGGTGTTTAATGGGGCGGGTCGACCCAACGGGTCAAGGATCGGGTTATGTTTTAACGGGTCATTAGCGGGTCGAGTTAATAATGGGGCGGGTCATTAACGGGCCTTGGTGTAAAGGGTCGGTCGGATAATTATAAGTATTAATTGCGGAAAAAAAATTACCACTTTTTTTATATTTTTAAATGATATTATTATATACATAAGTGAGTCGATCCATCGAGCCATAAAGTATAATAAAAAAATTATTTTATGAACTTTACAAAAAAGGGTCAAATTGGGTCGAATGTAAATGGGCTTGACCCACCCCGGCCCGTTTAGCATTTGACATGACCCGCCCCGCCCCGACCCAGCCCGTTGAACACCTCTATTTATGACACATATTTTTATATGAGTATTATTATATAATATATTTTTGGGCCATTGGTTAAGTTTTTAGTTAAAGTCTATGAATATATTAAACTTTATCTGTTTTAAAATACTTGCATTATTTGACTTTTCATGTAGTCTAATGCACTAATTCCGTCCTGAATATCGCAGATTATGTATAATAAAAAATTATAAAAATCATACAATACTATAAAACTGTTGGAAAATTACAAGTGTCGTCCTCTAAGGAACAAATGTAATTATTTCAATGGATGATAGTTGATTATATGACAATATTTACCTAAATTAGAATTTAATTATTTTTAAATTTGATGCTAAATTAGGTATAGTATGGAGTATAATTTATTATTGCATTTCTATATAACTCACCTAAATTTAATATATTTAATTGAATGAAACAGTGATTTTTCAATAATAATTTAAAAAAATCAGTATTTAATTTTTGCTTTTAAAAAATCATGTATTCGATAAATTTAATCTTGATAATATATGCTTGCATTAATTTTTGAAGTTATCTTTTCATATATAATTCTACTCATAAATTCATGCATTGCACGATATATGGATTTTAGATTCTTCACATGAAATTTTTGTATCATATCGAAGAATTATCTTACTAAAAAGTTTACACTAATTTTTTAAGGTTTTACCCAATACAAATTTTTATGAGAACATCTCTATCTGGGTCGGTCTATAAAAGAAACACAAATTCTTGTTATAGACCGTTTATAGAATAGACGGGTAAATATGGGTCAGCCCATTTGCAAAATAAGTAACTGATTAGTCATCAACCTTATTTTTAAATTTAAAATCATTGGGCTGGACTGTTGGGAGAGCCGTCTTTGCCATAGACGATCTCTCAGAAGACCTTCTGTAAAAGAAAATATAGAGTAAAAATATGTATTAAACTTTGTTGTGTTGGGCTTAAAAGACGTTTTTAAAGAGATGATCTCTCAACTCTTCACCCAAAGCTATATATTCTATGGATCCACTTAAGATGAAGCATGTTGTGTGTGATTTTTGACAACTTTATATAAATCTTGGATTTTTCTTATTCATGAATAATGTTAATTGATAATTACACAACTATACTCACGTTATAATTGTATTGAATATGGATTCGAATAGGTAATTTACATAATTTTCAATTTGCTACTCTTATGAAAGATTTTTTTAGTGATCAGAAAACTTTATATGTTAAGTATATTTTTTATTGGACCATTTAATTAGCCCCAAATACGAGACACGTCTCATAATAAAAACATCTCATACATGAATTTGTGATTTTACTAGTATTGCATCTAGTTTACTTAATGGTTTCTTTTTGTCAAGGAACCAATTCAATCAAAAGCTTAACTTTATGATTGAGGCCCCATGATATCTTATATACTCTAACGTGCCCCTCACGCGAGAGCCCATTGGGCTAGATTTCAATTTTTGATTTTACTAGTATTCCACTTTAAAAAAAGGTGGTTGAGATTCGAACCCGTGATCTCTTGTCACGTTGGCTTTTGATACCATATTAGAAATGATTTTGTTGCCTTTCATTATATAATTCATGAGAATATATACATCTAATATTCTAGAATTTACGTAAACTAAATAATTAAATAATATTTGGCAAAATATTAGAGATAAATAAATTATACAAATATTTTATTCTAGCTGTGTTTAGGATTTGATTTATTAGTAGAAAAAATAAAATGAATTAAAATGAATTTTTTAGTGTTTATGATTAAGAGTATGTGTCAAAAGAAAAAAATACTCAAATTTAAAATTTATTGGATAATTTACAGTATAAAAGTCTAAAGTATTCAAGTATACTAAGGTATAATAATAAGATAAAAGTATAAGTGTGCTAATTATATTAATATAGAATTATAATTAGTAAAAGGTCCCATGACAAAGTAAGGATAAAGCGGTATTTTTCTAAGTCCAAAGTCAAGTTAAAAACAATATAATACTCCGTTCTATTTACATTAATTGTCCCATTTAGTTTTGATGCTATTTATCGATTACTCTTAATATATTTTATTCTTTATCTAGACGTCAAAATATAGTCAATTGAGATCTTGTTTGATTCGTGTCAATGTAAATTTTTTTAATATAATATTTTTATGATTTTTTAATTATGCACAATTAGATATATTTAGGATTGAATTAGTGAATTGGAAAGTATAACAAATTAAATGAGACAATTAATGTGAACACAAATTCTTGTGAGAGACGGTCTTTTTGAAAGATCATCTCTAATTGCGCCGGCCCATTATATATTTTTAAAAATACACAAATTCTTACTTGAGGCCGTCTTTTGTAAAGACGGCTCTCAAAAGCCCAGTCTAATTCTAAATATATATTGTTACAAATCTAAATATAGATTTGGGCTGGACTTTTGAGAGCCGTCTTTACAAAATACGGTCTCTCAAGAGATCACCTATTAAAAATATTGTAAGTAGGCATTAATAACGATGTAATAAGTAGATATTTACGATATTGAAAGCATGTATTTAGATACGGTAAGTAAGATTTATGGATAATACAAGTAAGCACTAAGAATACGGTAAATAGACATTAATCTTTAACGGATTAGGCTTGAAATACCTATTTTAAAAAATTGGTCTCTCAAAACACCAGCCGTAACGTGAATGAAAAAGTCAAAATCAGCATGCAGTTTTAATCAGGCCGCGACTACTACCAAAACCAACCAACGACTTCCCATGAGCCAGGCTATCAATTAGCCTCATGCTTGCAACTAATTACTTCTATATGGAGATGGAGTATAACATTAAAAACCCTTTCGGATAAAATTACTAAATTACAATCATTTATCCGGAAGTTTTTTCTTTGAAAAATATAACGATTTAAATAAAATAATGGAATTTTCTTTTAATTGCCAAAAAAATAAAAGAATATACTTATAAATAATTTGTAATTATATTAGATCGAGATTTGAGATTGGAAAATTAAATAATTTGTATGTTATAAATAATTATATTTGTAATTATAAATAATTTGTAATTTTCTAGCCCGATAAGCAACAATAGAAAATTAAAATCGGTATTTATATTAGAACTTTGACTAAGATTTTCGAGTGATGATATCATACCCGGACCGGCCCAATCATTTTGGGCCTAGGTGAGATTGTAAGTTAAGGCCTCTGAAATATAAATATACACAAATTATTATGAGAGGCGGTCTCTCTGATCAGAGACGTATTAGATATATGGGCTAAATATTATTACAAATTATAGAGCAAACAAAGATATTAACTTCTTATTTTGAGTTTGTATCTTTGAAAGACGGTATCTAATAAGAGTAAGCAGATAAATACTCATATTTCTAAAATTTGAGTGATTTATCAGTTTTTTTCTTTAGTTCACTAAAAATGACACAAAAGTTTACAGTGGACAACTTCGAAAATCGAGCTACCAATCGGATTCATTCATCAAAGAATTAATTATCTCCTCCATTTTTTTTGTCATTTCAACGAAAAAATTACCTCAATAAATACTTTGACAAAATTACACAATAATACTCAACTTGTGAAAAGTTCTCTGAAAACGGAAACTCTATCGCAATCGAGAAGCCAAATTTAAGTAATATAATGGAAAATATTTATCTTTATTGAATTTTCTTTTGCACATTTAAGTTAATTTCAGCAAGTTATGTATGAATTGGTCTCACCTGACAAGAGCCCTACAATCAACCTCTTTTTCTAATTGGTCACTTTATCATTATACATTATCACTTTTTAGGCTATAAAAGTGATCGCTTTAATATTGTAAAGGGTTACTTTAAAATTATAATAATCACTTTAAAATAGTAAGCGATCACTTTAAAATTATAAGTGTATTGTGACACATGATTTGTTATAAATGCTCAAATTATACTCCTTATTTTCCCTAAGTGTCCCATTTGACTTTTCACCATTTTTAAGTGGTCAAATGAGACCATATGTGTAAGAGAAAAAGTGTAGAGTTTTTAAATTTTTGTCGGTGTAAAATGGGTTTAGTAAGTGTAAAGGTGTAAAAAAGTTAAGTTTAGTAGGGATAAATTAGTAAAGTCAACATACCCAAAATAGAAATGAAACATTTTGGGCAACTTGACCCAATAAGAAAATGAGACACTTAGCGTGAATAGGAGGAAGTAGGAGTTTTAAGTCATTTATAGGCGAAAAGACAATATTGAATACTTAGCTTTTTATTATATTTTTTTTGGAAATCAAAGGGAAAGGCTTAATATTACGAAGATAAATCAGAAATTACAATGTCCGAAATCCACGAGGGACCTCCATCAAGCCAGACCCTAGAACAAACACTAGTTGCCGCTCATCTTGCTACTCTATGAGCTACATTATTTGCTTCATGATAACAAAAGCTAAACGAGTAAGAATCAATATCAGACAAAATAGCAGAAACAATATTAATCAGCACTTGGTTATGGAGACTGCGAGGGGTATTTCGTTTGAGAGCATTCACAATAATCTGCGCATCTCCTTCAAAAATGATACGGTTCCAGTCCCTATCTTTGCAAGGCTTGCAGCCCAAACAAAAGCTTCGATCTCCGCTCTCTCTACATCAATATATGGCCTTATTGTTCTGGAGGCAGCGAACAAGACTGCACCACTCTCATTGCAAGCCACGACGCCTAAGCCAACTCTATTGTCTTTGTTATTGACAGTTGTATCAACATTGATTTTGATCCACCCCGTTTCAGGAGGAGACCACTTCATATTATTCCTTTTCTCCTTCTTGCCTTCTATCGGGGAGATTGCTTGCTTGTATTTAGACAGGATATCACTTGCACGTTTATAGCAGAGGTTAGGAGCAACGTAGACTTATTTAAAGTAGAAATCATTCCTCGATGACCAGATCTGCCAAGCGCACACTCCAAAAAACTCAGCCTCCTGTTTCTTTTTGGTGTCCATGATGTTGCCTAACCAGTCTCTGAAAAAGTTGTATTGCGGGATTGCACCAGCCTCCATGGATTGCTCCCAAACTTCACGAGCCCAGTAATAACCTATCAGCACATGAGTATTATTTTTCGGCATCCCACATCTTTGGCATTTTTCGACACCTGTGACGCCCTTTTTTTTCAAAATACCTCCGTGAGGGAGAATGTCCCAACTAGCTCTCCAAAGAAAAAAATTTCTTTTGGGGGAATATCAAGTTTCCAAAGCTTCCTCCATATGGGATCAATCTCACTTAGGGATGGCAATTCAGTCCGAAATCCGACCCTGGTCTCACTTGATCCTAGGAAAATAATCCGATTCGAGTCCGAGGAAAAAGTCATCCGACTCCGACTTTACGATCCGAGTCCGAGACGGACCGGAGTTGGACTGTATTAAAAATCGAAGACTCCGACCCGACTCCGACCCTAAAAGACATCCGACTTTGAATTTGACTTTTACACTAATATTTTGTTTCATTTAAAACGCTTGATGTGATTAATTCAAGCTCTCCCTTATACTAATTGTAATTTTCGATTTTGAAAAAGTACTTGGTATTTTTATTTAGATTAATGAATCAAGATAAGTCAAATGAAATCAAGAGAAATAAAATACGCCAAATCAAAATATGAGAAAATTTTGTTAAATTTTAATAGTAGGATTATTTCTTTTGTTAAAATTGAATTCAAATTAAAGTACATATTTATTTGTTATATTTTATATGAAAAATATATTTTGTTAACTTTGTATGCTTTAAAATCATTAGTACAATATCACAATGATATAGTTTGATAATAATCCGACTCCGTTGGAGATCCGAGAGTCCGAGTCGGGTGTGATACCCCAAATTAGCTTGAAAAGGGATTGATAGACTACTCATATCAACAAGGTGCATCTTCTTTTCTAGGGAGCCCATTTGCTAAGAACTTCATAGTTAAGCGTGCTTGGTGGGGAGCAATCTTAGGATGGGTGACCTCCTGGGAAGTTTTTCGGGTGCGCACGAGTGAGGCCAAAGTGCGCTGGAAAGACTTGTGTTGGTCTGTGGGGTCAGTCTACAGTCTCCATGAGTAGTCATCGGTGGTCCGTTTGGGCCGGGGTGTTACATCGGGACAAACTTGGAGTATGCATAATCCGACTCCGAGTGGAGGTGGACTGAAAACAAAAGTCCGATTATTATCCGGAGCAAAGTCGGAGTATGTATAATCCGAGCTGAGTCCGACCCATTGCCATCCCTAATCTCACTCGAACTCGGGCTGTCATCAATGGCTTTAAGTGCGAGCTTATATGCATCTCTAACTCTGAAACAACCATCTTCGCATGCTGCCCAGACCCTTTAATCACTACCTGCATGAACATTGATAGGAATTTTTAAAATACGATCAATGTTAATCAGGAGCAGAATATCATTAAGGAGCTCCAAATGCCATGATCAATTTTCGTGATCAATCAACACATCTAGCGTAGCTTCAACATTAAGACCTCGAACAGGAGATTTAAGTTTGCCAGAACCATCACCCCCAACCAAGCATCTTTCCAGATTTTCACAGATTTTCCATCTCCAATTCTCCATCTAGTAACGATCTCAAGGAGAGACCAAGAACTCCAAATGCTCCTCCATGCGTAGCTGGGGTTAAACCCAACATTAGTCTCCCATATGGAAGAAGATGGAAAGTATTTAGCCTTTAAAGATTTTGCGAGAAGAGAATGAGGGTGAGTATGTAGTCTCCATAGTTGCTTCGCAGACAAAGGATTGTTGAAAAGGCTCAAATCACGAAACCCTAGACCACCTTCATATTTTGGATGACATAAAGATCTCCAGGCTTTTCACGGGATTCCTCTTTCCGAGTCCGAAGTGCCCCTCCAAAAGTTTCTGATAATTTTCTCAACCTCAACACAAAATGATGTTGGGAGTTTGAAACAACTCATTGCGTAGGTCGGGATCGATTGGACCACTGCTTTAATTAAAATCTCTTAGCTTTTTATATTTCCATTTTACCATAGTAACCTGATACCTTTATCTATTTGATGACTTCAAAGGGGAGGTTATTGGATCGTCAAATGGCAAGAGGAGGAGGAGTAGAAGGTAGAAAGAAAATAGTGTATACACAAGAACAATTAAAAGATTGAGGTTTGAATGGTGTCTTGGGCACCTCTTTCTTAAATGAGATTATACACCATTAACTGATTAATATTACATCAATGAAATACCATTTTGACAATGCTTGATCACAAACTATCAAACTTAAAGCTTGCACCTTTAATGGTGTACACTCATCTTATACAAGAGAACGCTCTAGGACTCTCAAATCCTATTTTCTTTATGCATTAGCCTCCTCTCTATGCATACACAAAAAAAAAAAGCATAATCCAGCTCTAGGATAAACTACGACCGAAATAGAAAATTCATATCTGGCCTTGCACCATGGTGGTCAAATGAGCACTACATATATGTGCTCAAACAATCAACATGCCATCACCATTTACTATCTGATTTAATTGTGTGCCTCGTTTAAGGCACCTTCCTTTTCGATCATGCCTCGTTCAAGGCATATTCATTGTGCACCTTTTTGCCTTGTTCAAGGCACCCTTAATTTATGCTCAACCATTTTCTTGCTCTTTGTTGTTCCACGCCCATGGCATATTAAAGATCATCCTTCATTGCTTCCTTGAAACCTAAACTTGAATGCACTCAACTCCTTGCACTCCCATCATTGCTCATAATCTTGATTTGAGTCGTCATCGAACTATCACCTTCACACATGGATAGTTTCGCTCATGCACCGACATGACTAAGTGGCTTTTTTTTATAAGGATACACGGTCATATCGATGTATAAGTAATGTTAGCAGTATACTAAATCCATATATGTCATGGAACCAACTCAACCAATAACTTAAGCTAATGGTTGAGGCCTAAGATATGTTATATACTCTAGCACGCCTCCTCACACGAGAGTCATTCGGCTAGAAGTGTGGATGCGACACATGCTCTCCTTATACCCGGCGCTAAATATTCCACTTTAAATAAGGGGTGGCTGAGATTCGAACCTATGATCTTTTGTCACACTGGCTCTGATACCATGTTATAACTCTAACAATATATAAATACCCGTTAAACGGACAATATTAATTTCTACTAACCAATTAGTCGAACGCTAGTCTAAATCTAAAGATGAAGGCAAACTTGTTAGAAATTGTCCCTTGATGCATCAAATCTAGGCTAAAAATGTACTGTGACATCAATTGATGTTCTGAATTATATGGTTTTAAGTTGCAAAAAACGAATAGATAAAAACAGAAGGCCAAATAAACAGCATACTCAAATCACATGTAATGTACTAAAAATGCAGCCAACAGCCAAAATATAGGAGCTGGTATATGAATAACAACAATCTTATGTCAGGGGATTTTCACACAATAATAGTATCATCAAAAAATATGATGGTGAAAGATCATACATGGACCCCACTATTTTTTGTGTTTTATCTTGGATTTTCCATATGAATTGCCAGCTTTTCAATTAGATATGTCAATTTTCTCTTCTAGTTATCAAGTTTTCAGGTGTGCTGTTCTACACTTGAGTTGAATAGGAAAGTAAACACCGTTTGTTTGTTGGTATTAAATGATATGAAAGGTAGCGAATATTGAATGTAATTTACTTTTTGTTCCAGAGATTCATTTAGCATAATTTTTTAGTCTGTCTCATTGAATTTGACTTTATTTTTATTTTTGTCATGACCTATCCTTTTTTTTAATTTTCACTTGGACAATTAATTTGGATTTTTATTTCTCTTGTATTTTTATTTCATTTATGACCATGTTTGTTCTACATTCTTATTTTTTTCAGATAAAAATAGATTCTCATTCTTACTATACTTATGACCTATTTGGTTGTTAGTATGCAATGTTGATAGTAAGAATGAATATTAGTTTTAATCTTGGTGATATAAATGTGAATGAAATGTCATTCACATGGCAATGAAAATCTTATCCTTGAACATGTTATATTTCTTCACAACTTTTTATTATTACATAATGAGTTAGAAATTTTTTCGTGAAGAAAAAAGATTCATTAAAATACGACAAGCATCACATAAACCTTGTAAACAATTTTCCTAACTAAATTGCATTAAATTTTTATTAGGATTCGCATCATATAATATCAATTATGAAACAAATTGTTAGTTATTAGTAGGCCTGTGCAACGGGCCGGGCCTTGCAAAATTGAATACGGGCTTTAAATGGGCCGAGCCCATAAGGCCCGACCCGACCCGGCCCGGGTATTTTATTGAACATACAAATTCATTCCAGAATTTGAAAAAAAAAATTAAACTAATAATAATAATAATAATTTTTCCAGTACAAAAACTAAAGCTTGCCTTTGGCAGGCATTTAGGCAATTTGTTACTGTATAATGACAATCTTCCTCTTCAAGCAATAATAATAATAATAATAATAAATGAAACATTAAGTGGTAAAAAAATAGGTGAGCTAGGCACTAGAATATTCTCCATATTAGTTATGTATTAATTTATATATAACATTAAGTGGTAAAAGAGGAAGGCAATGGACTTTAATCAAGACCCATTTATAACCCTTTTTAAACCTTTATCCAACCCTTATCTTTTAAATTTTATAAGTTGTATTTTAAGCCCAACCCTTTTCAACCCTCCCCATATAGAACCCTTACAATTAAGGGCTGGATCAGGGGCCCCAATGGGGATCTAGCCCATTGCACAGGCCTAGTTATTAGGCATGTATTGTTAGATGATAATGGAATATTATGAAGGTAAATATTTGTTTAAGAATGATAGTTTTATTTCCATCGGAATGATATAACATGTTAAACACTAAAATATATTTCCATGACCAATAATTGATGCCAATACCAATAACCAAATGCCATGTAAGAGTAGGAGGGGGGAGATAGATAGTTACTTGATGTTAGAACAATTATTGAAGTTTATAGGATTTAAGCAAATTATTATATAGTAAAAACATGTGTATAATTTAGTGATCAATGAATGTCAACCAAGAGATTAAATTAGTTTATTTATGGCTAATTTGGAGTACATAAAATAATTTGGAGTTTTAATTATGACTTAGATTTAATGGTTATAAATAAAAGATATCTCATACTCTCTTTTATTCTAATCAAATGCTATATCTTTTTTTTTATCATATTCACGTCAAATATTTCATTTCTTTATTTGTTAATTATTCACCTCTATTTATGCCCTCATGTGATCCAACTATTTACGCAATAGTCATTAAATTACAAATTTCCCTTACTCTTTCCATCTGCATCACTCCCTTTTTCCTTAAAATTAGAGCAATATCAAATGAGATATTGGATTAGAATAGGAGGGAGTATGTCATATTAGTGTTGTCCTAATAATTTTAAATTTGAGTTTTGTGATGTTTCAAACTTCCTTAGAAGAGTATGGATCATATTCATTTTTTTTCGTATTATAGGGTACATTGAGGAAAAAGAAGGATTAAGTGAGACTCAATCCCAAGACTTTACTTGTGAAGTATGATACTTGCTTCAATTGAAACTTATGTTCTTAGGAATTTGAGTAAGAAATAAAGTGTGTTTGACAATAAATGTTTTGTTGGGTTTGACCTTTTAATTGGTCAAACATATAAAAAAATATTTTCAAACAAGTTGAAAGTTGCTTTAAAAAAAGTCCTAGTAACTTATGTTAGAAAATGTACTTTAATTTATAAATTAACAATAAATTAAAATACAAGTTTGTGATAGAAAAAACCAAATTACATATGACGATCAAGAGCCTTGCTTATGTACACCACCGAGATCTCCTATACACCGATCTTCAAACATGAACCAAGTAACAAGAAGATTTTGTTGGAACTTGATATAAATTCTAGGCGAGATGCTCTTTCCTAAAACTGTATTTCCTCCCTACCACGGTGCTTGGGATCAAACCGGAAATACGTTCTGAGATACAAAGAATCACACTAATCTCCTAGCACATGGAAATTAGAATGACATAAGAAAAACTTAAATGGAAGGAAATATGGAAATTCACAATCAAGGATTGCAAGTTCTCAAGAAGAAAGAAAATCAGGAAAAATATACGTAAAATAACACACAAGCATTCTATATTTATAGAATAGCTCACACTACTTCATGAAGCAAAATGTCGCTTCATGAAACACGAGGTTGATCCGTGAAACCCGAGACCGATTCATGAATCAAAGTCGCTTTCCACTCAACCCATATATCCCAAGAATCATGATTATAATAACCATATAAACTGTTGGTGGTTATAGATTAACCAACAAAGCGAAACAGAGCAAGAACAAAGCTGAACCCGCTCGAAGAACAGCAGGCCGCGGGCCGCCTAATTCTCCGCGGGGCGCGCACAACGTGCTGTCTCTCTCCGCAAGTCGTGCAAAATCCCGCAAGCTGCGCACTTAGTTCTGTCTCATTTTTTTCCTTTTCTTTAAAAAGCATACTTTGGGATATAATTTATTAATTTAATTAAATTATTTATTTAATATAATTAATTAAATCATTCCAATTACCATTATATGCTCTAAATTCCAACAACTTATTCACCATCTTATGAAATTTAGATTTTTAACTCAATTTTCCTCTAAAATAAACAACTTATCACAAACAACTAATTGTATTAAGCATTTCCATCACATCTACAGTTGACTTAAACAACCGGCTTAAAAACAAACAAAAAATAATGTAAACAGCTGATCAAATAAGCCAACAACCAACCAACTCATACCATGTTCAAAAAAAATTAGGAGGTTTTGTCACTTTCCCTAGTCCGCTCAGGCTAACTTTATCCTAAGATGCAAATCATAAACTATGAATATGAATTGAACCATTTGTCTTGAATACTCTAGTCTCTATATATGTAAATGAAATCATGGTTTTTAAGAGATAAAGGGTATGATTAACATTATTTGCATTGTAAAGAATAGTCTGAAAAAATACTTTATGCACTCTATTCATCTTAAGTGTCCCATTTACTTTATGCACTCTATCCAATGCACTTATTCGATTCTTAATATATCGAGTTATATATTATAAAAAATTATAAAAATTAATATTAATAATCTTTACATCAAAACGAATCAAATAAAATCCAACATGCCTATGTTTTAACTTATAGATTAATAATAAAATGCAATTTAAGAGTGACAGATGAATAGTGTTCTAAAAGTAAATGGGACACCTAAGGTGAATAGGAAGGAGTAATAAATTTTTTACTGATGACAACTTCTACATCTTAATATCACACAATAGAAACACATACATAGAATTACACACATAAAAACAACCAATTTTTTCTTCTTTAGATTTATAATTGCTTGAAAAAATTATAAACAAAAAATAAAAAAATTCATAATGCTCAAGAAATGGAATTCCTCCACCTTCTAGGAGTTTTTCTAGTCTGTTCTGCAACAGGCTGATCAGACCCATCATCATGATTATCCATATGATTCATCTTTGCAAGTCTGCTCAACTTCTTCCACCCACTACTCCAAGCCGATGTAGATGAAGTCGAACCCTGTTTAGGCTTCGCGACCATCTTATCGAACTGTTTTTGTAAACTCACCATCTCATTTTGTAGTTCCACATATTTTGTTTTCACACTCTCTAGCTCAAACTTAAGGGTGTTAATATCTTTCTTTGCCGTTGCCCATCCTTCTTGGAATGACTGTGGGGTTCCTTCTAGAAGTGTCTTTCTGTTTGAGACCATCGGCTGAAATTGGGATTCCCCTGCATTGTCTTTTAGGCTGGTGTTCGATATTGCGTTGCTTATCTTGACTTGTTCGGAAAACAGGACTTGTACAACTACCCTCAAGGGAAGGCGCTCGTTTTGAGCTGCGTGCATACAGGCATCGATAGAAAGCTTTTGACAGTCCATGACTCGACATAGTCTCTTTCGTTCGTGTTCTGATAGTGTAGGGTGTGCCTGTATGTTTCAGAAGGAAAGCACAAAATGTCGATTAAGGTGTGCAAAGCGATCTAATAGCAATGTAACATGACAATCAATTATTAAAATAAGCTCAACTTTTTATGATTTTCCTACAATAATCCTACTTATTAATTAACCATGAACAATCCTAGTTTTGAAGGGTATTTTCCTAGGGTAGTTCAAACCAGGAAACATTCTACTACGAGTTAAGTGGATTATACCTTGAGATAGGAATCTATAGCTCTGTAAAGCCCATCATCACAAGTTCTTGTAGATTCGGGAAGAGCCTCGGCCAGGACCTGAAACTTAGTAAGCGAGAGATTCCTATCCCGAGCAATCTCAGTTAAATAGCTATCAACGAGCCTTGCAACTCGAACTTTAGCATTAGAAACACCAGCCTTTTGACCGTCCTCGTATAGATTCTTATCCAAGTACTGCCTGCTAGGACTACTAGCACATTCAGTCTGTTCCTGCACTAAGAAATGCTCCAGAAGTCTCTGAACTAAATCCACATCATACATTGTCTCGCTCTTATCGTACGATGGTATAAGAAGATCCGATAAGGTGGCTTGCTCGAACTGCATACCAACGCGTTTTTCAAGCTCAGTGACTAAAGCGGGGGCCACTTTTAGCTTGTTCGCCATCCTTAGAAGCCTCAGTAGGAAGCTACAGGAAACACAGTCCTTTTGGGGTGGGATTATACTAATCAAGCTCTCTATGATCATTCTTTGATCTTTAGCTTTAAACGTATCAGGATCGTCCTTGTTACCCGCGACTACCATGTGGAGCCCGCCTCTCCAGCTTCCACCACTACCCATGCCACTGCCACTACCACTGCTGCTGCTGCTATCTCTACTGATATTCCCATTTCCGCAACTTATGCTAGCGAGCTCTTCCAATGTGGGTTCACCGCCACTATCTTTGGCTAGGCCCGGTATCCATTTAAACGCATATTGCATAATTGAAGCACCGATTAACTCAAATCTCATTCCTTTAACCTTAATAGCGGTCATCACACGAACAAAATGATCGATTCTTAGTATCGAGACATCCTCAAACCACCAATCGGGAGGCACATGGATCGCCCTACTAGGGCTAGAGTCCTTAAGATCATTCCATTTGGGGCTTGAAACATTTGTAGGTCTCCCTGTATAGTTCCACCTTATACCCTTTGGATTTGCGCAAGCCTTCCAAGCGATAGACTCACTACACCTTCGGACAATTTGAAGGTTTTCTGCCCATGGCGAGAGTTTTTCGCAACTCTTCAAAACAATGATGGAGTCTCTCCATGATGAAAGAACAACATAGCTTAAGAAGGCTTCGGTTTTGAATATGAGGTTTCCTTCTTCTAGATCCTCCGTCATCTCTAAATACTCGGCTGCACATCTAAGGCCTGAAATGTTGGATGCTGTAAGATCGACTGCGATCCCATAGCAAAATTTTGCTGCTAGTTCGAATGAGTCCGGTCCACCGGGGAGATCGTCTAAGCGGATCTTGTTTAGTTCTTCGTGGGTGTCATATATAATCCTACTCAATCTTCCACACCTTGAGATCAAAGGATACTGAGGATCAGAGGAAAATAGTTAGTATAATACAAAGAAAATGTAATTTTTTTAAAAAAATGGGCCGGGCCGAGGGGGTCAAACAGATTGTGACCCGGCCCGACCCAACCCGCCCCGCCCCGCCCCATTGAACACCTATAACATGATCCATTTTAACCAAATTTATACCCTACTCTTCACAATGGAATGATATTTATAGGTACACTAATTGGTAATTAACATGATCAATTGGCAAATGAGTTGTTCCAAATTTACAAAATGTCTCAACCTCGAGACCTTGAAAGGGAGCAATATAGTGCAAAAACAAGGTCGCATCACAGTATCGGCATTGGAGATCTGTTTGCTAAGACCCTAGTTAACTAATAGTTCAAAGAAAAATATGTTCTGCAGTACAGTTTCACAGGTTCTACTTCAGACATGATGCAAAATGTAAGATTTATCCTTTAAAGTGGAATCTTATGCTCTAGAGTCTAGAGTACACTGCAGTTAGGTTCTACTTGTTTTTATTGTAATCCTAGGTCGCATGGAATTTGCAACAAGTACGTTTTTCACATTGTTAAGAACTGGGGAAAAAGTTGTACTTTATTAAGAGTTAGGGAAATGTGTGGTTGAGAATTGAGATTACGAATATTTATAGCATAGTGTAAAAATGCGGTAACGGTTGCGATCGCGGTAACGGAACGCTGAAGCGGTAACGGGAGTGATGCGATTATCATATCGTCTAAATATCAGTCGAAACTATAAGATATCCCTTAATGCGGCTCAAAACGCGGTTTTTTACACCTTTACAGCGTGGGAAATATCGGTTCGTTTGTTTCTATAACCTTTACAACGCGGCCGACGCGATGCGATGTGGCCTTGTTTTATTCTATGAGTCTGATAGCGAAAAAAATTGACGTACTTCCATTTGATTTTGCACATTTGTCGATTTACTATTTCAGTCCTAAATATCTCTACTTGTACTTGTTAAACGTTATAAAAAATTGATATTAATAAAATTTATATCAAAATGAATCAAACTACATCTAATGTTTTAGGTTATATAAATTGAAAATAAAATACAAATCTAGAGTGATTGGTAAATAGTGCAAAAAAAAAATACACAAATTCTTGTATGAGTCTCACCGTGAGACATGCCTCATACTTGGATTAAAAAACCCAATAATGAAAACTTTTAGCTTATGGACTTCTTATTTTGAGATTATTTCACCGTGAGATTATCTTTTACAAGACAGACCAAAAAACAAATGGGCATTTGATTAAAATATGATAGCAGACTAAAATAAAAAATGAAGCAAATTTGAAATGTTCTCCCTATAATTAGAAATATGCAAGCTTATCTCTATAATTAGAAACACTGTTTACATTGATTGAAACTAAAATGGGTAATCAATCAAATCCCAGTTCCAAAAATGTACTTATAACAAATTATTACCTTATGTAAGTGAAAGTTGATTTCACCAATTTGGACCAAAATATCACTTTGAATTTCAGTTGAAACAAACCTAATATCAACCAAAAAAACCAACAAAAATCATAAACCCTTTAAATTTACTTCATCCTTAAAAAAACAAAAAAAAAAAATTATTGTAAGAGACGGTTTTTTGAAAGACCATCTATAATTTAATTGACCCATTAGAGAAAATATAAAGTAAATATAGGCAATAAACTTTAATAGATTGAGCCTGAGAAACGTATCTCAGAAAGACGGTTTCTTAGGAGACTGCCCGAAAAACAAAAGAAAAAGGATTAAACATACCAAGATTGCCCTCTTTGTTCAAACCCATCAGTTTTAAGGCCATGTTTGGCACTTATAAGAGCTCCATTTCCAGATTCTCTTCCTCCAAGAGACTCAGTTTCAGAATCCCACATAGTGAAAAAAAAAAACTTCTAAATTCCCTACAAACAAGCCTTTAATTTTCTTATGAAAATGACAGAATATGAAGAGTTAATGATGAAACAGAAGAAATTATAAACAGCAAGAAAGTAGAAGATAACATGAAATGGGAATAAATTGTAATCATAAACATGGGCAATGTTTGGAATTATTTAACACCCAGAAAAAAAATTTGGTTTTTTTTCTTTTTATATACTAATTATCACTCAATTTCTTGCCAAAAACAGGCTGTTGAGTGATGGGCAAATTTGCATAATAGGAATACTCTTTACTGCAAGTTCTGCTGCTGAATTATGGTTTTTTTTTTTTTTGAAGGTTTTGATTGATGATTTTTGTTAACAGATAGTTTTTCTCCCTGAGTATGCAGCAACCATAAGTGGGTGATTTAGCTTTTGCTTTGTCTGTGTTTGTTATGGTAGCTTTTTATTCTGTATTCTTGTTACCACATTTAAAGCTTTTATGGTCACATAGAAAAGTCTATTTTCTGTTCAAAGATTGATTAAGGGGTAATTTTTTCTATTGGCTTTTTAGCTTGTTAGTTTGTCAAATATTCGAAAATAAAGTTTGGTCAATGACTTTTAACGTACTTGAAAAGTTGGCTTTTAAGCCAAAATGAAAAAGCTGCTATAGTTAGCTTTTTTGGTTGGCTTTTGGCTTGTCGGCCCATTTTTTCTCTAATAAACAGCTAACAGTCGAGACTCAAATTTACCAAACATTTCCACAAACAGTTGGTTTTTTTAACTAGCTTAAAACCAACAAAAATAGCCAACATTTTCAGCTGGTCATACAAGCCAAAGCCAACCGCCAATAGCAAACATTCAATTGCCAAACACCCAGAATATACTTTGACAATTTTTGACCCAATCTGAAATTGATTTTTAATTCTATTGGAAACTAATGGATTGTAATTCTAAAAGTTTGACACATAATTTGAAAATGACTCAATCGAAATATACTAGAAAAACTAAATCAAACCCAACCGTGATCTGAACCTAAACGTTCAAACCAATATTATTAAATTTGTCATACTTTTAGTTTTATGTAATTATTTTTTAATTGAGACCACTGAGTTTTTACTTTCTTGTCATTTTTTGTATTTTAAATAGTTGTAATCAGATTAAGCGAAATCAAGTATGATTAGATCTAACCAACTCAACCAAAAGCGTAAGTTGTTGGTTGAGGCTCTATGCTATGTTATATACTCTAAAATAATGGTATATTTTTATTTTTCGTTTAGTACCCAAAATTGTCATAAACAGCACTAGAGAATACTTAATACTCCCTTCGTTCTTTAAAGAAGTTCACACTTTCCATTTTGGGGTGTTTCAATTGTTGTTCCCATAAGGAATCTTTTCATTTATATCACAAATTTTGGACAAAAATAATCTCATCCATCCTCATTTTAATATTTTAATAATGATTATGGCTCCACATATCTTCCACTAACTTCATTTAACATTTTTATATTCCTTATGGTCCCCACTAACTTCATAAAAACATTTTTTATTTCGTTGTGGTCCCCATATTTTTTCCACTAACTTTTTTTAAATATTTTTTAAATAATTGTAGTCCCCACTTTTCCTCCGTCAAATTTATTATTCAATAAAATAATATCTCCACTATCTAAAAGATTCTACTTTTCTTAATTCCCGTGAATATCCCCAATGGAAACATCAATAGGGAACGGAGGGAGTATAAAAGTTTGTTTTGATAATTACATAACACAAATTTTTTTAACATTTAATAATAATAAAAATAATAATAATAGTATCCAAATAACACTAACAAGAGAATTATGAGTTATCTTAATATGAAGGCTCTTTTCAATTTCAAAAATTATGAAACTTTGCTTAACAATTTTGTATCTTTAAACACTTAACATATATTATTATGTAACTAAATATTAAGAGCCAACGTGTACAAAACACTACCAGCTGAACGATTCTGTTGGTTGACTGTTAAGTTTTTGTTTGACCAAACATGTACTTTGCACGTGAAGTTATTAAATGACCTTTTCCCTATTCATTTCTTCTATTTTTCCCTCCAGTTTTCTATTCTTCTCCTGTTCTGCGCTCCAATTTTCTATTCTATTTTTCCCTTTTTTTCCATGTGTTGAAACATATTTAACTAATTCATCCACCTCAACATCATTCTTTTTCCTCAACATCATTCTTTTTTCTTTCATCCACCTCATCTTATTCATCCACCTTAACATCATTCTTTTTCCTTTCAGCTTTCTTCTGAATAGTCTTTCTTGGTTCTTTACCTTCATCATCCCTGCCATAAACTACATAGAGATGGTACCAAGCATCTTTTTCCGGACTTTCTAAAAAATCAGGGATGTTCTTATTATCCTTGATTTCTGCCCTTGTAACAAACAAGGTAAAGCCATACCTCTTATACCATATTCTACCAACATCATTAAATCCCAATTCATTCTTTTTTAATCCAATGTGCTATATCAAAGTAACATACCTCTTCAGTGTTAGGGTGCAAACTAAGGCCTAAGTTTCTATACTCAGTCTATAATTCTTAGTCACAGAAAATTCCCCAAAATACAATCTAATGTTGATTGGCTTCATCATCTCATAGGTTGAATAATAGTAAGAAAAGTTCCTACAATTAAACACACATAAAAAGCAAAAATCAAAAATCAAGAATAAACAGAAGGTCATTCAATTAAACCCTAAAAAATAATCAGTAATTATAAGGAAAAATACCCTTGTTTAGTTACGAATTTGAAATGAATTGTACTATTCTTCACCACTTTTCTTTTTTATCCATTATTAATAATTTAAAGAAGAAATTGTGCTGAAGAGTACTGGGTTGTGTGATTAGAGTGATAAAATCAGATAATTTGGAGAACAACGATAACTTGAGAAGCAAATTATAGAGAGAAGTTACATGCAACAAAGGAAAGAAGAAATTAGATGTTATTGGTATGATACAATCAATGGAGAAGAAATTAACTTACCGGTAGATTAGAGGAGTGAATGCGGAGTCTTCCCCTTCAATGAATCATTGCGAGAATGGATGAAATAGGCTGTAAAGAGCAGATGAATAGACACTTAATAGCAATTAGTAACATCACGTGCAAAGCACATGTTTGGGCAAACAAAAAGTTAACGATCAACCAACGGAATCCGTCAACTGGTAGTTTTTCGCACACGTTTGGGTCATATAAGGTTTTTTTTACAAAAAAAAAATTTTAAATAGGTAGTTTTTTTTTTTTTTGCAAAAGTGGGTATAGAATAGTTAGTTTCTTATAATTTTCTCTTTTTTAAATGAAATTGAGCATTGAAAACATAATACTCCCTCCCATTCAGCACTAACGTCCTATTTGATTTTTGGACACTATTCATCTCTTACTCTTAATTTGTATTTTATTATTAATCTATAAGTTAAAACATAGTCATGAGAGATCTTGTTTGATTCGTCTCAATGCAAGGATTATTTATATTAACTCTTCATTATTTGTAATTATGCACAACTAGAGATATTAATGATTAAATAAGTATATTGGATAGAATACATAAAGTAAATGGGACATTAATGGTGAATAGGAGCGAGTATAACACATATAACTTTTGACAAAATCTGACTAAGTAATGATAATGGATAATGGTTGATCAAGTTAATTTGGTCAATCATGTATTACAAAACTTGATCATAAAACTAAGTTAGATCAATCAAGTTTGATCAATCATAATTCATAACGAAACAACATCATCATGGCGGATCTTAGTAGTAAATCGAGCTTTTCAATTGATAATTAAAAGGATTGATTTTAATGAGCTATGCTAATTCTATCTAGCACATAAATAAAGCTTTGATCGATGATTATCTATACGTTAAATTATGTATAAAATTGACAAAATATTTATGTAATAAGCGTTGAAATTAATACGACGCCAAAAATTCTACTTAAAACCCTTCAAAACGTATACTAGTACATCACAACAACAAAACACAAAGTTTTTAGACACTTATACCCTTATTTTTTCGACGGTTTTTTGCGTCTAAAAAAATATTTTAGACGCTTTTTGGCGTCGGAGAACTATACTTTTTAGACGCATTTATGTGTCAGTAAGGGTTATTAAAGAGCTTAATTTACTTGTGTATAATACAAGGATTTTAGACGGTTTTTGGCGTTAAAGAACAATAAGTTTTTAAACGCATTAATAGGTCTATATTCCATTGAAACTCATTACATTGACATATTTCAAATATTGCATTTACTCCATGCCGTAATAATTAATCAAGATCGTTTACATAAGCATTTTTGTATACCAAAACCAAGAGTTACACATGCTCAAAATATTGCTCTTCCTTTACATAAACCTTCAACCTTGTGAAGCTAATTACAATAAAATGTTCAAAATCAAATCCATAACATTTTTTATCCAAAAATCATAAGGGAACAAGAGGGACAATTGGTAATTAATTTTTAACCAAAAACGCAAAGGTTGTGTTATAGTTAGTTAAGTTTCTAACACCAAAAAAGATGATATCCTTCCCGTTGATCTCTCCCGTTTGCATAACCAATGTTACTTTAATATCTGCAAAAGAATATGCATATGACCTATGTATAATGAGTTATAATTGTTAGAAAATGTACTTTAATTTACAAAAATAACAATAAATTAAAGATACAAGTTTGTGATAGAAAAACCAAATTACATATGACGATCAAGAGTCTTGCTTATGTACACCACTAAGATCTCCGATACACCAATCTTCAACATGAACCAAGTAACAAGAAGATTTTGCTGGAACTTGATATAAATTCTAGGTGAAATGCTCTTTCCTAAAACGTTATTTCCTCCCTACCACGGTGCTTGGGAACAAACCGGAAATACGTTCTGAGATACAAAGAATCACACTAATCTCCTAGCACATGAAAATTAAAATGATATAAGAAAAACTTAAATGGAAGGAAATATGAAAATTCACAATCAAGGATTGCAAGTTCTTGATTTTGAAATGCTCAAGAAGAATAGACAAATCAGAAAGTATGTGTCAAATAACATACAAGCATCCTATATTTATAGAATAGCTCACACTCCTTCATGAAGCAAAGTATCGCTTCATAAAACACGAGGTTGATCCGTGAAACATGAGATCGATTCATGAACCAATGTCGGCTTTCACTCAACCCTTACATCCCAAAGAACATGGCTAAGAATAACCATAATAACTGTAGGAAGTTATTATATAACCATCAAAACAAAACAGAACATCGCAAGAAAAAGTTCCAGAAAAACGCGAAGTCGCGAGCCGCGACCTAAGGGTCCAAAATTTCCAGAAACTTTTTAAACATTTTCGCGAGCCGCTAACCAAATCACGAGTCGTGACTTTTATGTTTTGATTAAAACATATAATTACCAACCTTGGGATAATATAAATTAATTTAATTAAATTATATATTTAATTTAATTAATTAAATCATTTCCGATAACTACTATATATTCTAAATTCCAACAATAATATACATGTACTGTATCTTAGATTATTTGATGATTATATTTTTTCTCTTATGTTAGAAGTTTGGAGCTATTTTTTTGTTGATAGAATTTTGCAAATCGTTTCTAATTTTAAGACATTATTGTCGTGAGTTTATGTATTGCTTAAAAATTTTGATTTTACTAAAAACATATTCTAATCTAATTAAATTCTCCAAAGATTTGTGTGTCCGATTTGGAGCAAAAAGATATATGAAATATATTATAAGTTTGAGGTGAAAAAAGTTTGACTTTCATTCGAAGCAAAGTCAAAGTACGTATAATTTCATATGAATCCAACCGATTAACATTATTGAAGGCTCTTTTTCCACCCTGATAATAGAAGTTTGATTCTCACTGCGTATATAATACATAGATCAATAAATTTTTAAAACGAAAAACCTTATACACCCTTAGTTTCAAATTCTAATAAAGTCTGCAATTTGATTTTGAGGGTTCTTTAGGCCAGATTGATTAACAAAAAAGTTTTAACGGTAGTCATTTTCTTATTCAGAGTAGGTTAGAAATATCTATGGGAAAGGAATTTAATCCTTCCCATAATAACGTGAATCAAAATTTTTAACCTACACAAACTATAATACTCCGCTATTATTATTATTTTAACATTTTCATAAAGTAGACAAAGTTGATTCTTATAATTAAAATAGTTCAGCTAAATGCATGTAATTTCTGTTATAAAATGTACAAAAGGAAAGTGCTGTAAATTACAAATTACACTACACTACGACTATATACTAAATATATACGCCTTTGTGTTTATGGCAACGATCTTCTTCAAAGGATGAGTCACGAACAAGATGAACACCGTAGAGAAGATTCTTTGCAACACAATGGTCACCGGAAATCTTGATAAAAGGTTGAAGGCGATTACAAACTTTCCTTTTGTGATATATCCCCCACAAAGGTACTTGGGTTACGATGATGGATATTCACAACGAGATACAATCAACCACATTAACCGGTGAGTACAAACCGATTAATCTAAACAACAAAGAGTTTACAAAGAAAATGAAATCAGAAAAACAAAGGAGAAGTTAATTACTCTTCTCAATGAATCAAGAGAAATGAGAGAAAGAACAATAGAATTTCTTATTCTATCAAAGAGTGATCTGATATGCATGTGCCCACATCTATATATAGAGTGTGAAGAGTCACATGTCTTCATCCAATCAATGCTTGGTGGTTACCAGGCATTTAGAGTGTTTTGTGATGTAAAACACCCGTCCATAACAACACAATCCTCCATGAAGCATAGCTTAGCTTCGTGAAACAAGACACTGTTTGAGCAAATGCCAAAACAACAAACAGAAGCATTCTGTTTTGTTCCGTTGTTATGTTTATGCTTAGTTTATGCTTTTAACACGTCTCTAAGCTTTGGATATATGTCCTACTTGCTCTAAATCTCCAACAATTTCTACTGTTTTGACTTTTGTTCATATTCAAAAACAAAATTGTTGTGATACTAACTAAGGAGATTAGATCCTCTAATTCGCATATACACAACAATTATTCTAATTATTTTTTTTTATCATAAGAGACTTTAAATGAAAAAAAGTAAACATTGTGTATTAATTAGTACTCCGGTCGTAAAATCTTATTTTAAACCTTTTACTAGACATTTTAATTCCATCTGATCTCCTCACAAATTGAATATAAATTTTTTGAACGAGATATAACAAGTACGATAATGTTTATGACTAGACTTTTTAATGTGAGAAATTTCAAGAAATAATGCAGTGATTATAATAAATTGAATACTAATATTAAATCCTATTTTTACTGTCCCTTTAAAATTACGTTAAGTAGTGTTTGACAATATAGAATTCATTTGAAAATAAGAAATTTAAATTTGGTATTCAAAATCAAGAATTGTAACTGACATCTAAACAATTGGAATTTGCAAATTTTAATACTTGACCAATTTTACATTAGTATTGAACTTCTATGTAAAATTGATTTAATTCTACATTTTCAAATTCAAGATTTGCCAAACATAGTATTTGGGTCAATTCAATATTTGGAAAAAAATTTCAAGTTCCCAAACATATCATTATAGAATTTAAAAATTGTCACAGATTTATATTTTATGGTGCAAAATCAAAAGGATATAAGGAGTATTAATTGAATGTATGATAAAATACAAATTCTTGTGAGAGACGGTCTCTTTGAGAGACCATTTCTAATTGGACCAACTCATTATATATTTTTTGAAATATTGTAATTAGGCATTGAAATGATGTAAGTAGACATTTAAGATATTAAAAGTAGGCATTAAAAATACGGTAAGTAAGCATTAAAAATTAAGTAGACATTAAAAATTCGATAAGTATGCATTAATCTTTAATAAATTGAGCCGAAAATACGTCTTTTAAAAAAACGATCTTTCAAGAGAATAGCTGATGACAAAATTAATGCAAAGATGACGAGAGTAAATGAGTTTGGTAGAAATAACTATATATATCCAGTTCCTATTAGGTACAGAAATTAACTCAAACCTCATGCTCCAACTTTAATGCCTATCGATTTATACTTTGTCACCTCAATAGAGCCACTAATTAATATGGGCCCCATACATCTTAATGTCCTAATCCATTTTCTTGGATGGATTGCTACAATCTAAATATCTATCTAGAAGGTGTTTATTCATGTTGCTTTTGGATTAGTTATTTTGTGTCGGTATAAAATTATGTCTTTATTTGAAATACAATGCAAATTTGTAAGTAATGAAATTCTAATGGACATCATAAAGATAAGGTTGCGACAACGAATTTAAGTTTCTCGGAAATTTAATATTGATAGGAGACGTAAGTACACTTTTTTTGTGATATTTTTCCACAATGGTGCTTGGGAAGATGATGAAATTCGCAATGAGATATATACAGCCTATACAATGATATCCTAGCACAAAAGATATTGAAGAGCAAGACAAAGAATAGTAGATGGATAATAACTTTGATTGTAATGAAAGTTAATTATTCCCTAATTATAGAGTAAAGTGTATTTATGAAACAAGTTTGTTTCATTAAAACCAGGCTTATGAAACAACTGGTTGTTTCATCCAATGCTTATCAATGAAACTAGCTATGTTTCATCATAATTAACCATCAAATGTAGGTTCCCAATCATTAGTGATGATGATTGAAGTCAATTAACACTAATGAAATAAACTAACACAACCGCAATTCTAAAATTGCCCAAAAAGCTGAGTCGACATTTATTCTATCTCAAATCGAGACAGATCTGAAATATGCGACGAACCGACTTTTCCTTGAAGTCGAGTTGGCCTTTTTCTCTATTTTGCTATTTTGTATTTTTACTTTTACACATATTTTGGACTTGCTATTATTGCATTTTGTTTCACTACTATATTTAGTATGTAGTATATATAATCTAGGTCTTTTTATACTCTAAAATGTCCAACAATTCTCCTCTATTTAGAGTATAACCGGATTCTTTTACAAAATAAGTAAATAATTTCATTTCATACATCAACGCTAATGTCCCTACAGATTAAGTTAACGCTTAGTATAAAGCTCTTTACAAGCGATAGAACTAGAGTGATGTCCCTTAACCACTTGAAGGTTAAATACACATAAAACTAATAACACAGTTCTAACCTAGACGCATTATCATAGTCGTATCTATATCTATTCATAAGTTTATTATAGTTGATATGATACTTTTGACTACTTGATGCGGTCAAAACATCAAACTTATATGGGTAGGTTCTCATAATATATCACGCATCCCCCTTAATGGATATCACCAAACGCTTAAATGAACGTCTACCTCATCATCACGGTCCAAAGCAACTACGGGTCATCAATCCATTATGCTGACAAAATTCAAAAGAAATTACACCCACATTTAATACAAGACACCACGTTAATCAAGAGTGAATTGGGTTTTCCAATTGAATTTCAGTTGACATAATTCGATTGCAATTGACACTTGTTCAATTGAATGTTTACTCATGGTTACTTAATAAAATAAGAATGTAATGTTCACATAATAAAGAATTTTGACCCCTTTAACGATAAGCCTTTGCACTAGAATCTGCCTATGAGCAATTTAACTGAATCTTACCGTTATTCACTTGATTCTAATCTTCATCAAATTCTCTTAATGTACATTTTACTTAAAATTTTTTTTTTTATAAAATACCTCAAACCAGAGTAATTTAATTTCTTTGACTTAAACAAGACAGATGTTCATATAAAAATAATATCTTTATTAATTTACACTTGGAAGGTTACAAGTACCTCCCCCATGTAAATATTCAATCGTATATAAAAATGACAATTATTTGTGATTCAATTCAAAATTGAATTTCATACAAATATTTATATATGTATATCTTGAGGAAATTTCTTACATTATCACAAACTAGTAATAAGAAAATTAACAAATTTTATGGAATTTGTTACCATAATATATATGTTTCATGTTAAAAGCATACACAAATCATCAAATTACTTGATAATATACATGTCCTGAAGGATACAATTTTACAAGTAGATACTTATAACCAACTTATATTTATTAAAATAAATTATGAATAAATTATTTACAATTCATTTCATATATGGATCAAAATAAATATACCAAAAATATGATTACAAACTAGTAATAATATTTTAATTTATAAACATTATGAAATTTAAATCACCATAAAACATAATATGCAATATCTATGCATATTAATTTATCCTCTTTTACAGGATATATTTATTTTAGGGAAATTCAACGTGGTAACCCTGAGGTTTTGAGTTTTCCACGTGGTAACCAAAACTTTATAAGCAAAACGTTAAAACGTTAGCAAACGTTAATTTCGAAGCTTTAAGGTTGTTGTACGCCTATTTATGGAACTCACCATTTCAAATGCCATCAGTTTTAACATTTTCCCCCAAAATATAAACTCCAACTCTACTATATTTGGATTTGGGGGAAGAAATATGATTTGGAAGAAAGATGGTAGATTTAAGGTTTATGTTTTGGGGAAAAATAATTAAATTGATGGCATTTGAAATGTTGAGTGGCATAAATAGGTGTACAACAGTCTTAAAGCTTCGAAATTAACGTTTGCTAACATTTTTATGTGCAAAAAAGGTCACGGTGGAACAATTACGTAAACCTCAGAGTTACCGCGTGGATTTTTTAAAAGTTTTGGTTACCACGTGGAAAACCCAAAACCTCTGGGTTACCTTGTGGAATTTCACATTTTTTTTATAACTATATTCATAAGTAATAATAAGAAGAACCATTTAATTATAATTTAACATTGTTGAAAAAATACATAATAATATAAACTTAATTATTATAAATAATGGTCCATCCTTATAAATTTAAGTTTTAATGTGTTATGTACATATTAACATGTATATCTACATGACATATAAATCATCATCATCATCACCGTACCCGGTATATCCCGCCCATAGGAATATTATGATCAGGGTCTGGGGAGGGAAGGACGGCGACAACTCATACCCAAGAAGGAGAGCACTGCCAAAGAGTCCCCCGGCTCGAGAGCGGATAATATAAGGTCCAGATTCTTCAACTGCTTGGACCGAGTATTGCTGCGACGAATTCCGTAGGTCTGCATAAATCCTACCCCTTAATCTTAGTTGTAATATAACTTGAATGACTTGGTAAATACATAACTCATATTTGAGATACACTTTTTTTTTGTGATATTATTTATCCCACAAGGGTGCTTGGGATGATGCTTGGGATGATGAAATTTACTATAAGATACAACCTATACAATAATATTTTTGCACAAAAGGTATTGCAAGAGTAAGACAAAGTATTAGGGATGACAATTCAGTCCGAATCCGGCCCTAGTTCGACTCGATCCGAGGAAAATAATCCGATTCGAGTCCGAGGAAAAAGTCATCCAACTCCGACTCCGACTTTACGATCCGAGTCCGAGTTGGAGACGGACCGGAGTTGGACCTTATTAAAAATCCGAGACTCCGACCCGAATCCGACCCTGAAGGACTTCCGACCTTGAATTTGACTTTTACACTAATATTTTGTTTCCTTTAAAACTCTAAATGTGACTAATTCAAGCTTTCTCTCATACTAATTGTAATTTTCGATTTTGAAAAACTACTTGGTATTTTTATTTAGATTAATGAATCAAGACAAGACAAATGAAATCAAGAGAAATTAAATACGCCAAATTAAAATACGAGAAAATTTTGTTAAATTTTAGTGGTAGGATTATTTCTCTTGTTAAAATTGAATTCAAATTAAAATACATATTTTTTTGTTAAATTTTGTAATTTTATATCCTTTAAAATCATTACTACAATATCACAACGATACTATTTGATAATAATCCGACTCTGCATCCGACTCCGGTGGAGATCCGAGAGTCCGAGTCGGGGCAAACTTGGAGTATGCATAATCCGACTCCGAGTGGAGGTGGACTGAAAATAAAAGTCTGACTATTATCCGGAACAAAGTCGGAGGATGTATAATCCGAGCCGAGTCCGACCCATTGTCATCCCTGCAAAGTATTTTAAATGGATTAAAAACTTTGATTGTAATGAAAGTTAATTACTCCTTTATACAATCTCAGAAAAAGAAGAAACAAAAACAAGTTTTATGTTCTAAGAGAATTCAAAAATTTATCATTAGAATTGGGTAGAATGCCCTTTGCACGCTCCCTCTCTGATATAGAATAAAAATGTCAACCACTGCCTACTTATGAAACAAGTTTGTTTCATTCAAACAAGGCTCGTGAAATAACTGGTTGTTTCATCCAAAGCTTATCAATGAAACAAGATAATGATTCATCATAATTAACCATCAATAATAGGTTACCAATTATTAGTGATGATTGAAACTAACAAAACTGGAATCCCTGAACAATCGATTAAGTCGATTCAGTGTACCCAAAATTGACCAAAAGCCGAGTCGACTTTATAGACAAGCGACGACTCGACTTTTCCTTCAAGTCGAGTTGGTTTTTTCCTCTATTTTGCTATTAATTGTTTATATGTGTTATAGTACCTTGATTCTTGTATATTTTTAATTTTAATCTGCCTTTTCAACATGGTATAACTTTTGAACATAGTATAACTGTTTTTTGTTTATATGTGTAGTTTTGAACAAGGCATAATTTTCTTAACGTTGATTTGTTGAATCTACATTTAAACAATAGGTAGACCTCTTTAATTGATTAAATTGATGAAGGAATTCACCGAGAACTAAACAAATAGGGTAAAAGAAATTGGTTTTGGGTGTCGTCTTAGTTAAAAGTTGTTAAGAATTCCAATAATCATGTTTAGTGGGCTTGTTGATAGTTTTAATTCAGGTAGTTGCATATTCTCCGTTAACTCTTTGAAGAACTTTCTAATTTCTGAACATGATGTTCATAATGTGTTTTGCCTACCTTTGAATTCAAACAAAAATGTAGAAGTTGTTTTAAGATGTGCCAATAAATTTAATCCTGATTTTCCTCTAAAAGAACAATAAATTTAATCCTTTAAAAGAAAAAAATAAAACTTGACATAGCAAGTCATCCGGTCATCAGGTTTACTATAGGAAAATACCCTTTAAAGTTGGGATTATTCATGGTTAGTCAATATGTGGGATTATTATAGGAAAATCACGAATAAGTTGAATTATTCTAGGTAATTTTTCCTAAAAAATTTGTTAAAGAATTTTAGAAAAATACTCCCTCCAATTCTATTTAGATGTCCCATTTGCTTGAGCACGATTATTAAAGGTGGTGTGAGGTCCATTAAAAAGTAAGTAATTGAGGTATTTTAAATGATTACATTAATTGTAAAGGTGGTAGTGGGGGTATTGTAAGTAGTAAAAGTGGGGGTATTTTAGACATTACTTATGTGAACATGGGGTATTTAGGTAAAAAAAATGAAAGCAAATGTGACAATTGATATTAATTTGACAAATAAGAAAATGTAACAACTAAATAGAAAGAAGGGAGTATGTTTTTAGTAATTTCCCAAAGAGACGGAAGATTATGTTTCTTTTCCTAATTATTACACCAAAGGAAATCAATGTGATTCAAATTAAAGAGCAGCCAAATAAAGAAATTTCAGTTAAGAAGATGATGGATATTGAAATAAAAAGAATGAAAGGTTGGAGAAAAGCCACGTTTAGAGGATGTGAAAACCACATGCATATCCTCATTGCTTGCATTGCTCTAAGCAGACAATGCTATTGTCCTACTAGGCATTCTTCCACTCGTGCGAACCCAATTCAATCAAATCACAACACCATACTCATGTATTTAATACACAATAATACTCCGGTTTTTTTTATTGTCCATTTTGGACTGGGAACGCATATTAAGAAAGTGGTACTTGGGATATTTTAAATGATTATAATAATTATAAAGGTGCTAGTCGGTGTACTTAAGTGATTATAATAATTGTAAAGGTAATAATTGAGTTATTTTAAATAATATAAGTTGGAGTATTATGGTCTTTACTTGTGTGAACATAAGATATTTAGGTAAATTTTTTTTACCATGTAGCCAATTGAATAAAAGGATACCCGCGGGTCTGAGATCTTTCCCTGCCTTTGAATAGAACCCCAACGGTGCCTCCTTACGGATTGAAATCTCCGCTTTGCAGCAGATATCTACAAGCATGTCCCAAATCAAATTGTGTCGAAACTTCACCCCAATCTCGCTAGCGCAATGTACAGCGTGGTCTCCCCATTTATCCATTTTGTGATTGTTGCAGCTTGAACATATACTACCTTCAGCGAATAAGAGAATAGCTAGCCGATAACACAAGACAGTTCGATACTGGCGATGGTTCATTTTCTGCCCTAAATATCAAAAATTTCCCTGTCAATAATAGAAAAAAGGCTGGAAAATTGTTAATGACACTTTGACACGTGTCTTAAATTGTTTTTTCATTAGTATATTTATTTATTGAATTGTTTTATTGATTATTGATATGATGAAATGGACAGGTGTCCATGCAAAAGATATTCTAAATTATTACACTAATTCTTGTTGAGATAGTCTCAGCATGAGACACGTCTCATACTTGGAATAAATAGCCTAATAATAAAAACTTCAGCAGATCTTGGATAAGACCGTCTTAGAATAAGACGCGGCCCAGTATGAAGCCCATCAATTTTTTCCATTTCTCTGGGCATTTTTCAATTTTACTCTTAAAGGTATTAATTTTGACCTTAAAGATATCAATTTCAACGTAAAGTGGTAGTTAGATATATCAATTAAAGTAAAATTTTCAATTTGAACCTATAAGTGATCAATTTTAACGTTAAAGTGATCAATTTCTACTTAATATAATTGACAGTGATAAGTATTGAATTGTGTGTTGTTATGTAGTTTATTTATTTTGTTTATAATTAATATAGTTAACATCATAACAAAAACAAGATAAGGTCATAATTGATGCATGTTTGATAATAATTGACGGTGGTAAGTAATGAATTGTATGTTGTTATGTAGTTCATTTATTTTGTTTATAATTGATATAGTTAACATATCATAACAAAAACAAGATAAAGTCATAATTGATGCTTGTTTGGTGATAATTGACAGTAATAAGTAATGAATTATATGTTGTTATTGAAATTTTTACATTAATTGATATGTTTAAGTACTACTTTACGTTGAAATTGATATCTTTAAGGTCAAAATTGATATCTTTAAGGTCAAAATTAATATCTTTAAAGTCCAAATTGAAAAATGCCCAAAAAATGAAAAAAAAAACCAAAAAAATTAAAATCTAGAACGCGTGTAGTGCACGCGCCTGAGAATAGGCCGGCCCAATTGTAGTTTTAGAATAAGACGGTCTTACACAAGTTTTTGTGTAAAAACTTTTAGTTTATAACCTTTTTGATTTGAAGTATCTTACCAATAGACGGTCTCATACTAAAGGTGTTGTTATTGTTAAGGGTTTGGAACAACGGTTTGCATTACTTTAGATTTATTTCAATTATTTTTTTTTAAATCTCAAAATTCAAAAAATATTAAATAATTAGGGTCTAAAACATGATTGTTTCATTTCACCCCTATTCTAGAATTCTTATCCTATTTCCCTTATTCAAGGCCAAAAACACATCATTTTTCTAGGATCTCATATTATATCATTTGCATTTCTAACTTATGTAAAATTGTACATGATATTTGCTATTAAAGGTCAACCGAAAACAACCTGTCCGTTACAATTAACAAAATAAGCGTACATTCAACCTCCGAAACTTTAGATGAAGCCACTTAAAGACTTCGAGAAACTTTTAGAACATTACTTGTAATTTCCCAAGTGATTCGACTATATCGTTGCAGTAAAACCAAGGCCCAGGAACCAACACTCTTTTCAGGATCTGCAACGGAGTTAACCCCTGAACAGCACGACATTGAGAGCAGAAAAGCTGTGCAAGTTTCATTTGTTCTAGCGTCATGTGGAAGTCCTTCAATACATCTTTTAGCAGCAAAAAACGCTAAATCTTTTGTTGTCAAACAAAGACGAGCAGCATAATCACGATCAGATGGCTTGAACTCGTAGAGAGAAGCCATATGATCTCGAAAAAAACTGCTCCTATCACCATCGGTGTCGAGAGTCATAGCACATCGAATGTTTCCATAGGTTATAAGAGATCAGGTACAACCTTGCGGTATTTTTTAAGCTCCTCGATAAAACCAAACAGTCTGCAATTGGCACAAAGTCATCAATCATCTCATACCACAACACGGTACAATGAACTGCGTGTATTGAAGACATGGTGCAAGAGAATTGTTGATTTGATCATGTACAAATACAGCCAAAAGACTCACCCGCACTGTCAGATGATTCACTAATCTCCGTGCGGATTTCGAATAAAAAAAAAGCGAATCATGGTCGATTGTAACTATTTTAGTGTCATTTTGAGCGAATCGCGAATCGCGAATTCAAAAAGCGAATTAACTGGCGAATTATGTTACACTGCTAACCCGTTAAAACAATATAAATTTGGAGATATTGACAAACAAACATGCCAAGACTAAGCAGCTCATGAATTCTCCTAACCCAAAACCATCCCCATATAAAAAGTGCATTCGTAGTCTTGTTGCAACAACGATGTTAACAAACAATTTGCTACAAAATCAAACAACAACAATAACATACTGCAGCTTTTAACTCGATCACAAATTCAACACGTACAATTTTACAAATACCCAGGGTAAGACAGAATGATTTGCTCAAGATAACAGAAGTAGAGTTTATAGGATATGTATCTAGCCATAATTAAACTACTGTACAGCACTACAACTTACCCATTGATCAGGAAATATCTAAACTTTAAAGCATCCACAAAGGGTAGCAAAACAATCACGGCCAGTTTGGTATGTGGTAATAAACGATGGTAATGGGAATGAAAAATTAGTGTAATATTGGTTGAAAATTCCCTTGGCTACCTTGATGGTCATGCTTGTCCAATTTCAATTATCTCATTTTCTTCTTAAAATTCATTCCAATGTATTACCATTGGGAGAAGTGGTATTAGGTGGGAATGAAAATTTGTATACAAAAAAATTTTTTGTGATCAAAATTTCATTACCATGGGAATGATATGAAACTTTTGATGAAACTTTACACTATAAATCATTCTCTTTAGTACCACTAACCAAACGGGCCGTTAGAGTAATTCCTTTGGTCTCTTCCATATCCACTTTGGATCTTGAAGACGAGAGTCTTTCTACGTCGGAGGTGAACTATTGCTACATCATTACACAATTTATGTGAAATCTATAATGTTTTAATCAAAGAATTCTATTTCTTGATAGTGGCCATTAAATGCTCAAAGAATTCTTCTAGGTTTCAAAATGGGTTTTCAAATTGTTGTCATGCATTCACATATTATTCAAGAGTTTTCAGACAAACAATTTCTCTAAGAAAGTGGATTGAGATTTAAGCTTTTAAGATATTCAATCAATTGAGCTTTGCAAATTCTCTTTCATGATTCATAGTATTAGCCAACAACAATTTCAAAGTCAAAGAACAAGCTGTATTTTGAGAAGAATCATTTACTAAAAATTATTTTAAAGTTAAGGTCACATAAAAATTATAATTGCAAACTTCAATATTTATGAGTGATAGGCACTATAAATCAAAAAGTGGAAGCATTGTAACCATCTTACGAGATTCTGGTCATCGAATTTTTAAATGACCTACTGATCTTAGTTATGACCTTTGACTCCCCTAATTATCTTGAAAAACGAGGGATAGAGAAAGTTGGGTTAAGTGAGGGTACGTATCAAAGGTAATTAGGGGAGTAAAAAGTCATAACTAAGTTCAGTAGGTCATTTAAAAATCATCCAGTAAGATAGTTACAATCCTTGCACTTTTTGATTTATATTGACTATAAGTCGTAAATATTGAACTTTACGACTATAATTTATAAATGACCTAAACTTCAAGGTTGTTCTTAACAAATGATTCTTTTGAGAAAGCACAATTTATATCAACACTTTGAAATTCAATACCTAAGCCTCTTCAAAAATAACTTTATGCTAAGAATAAAACATGCTGCATCCAAATACCAATTGTAGCATAAACAATAATTGCAACTAAG